>BGPR01001303.1:210088-274569 GCA_013235015.1 Araneus ventricosus | reverse complement strand
TATTTTTAATTCTAAATACGAATAATTTTCTGAGTTAAATTTAAAAGCTTCCATTTCATGTGTGTCTATCTTGGGAACATTGTTTAGCAAACCACTTCTTTAACAGCGAAAACAAATCCACAGCTGCATTTTTTCATCAATTTTCGAACCCAGACAATCTCAGTTTGAATACTCCTACAATTCTTTGTTGGAAAACGACCCACAGATCCCGAAGTATAGATATCATTCCAGAGGGGAAGTCGGTGTATTCCCTTCTGACCCCTGACCTGTTTATTAAGGTTCAGAGCTCTTTAGGACGGTGGCTTCACTGTGTCCAGTAAATATACTGACCATATGCCTTAACAAAGTAATAACTTCTTTAAAAATCTCCCCGTGTTTCCAATCCTGGATTCGCAACATCCTGGAATTCTGGAAAATCCTGGATTCGCTAGTGATAAGAAAACCTCGTTCCAATTGGATTAGAAGTAGGCAGTTAACTGTATCAAATACCCACTAGTGAACTAGTTGGCGAGGTTGGCTTCCCTTGGCGGAGAAAATTTAATTCTCCCTGTACCTTTCAGCTTTTTAAAATATTGGCGGTTTGCCGTAGCTTGGCGATCTTCCCCGCGGGATTCAAAATGGCAGTGTTTGCGTGGTGGACAAACAGATTTTGGCTGATAAGAAAAAGAGGAAGAGAGGACATTTTTTTGAAAGAAATGATAGTTGAATAATAGATGGAAATTCACCACCATAATGACTGAGAGACTTTGCTGAGAAGGAAGACCGCTTCAGCTATGGAGTAGCGATGACACAGGCAATGCTGGCCGTTGCTTCGGTAATACGTACGGATTGCTGGAGTGCCTGTTAGGCTTAAAGAGCTTTTGGGGTGAATCGGAGCTGACGCCTTGCGACTGGAGGCCCGTGGTAGCCCACCGGAGTATATCGAGCTGCAGTTGACGCCCTGCGTCTGGTGACCCGAGGTAGCCCACTGGAAATATGTCGAGGAGCTACTGAAAAGATATTTTGACCCACCTATGATGCTCCGAGCCATACCCACTGAGTACCTGGCTGGCCAGCCTGAATTTGACGTTGCCCCAGGAAATGCCATCACCAACCGCCATGCCTGAAGCCCCGCATTGTATAGAACATCAACCGGGAAGGATGTCGACGGGACATGCTTTTAACACCTGATGGAACGCCAATCGCCCCCCCCCCCCCCTCTGAAGATGTCCAGGGTACCAGAGACAGTTTGGATATTCCAGCCGGACCCCAAATGATTTCCATTTAAAGCCAGTTGAAAACCTGTAGGGGAGTCGCCATGCAAGCCAAAAGATAAGTCCTAAATTTAGCTTTACTTTAAAATTAATATATCATAGTTATAATTAAGATTTTATAAATTAGGTGAAGGATGCTGAATTTGACTCGCGCACAAATAATTCTTGCACTGGACTGTTAGCTGTTGTCATGTAGTAATCATTATCATTTTTTTGCAAGGTATCAGTGCATATTAAAATTTAGGAATATTTAAAGTTTTGCTTGACATCACCAGATACATAAAGTTCTGTTTTCTTTTTTGAATTAAAAATATTGAAATGCAAGTTTGAAAGCATGTGCTATGTTTTATCAAGTAAATTCAATCATGAAGGCATTTCAATGTGTTTGTAAATTTGTAGTGGAAGGGCCCTATCCAATTTAAAAGTGTTAAATTTGTGTTTTGTGTGTATGAAATGATTCCTATATATCCTAGACATACATTACTAAATCTTAAATAAATTGTTTTATTTTTCTAAATATGTTTCTGTCATTCATTGTTCTCACAGTACACTGACTTCTGAGGAATTTTACCAGCTCTGACTTTTTCATAGAATTATATGTTGAACCTGGATGCAAATCTTGAAACTACACACAAAGCAATGCATTTCTTTTGGCCATTGGTTTTAAAACATTTAAAGTTTATCATAGTGTGGTGATTTGTTTACTTCTAAAGTCTAAATCAATTGTCTTTGTGATTTCAAGTATTCTCTAAATTGTGATTTTTAAAGTTGAAATTTATTGTTGGCATATTGCATTTTATATTAACATTACATATATTATTTGTGTTCAAAATTCCTAACTACTGTGTAACAGTCACCACGCTCTTTTATAATTCATATTTGAGCTGAACTCGACATTACACCGACATCGTTGGTCATCTTATCCGACTGCGCGGGTAAAATGACGAAATTGCCTACTTTTTCTAAAATGAAATTTTCAAATTTGAAAACTCGACCTGAAAAACTCAAGCTTCAAAATATCAATTTTTAAAAAATGTCACTTAAAAGAAAAGAGTTACAAGAAGATTTTGCCGAAACGATAAACCTTCCGCAACAAATGTTAAGGTCAGGAAAAATCATCAAAGCTTAAGGTCGTCATCTTATCCAACCTTCCCCTATATGGCTGTCTCTAACAGTTTAGAAATTAGCTATTGGGTCACGATTTGAGTGGACACCCTGTATATGTGAAGGCCAGCTTTTTATTAATGAGAGAAGACAACAATAGATAATTCCACAGTTGAAAGGGACAAAAGATTTTATCTTCAAATAACTTTAAAGGAGAACACCCATTTCTCTGTTTCTCCGCCAAAATCTCCATTTTAAAAGTGTATTTTGAAACTCCATCCTCCCTAAATCTTAAGGTTAACATCAAGCCATTTAAGAAAATGCACCTCACCATTCTCATCGCCACTACTCTTTTCTTGAATGGAGCGTTATCCAGTGGCGAATTCAGTATTTGTGTCTGGGGGTATAAAAAATTTTGTATCGCCGTGACGATTGTCAAACCTCATGCTTATGTAAACCAAAACACTTTAACTTTACTCGCCAGACAATAAGAATCATAAATAATACTACAATACTTTCGATAATTTAATAAACACAATGAAATAACCAGCCAAAAAATGTTTTCGGCCGCGTCAACGCTACAAGAACGAGTGGAATGACTAGAAAAATATGAATTTTCGATCCTGTCAAGCCAGAAAGCAATATTGTCACGTTTTTATTATTTTTTTAAAAAGAGAAATTAAGAACAAACAGTTGTAGTGATTTTAAATAAAATCAAGAATTCCGACTTAGCTCGGGGGCTTCAGCCCGATAGACTCCCCTGGATTTGCCACTGGTGTTATCGTAGCAACTTCATGACGATTTTCGTGTGTTAGTATGTTTTATGTTTGCATCTAGTTTTTGACCTTTTGACCCATCAGTAAAATACATTCCATATTAAACTAATTCAGCCACATAGGTAACATTGATATATCCTCCTTGAAAATCCCAAATTAAAACATTTCTCCCACGACTGAAACTTCCCACCTTAACGGTTCACGCTGGTATCTTCTAAGTCACGTTTCCCAGACAACAGACAAGCAATGGGTTATCTAAATTCAGTAACACCCTTAATGTAATTAAAAACCTCGAAAACCCTGGGTATACCATATATATATAAGTATAAAAAATCCTTACGATCTGTGTTGCAATCATATGCAACGGCATTAACAAGAAAATCGTTTGTTTTTTAATCTTCTCGTTTGCTGCTGCTTTAATGCACTGAAGTGACGTCAAGTTATCAAAAAAGCGCGCTTTCAAAGCTAATCTCTCAGTCACCCAACCCACAAACGCGATCGGCATAAGCATTTTCCTTATGGCTATTTGTTGCCGGAATTCGCCGCTTCATAATGATGCCACCCGCAGTTCGGAAGCTTCTTTCGAAGGTTCTGCATTATTATTTTCTGCTTTTCTTTTTGTTCTTCGTTTTTCATCCAGTTTCACGACCGTTCGACGGTCACGTGACGCACGGAATAAACAAAATAGTGCAGCAGTGAATGGATTGCTGCGCATGCTCGAGTATTACTCATGGTTTCATTTATTTACTTATTACTTGGTTGTCCATATATAGTACTGTTTCAGAAATTCAATGACCATTCAACTTATTTTCTTTGTTCCATTTTCAAGGTAATCAATCGATTTTTTTTCGCTTTCTCCCTCCACCCTCCTTCCCCCTCCAAAGATTTATGTGCGTTATTTTAAATTTATTCTCCTAGTTATATTGCACACCATCAGCAACTGTTTTTTTTTTTTTTCACGATTTTCACAAACAATATTTTCTGCTAAATGATACATACGTAGAACTGATTCATAGTGGGAAAAAGATAAATTTCATCCATTAAAATTAAGAGATATTCTAAGTTTGGAAAAATTCAAAGCAACTATTTCTAGATTGAAAGTATCCAATGGTGCAATTAATGAAATTAGTTAAAAGATTTTTCGAACTATAAAAACGGGAGAATTGAGGGAAAAGTGGAAAAAAAATTTAGCTTGCAAGAATTATAAATTGAAACATATAGTGTTTTCTGTGTTTTTTTGACATAATAGGTCAAACTAATATACAGTCGTAAGACCAATTGTTGAAGTTTTTCATATCATCTTATAAAAAATGTAAAAATTCGTTTATTTTTATTATGAAGAAACTTTAATTCCTGAATTTCCCTTTCTCACACAAAATAGTTGTTGAGTTTATATTTACAATCATTATTAATGACATGAAAAAGAAATCTTTAAAACACACGTATTTTTATTTGGAGGTTAAAACGAAAACCTTAAAAGCTTGAAGCGCTGATACAAATGCTCTTTAAAAATTTGAAGTGAGGCCCGGTGGCCTAGTGAGAAGGTCTCGGCTTTAGGGCCGAGTTTCAAGTTTCAAACCCAATTTCACTGAAGATTCGCAGTGCATGTGGACCTGTTGCACGCTAAATCATACGTAAGCCCCCCCCCCCCCCTCCGCTGGTGTGGTGTGGAAGTTTGGCCAGCTGAAAATTGCGAGGTCCGTCCCAAAATAGCCCTCGTGTTGCTTCTAAACGGGATGTTAATATAGCTAAACTAAACTCAAAAATTTGAATTTTATTCAAATTCACACCGTGTTTCAGTATTAATTAGGAATTTTCTTTTGTATGACACTCATTGTGGCTTAATTTCCTTATCGTACTGTTTCACTCTCTTTATTCGACCTTGAGGTTTTCGGTAAAAATTATTTTCTGTTTTCTCGTCCATTTTTAAAAGCGTATTATTTTTTACTTTTAATGCATTCCAAAATCCATTACTCTAGATATACAGGTCCTACTTTTGACCGAGTTCCATTCCGACTGACAAGAAGTAAGTGAGATCGATGTTTTTAGACATTATTTTTTTTCAAATGGGACATAAAATGAAACAAATTACTGACCATTCTCAGATACGGAAACCCTCCGCTCTTTTGCGCATGCGCCAGGCGGAGTTGATTTCATCAAAATAGGGTTAAGTGGAAAATGAAGGGGGGAGATGTTTACATTTTACTTAGCGGTATATGGACACATTTTAGCCGCATCCTTTTGGCATCCAGCGATTCTGTACCCTTGTTGCTCTACTTTTTTTTTTTTTTTTTTTTGTTTTTGCCGCCCTAGACCAACAAATTCGGATTTCTTCCGCATGGAAAGATTGATACAATACTCTTTATGGAATAATCTAATCATTATTTTGGACTCGTCTTTTTGGAACGAACTGTACTGTGTCTAGCTTGGAATTAGGGGATAACAGCCTTTGTAGCTCAAATCCCATAACTCTTTAATTCAAATTCAAATAGAAACATTTCATTTACTGATTTACTGTAAAGACGAACTAAAAAAAAATACGCCTAATCCGACGAAGGTCATAGCCTAACAAAGAACCCAGGAAAAGCGCTCGTCATACTCATTGCCTATCACCCCTTCCTGGAATAAAATCGTCCAAAAGTGTAGTCCCGAGTTTCCAAAAAAATATTATAGTCGAAGTGGTCGTAGTCGGATTTATAATTTTAAAGACTCTTTTCATTCAAACGGGTTAAAAAAATTGTACATGAAGCACAAAGTTCAATAAGTGGATAATGTGATATATAATATGTTCTCAATTATTCTTAATGTAAAAAAATAAAAACTCAAATTACTTTCATTTTGAAAGTTGAAATTTATTTTTGCGATCGTAGATGTGATTGGTCGTAAGTCGAGCAAAAGGTGTAACGGAATCTTGCAATTAATTTTTTTTTGTCTGAAATTCTTTACGAGATGGTGTCTCTTATATAAAAACAAAATTTAATTAACAATTATCAATTAATTGATAATTAGGACATGAAAACATTAAAAGTTTGTACTATCGTCGGGAATACATCACAGTACAAAATTTCAGAGCTTCAACATATCGGGAAGTGAGTACAAATCGATAACAAAATTATATCTGAACATGAAAGAAGCTGGCACCGCGCTCACCAAACTTCCACTTCGTCGAAAATGGACGTTGAAGCTAAATAAGCTAGAAAAGTTCGATATACACACCTTTATCAGATGCAGAAGCCAACTCTTTAAAGGTGGTGAATTGTAACGAAATAAAGCATTCTTATTGATTATAATTTAAGTACAATCTTTTTTTAAGGTGACAGCTGAACGCGAACTTGACAGTTCAGCATTTTGTCTGTTCATTTACGAATCCGTTTGTCACGCAGATGCGACCAAACGCGTTGTTTGATTTTCCTTGAATTTGGCACGAATGTTCCCTGAAGTCATCAAAAACGACGTATATGCAAGGATATTTATCTTTTTATTCCGTTTCAAGATGATAGTCGTTTCAATGGTTCCGTTTCGTGTAATATTCAGCTCTTTTCAACGATTCTGGCCAAACCGTCAAGACAATTTCCACCCTCGAGGGTAACATTTTCTGCAACATTGTTACGGTACATTTTTGACGTAACTTTACTGATTGACCGACAAACTAAAGGCAAAGGTTAGAAATAATGTTCTACTTGCCGCTCTCGAAGCCCTCCGGCCAGCACCCATTTTGCCCAGCAGTGCCCCTTACACCTCGCTGCTTCGAGGCTGTCAGCCACTACTTTTTTCAGTTTTAAATACTGCGTGAAGATTAATAGAACAGACTATAAAACCATAGTAGATTTCATATTTTTTGTAGACAACAGTATCCTGCTAAATTGTAAAATCTTTGAATAAACCCATCGAGTTGTAATGTTTTGTATAACTTTCTCACGAATTTCTGAATGAAAGTCTTCAGATCCATAGATATAGAATGATACGCCCTAAATAAACAGTTCACATCACCTACAATAAGTATTTTACAATATTTTTGACACGCCATTTTGATGGAACTATGGGGATTATTGATGAAGAGAAAAGGCCTTCTCAAAATTGAAATGTTTATTCATAAAACAACTTCATTCTCTCATTTAACAACGCTGCATTCCATAAAAGTTTTTTTATAACAACTAATTTTCTTATTGCGAATCTAATAAAAAGGAATTTAGAAAAGAAACAAAATCGTTTGCTATTGATGCTAAATTAAATATCAAGTGAAACAAAGATGATATTTATAGATGTTATGTTTTAACAAAATCGTCTGCTACTAAAAATAAATTTAATTTAATTTAAAAAAGAGATATGATTATTGTTTAATATAGGGAGATGAAACTGAACTGCATACAAATGAAAAATACTATTTAAACTTACGAAAATAAAGCGGAGCATTTTGATTGATTAGTTATTTTAAAGAAGTGACGTAATAAATTGGCGAAATCGGTCCGGTTTTTGAGGTTCAGGAACCTCCGCATTATTTAGAAAAATCTTCCCGTTATATCCGTTAATATATTCGTTTATTTTGCAATATCTTTCAAAAATGTGGTGGGCAGGCGAACATTGATGACATATCTAGACGTCATAAGCTTCCATATGAAATGAAAATGATTGAAATCGGTCTAGTGGTTGTGGCTGGTGAACTGACTGAAGGATTTTTCCCCATAAAGAGAACGGATGACGGATAATTGTTTTTTCTATTTTGTTGGGCGGTGGGGGGCATAGTTTTCGTCGAGAATTATGTTAATGTGTTTTGAGAACAGTTTTTCTTATATATTCTTGTTCTCGATAAAAATTCCACAACCCCGTTTTATCAATCAATGTCCCTATATATGTTGACTTTATGTTAAAATAAATGTTTTTTGTTCTTCAAACGAAGCAAGTTATTTCTTGAACTCCGGCTTAAATTTGAAGAAATTTGAGAATACAGTAACGAATTCTTTAAAGATTATTTTTGCCAATAAAAGAAGTGAAAATTTACCTTTAGATATAAAACCAACTTCGATCCTTTTCCTTGCTATTTAAACGCAAAAAAAGCGAGCAGAAAATTGCGCAGTTCATTGCAAGTTTTCAAAGGATGCCTTGTCAGCCGCGCACGCGCAGTAGTTAGCATTTCCCTCTCCCGAAGCGGCGCTGTTTGACTGTTGCGAAGACGTCCGGAGTGAAATCATTTCACTTATCTCGACTAACGTGGGAAAAGAAGCGTGTGGTTGTGTGTTGGTGTCACCCCCGTTAGTTGCTTTCATTGCGCGGCGCGAAGGAGGCAGCGTGGAGATATACACCAGTGTCAAATCTATCCAGTGGAATCCAATCATGCGATGACAATGTGAACAGTCGGTTCCGGATTGTTGAATACTTATTGATTGAAGGGTAAGTTGATATTACTTTATTAAATTGTTTTATAGCTTTTCTTGAATTTATATTTAAATTCTTTTTTTTTCTGTTGCGTGATAAATTAGCGAAGTTTTTAACAAGTATAAATCTGAGAAGAATTAATAAAATTTTGAAGTGCGTCATATTTAACTTTGTATTATTTGCTAAATAATTTTACAAATTTTTCTACAAACAAGTTAGGAAAGAGTAAAATTTTGTATAAGGAATTTGTGGAATAAATGTTTAAATATTTTTAATGATGTGCGATTGAATTATAACTACCTCTTTCAAATTTAATGTTAAACTGTTATAAAATTCAGGAATAAAGGAGACCGATTCACGTATTTTTGAAATTTGGAAACTGCCGTGAAAACCATTTCGGTAATTAATATTGAAAGCAAACATGATGGGAAGCATTTAAAACTGTACGTTGTACTATGAGTTTTTATCTGTATCGAAACTAGAAATATTGCCAAAATAGAATGCAAGATGGAATTAGATAATACATGAATTGACGTAATTATGTGTATGTTTTAAAATCGGTAGCTAACACTTCAAGCCTGTGGTGGTACATGTTCTTACTAATATATTTATCCTATTTGTTTCATGGTATATTTTTTTACAAACATTTCAGATAAGAATATCTTGAAAGTAGTTGTGCACTTGGAAACCGATTACAAAATTTTCGTTTTGCAGAACACAATAAAAAAAAATTAAAATTGCAGCATTTTTCAAAGACTGATTATTGAATTCTAAGCATTCTGCTGTGTAAGATACAATGCACAAGGTCACAAAAACATTTATTACACGCGGAACTTTCTCCCATGTCTGTTGTTTGCAAATCCATCTTATCTATTCGATACATTCTTGCATAATATCCCGATTTTAATACTCAATGACAGAATCGTTTTGGTACGAAGCATCTTTCCTTGAAGCATTTTTGAAAGACCGATGATTCAATTCGAAGCGATCTGCTGTGCAAGGTATGATCGTATCGGCCATGCAATCTTCACATACAAACATTTGTTACACACGGAACTTTCTCCCATGTCTTAAGTTAGCAAATCGATTTTAACTATCCGACACATTCTTACAAAATATACCGATTTTAATACTTACTGACAATCATTTTGGTGCGACGCATCTTTTCTTGAAGGATTTACTTCGTGATCCTTTATAAAAATTTAATCTATTTCAGTATTTTAAAGATATAGGACCTTTTAGTTCCATTCGAATTACATTTTGTTTATGGCTTTTTGGCAACTTTTTGTAAATTTTTTGGTGTGGTGCAGTATAATAGCCCAACATGGCTGTTTCACCATAAAAACCACCACTATCAGATAAATAAACAAGGTGCAATTTCACATGGCATACTACACATGTTGAGTTTTCTATGCAGTTTTCAATAGTGAATCCGAAATCCATCAAATGATAGTTGTTTCGCGATCGCATACCAACATCTAAATTAGCCTTGTGCTTGTAAGGTCTGTTTTTAGACAAATTTATGGTCTTCAAGTTCCGAAAACTTGACACTTAACGTGCTTCGAAGAACCAGACGCGTTCGAAGCAGTATGGCATTTGAATTTGAAATTTGCAATCCAATAAAACAAACAACTAATTTAACTTAAAATCGCATGGAACATTTTAAAACTTCAAATATTTCATGAATCTTAATTTTTTTATTAAATATCCTTATCTGAATCTAAACAGCAATATATTTATCCAAATTAAGCGTGTTTTTTAATAGCAGTCGTATGCCAAGGATTAATAACTTTTTCTGGTTTACTATTGAAGTTAATCAATTTGATAAGATTGTAAGGGACTGTTTCATAAATTTTTTTCTGATGAGTTTGGACTTGATTTGTGCTCATTTAATCAAGTTTGCTCATGTTTTCACAAGTTAAAGCAACTTTTAGTATTTGGCACACACAAACATGTTTAATGTGAAGCTTTTTAACATTGGTAAAGCTCACTGACACCAACTCTCTCTGCGAGTTTCGTTGCAAAAGTATTTGGACTTAAGCGCTGTATATGAGATATGTATATATGAATAAAAATCGGCAGCAATTGAAGGGTTAACTTTAGCTACACAGTGGCACTGGTACATAGGTAAAGACGCACTGAAGTTCGCCTCAAAAACAAAAACATTTTTTAAAAAATATTACTTTTGCTTCTCTACTGAAATGTATTACTTGCATCTGATTTGCAAAATATTGTATTTTGCATGTTTTAAAATAACTTTTAAGCATCATAGGTCAGATAAAGCATTACTAATAATTATATATTCAGGCTTTTAATTTTTAATTTTATTTCTTAATTCCCAACCATTAAATGTTATTTTGAGAATTATTTTGCAAAATACAATTTTAATAATTTTTTATTTTCAAATGAATGTCATTCCGAAGTTTCTATATAAGCAATTTTTAGCGTACTTCTTGAATAAGTAATTTTTTAGCGTACTTTTTGATTTGAAAGTAAATATATGGGCTGTTATTTTTTGCTTAAATTTTTCTGTATTTAATTTTTATTTGTCCATTACATTGTAAAGATTAAAGCTCAGAAAGGTACAAATTAATATTCACAGACAATGTTGAGTTTGAAATGCTATGCTTGATCCCAATCCTACATTTTTTTTTAAATAACACCCTTTCATTTAAAGCTTATCAGTTAAGTTAAAGATCGTTATAACTGTATTATTAACTCTCTTACCTCCGGCAACATTGGAATTGTGTCAATTGATTGATTTTAGCAATCAACGCTATTTTAACGTTTCATATGAAGAGCAATTCGATTTATTGAAGTATTTTTACCAATCCGGTGGCACTGTATTTAAGCAACTATTACAAAAAAGCTTGCTATTTTTTTTTATAGAAAACGTAAGAAATTGCCCTTTATTTTTACTGAATCAAAACTGTACTTGTGAAATTCTTTGAAATCCTGCTCTTTGATACTTGTGAAATCCTTTATTTTCGTTTCCGAAGTCATTAAATATCGAAATTTTTTCTAAAAATGATTCGTGAATTTGTTACATCTTTGAGAATTTTTTAAATTCCTGAATTTTTTGGTGTAAAGATAAAGTAGAAAATTCCCCTTTGATTCGAGTTAGAAGTTGATCAACTGGATTGTTATCGATGACGAAATCAATTAACTATGTAATCGCTTGCATCAGTATAAATAATCGATTTCAAAATTTAATTCTTTACGAACATGGAGGAAGTGCAGTTGAGTACAAGTTTATAAAAATAATTTAACTCCATCTTAACTGTTCTTGTGAGTAAAAAACGCATATCGCTCCACGGAGCGTCAACAAAAGTTGGAAACTGATAACCAGCAGCAGCGTTTCAGCTGCAAATATTACAATTTCAACACGTCGTGATCCTCTGGTGGTTCACTGTGAGTTTTGCTAGTGTACATGCGTACACACCGGGGATTAATATGCTGGTGAACATTATATTCACTCATTGCTGAATAAAAAGCATTTTTCTTTTTGCAAAGTAAAGCGTTTTATAGTATACTTGCCCATGGGTAAGTCACCCGGCCTCAGGGAAAATTATAGCTAAGGACCCACCCAAGGCCGATTGTGTGGCAGATGCGACCAAGTCATTATTTAGTCCCCTTTTTTCAGTTTTTCTTGAATATCTCGAAAACTATAGGATTTTCAAATTACACAACAAATGAATGATCGTAAAATTCCCAACAAATGCATGCTTTTATTTATTTATTTTTAGCTTTAATAGTTTCTGAGACATTTAAGAAAAACTGAAAAGGGGGGGATAAAATCCAAGATGGTAGCGAATTTTGAAATCCATTATCTCGGAAAATATTAAAGCTAAAACAAAAATAAAAGCATTCGTTTATAGGGAATTTTACGCTTTTTAATTTGCTAATTATATGTAATTTCATAATTGAATAGATTTCTAGACATTTAAGAGAAACTAAAAAAAGGGGGATGAACTCCTAGATGGCAGCAACATTTGGGACCCATTATCTGGGAAACTATTAAAGCGGGAAGAAAAATAAAAGTACGTATTGTGTAGGGAATTTTACACTCTTTAATTTGTTAAATCAATTGTAATTTTAAAACTGAATAGTCTTCGAGATATTCAGGAAAAACTGAAAAAGGCGGATGAAATCCAAGATGGCGGCTCGAGCTCACCCCCCAGGACCGGGGTCTTTTATATGTTCATAATAAGACCCTCACGAACATGTGTACCAATTTGCAAAACTATATGATTTAATAATTCTTCACCCCCATTTTGGACCTTCGTTGACTGGACTATCGATCAATGAGCTGTGATAGTTGGTTATGTGACTGAGAAGAATAAGTCTTATTATAAATGGTAAATGAAGTCTAGTATCGACAGAAAAAATACTAATCAAAGATGTGAACTATCTTATAATATACGCAGATTTGATTGATATGTTAACTAATTCAAGTAAAATTTTCTCAGATTTATATAACACACTTTAAAATACCGATAACTTTAATTTCTAGATAAACGTCATTTTCTCGTGTCTGTAGGACAGTACTGTAATTTCGATTAATCAAATGAGAATGCGTGAGCTTTATAATCAAAATTTAGAATGTAAAAATATAGTTCAACTCGTGTCGGGCCCCATTTGTCATGGTTAAAAATAAATAATTTTCATAATAAGAAAATTATATATATTTTTTATTATATATATTTTTATTATGTATATTTTTTTCAACTCATGCCGAGGCAGCATTTGATGCAGAAAATTCAGAAAGTGGCTTTTTTTAAAAAAAATTTAGCAAGAAAAAAACATTTATCGTAATTTGAACGTAACAAATTTTGAACAAACAAATTTTTATCAACAAAATGCTCTTTTCTAAATCGGGGCCATAGTGGCCTGGTGACTAAGGTCTCGTGTTCAGAACTGGAGGAATCCAGATTCGAAAACCAATTCCAAAGAAGGCCTGTGGGCGTGGTGCACATTAAATATGACGTCGAGGGTCAAACGTCATCTTGCTAGTGTGGCGCAGAAGTTTGGAGAGGGGAGTATCGGCTCTGGTGTCGTCCTCATCATCCGTCACCTTCGTGTTGTTTCAAAATAGTACTTTAATAATACTAAATTCATTTCTGAGTCGATGGGCTGCGATTGCATACATGCGAAGATTTGAAACAGTTATGAGGGCCGCGGTGGCCTAGTGGTCGGCCTCGGAGCAGGAGGGTTCCAGGTTCGAAACCCGATTCTATTAAAGATCCGTCATGTATTGGACCAGTTACACGTTCAATCATACGCAGAGAGTCAAACGTCCTCCCACTAGTGTGGTGCGGAAGTTCGGAGAGGGGGCGCCAGCTCAGGCGCCGTCCTCAGCATCTGACCACGGCTCAAAATTGCGATGTTCGTCCTAAAATAGCCCTCCTGTTGCTTCAAAACGGGAAGTTAATATAACTAAACTTGAATCAAGTTTTCATTAGTATGCACGCCAAACCAGTTCTTTTGTTTTTACCCTTTTTTCACACATTCATCCGAAAGGCAAAGAAATAAATATTATTTACTGCCCTAGACTTCCTGTAGGGTAATAATGTAAATATATGCATTACGTGTGGGATGAATTTCTGTTCTAAAGCTCTGGTTTGTTCGGGGTTTATGGCGCAAGGGCCAATGCTGCGCCAAACTAGTTGGAGAGTTGTAAACGATTGTAAGCTTACAGCATTAAAAAAACAGTTCTAAGGTTTTGGTACACTGTCTTGTACAAATGCCTTGATTAAAACCATTGATATAGTTCCCTTTACATAATGATGGGGTTTATGCACTTCTTGAAAAATATATGAAACATATCCGATTAGTCTGATTTAATTTAATAATCAATATCCTTGAAAAGGCACTTCAATCTTACTTAGGAAACGCAAAGTTTTTAGGTAAGTTTAAGCGTTCAGTTCTTCAACTTCTTGGGCACGTTTTAATAAATTCCTGTTTGGATATTTTTAAACGTGAACTGAATTGCTTAAAAACTCAAATATTTGGTTTTAAAAAACAAATGGAAGCAAACTCTCAAGATGTGTTTGGCCAAACTCTTCAAGATGATGTGAGCTTTTTAAATAAACATTGAAGATTAAATATCTCCATCCGTTTGGCTGCAAAAGTTTTGGGAGAGTTTACTCGTGTAGAAGAGAATGATTAATTCTTCGTTTCTAGACGGGCGGATATCGGCCTCCCGGTAAGAAGATTTGCACATCAAATATTGAAATGTTTTAATTTAAGATTCTGGCTCTAAGGCTCCAGCTCGTTGCATTTTTGACATTTGGCCTTGATGCCAAATTTAAAGCGGGCCGCGGGCCGTTCACATCTCTTGCAAAATGGAACACGGGGGGGAAAAAGCAATCGTCAGTTTCAAAAACCGATTTAAACTGGCATAACGGAATGGCAGTACTGGAATTCAAACGAACTCAAAATCCAACACTTCATGCGCCGATTCCAATTTGGGGCCTCGATTAGAGGGTAGAGGTACATAAAAGGATCTGCCTACATAGAGACTTCGCGTCGAGGGTAGAAATGAAACTCGAAATCCCCCGTGTAGGGGAAGAGGAGGGGGTGGATAGAATTCTGCGACATTGAACCTTGATTCAGAACAAACTTCCGTGAATGACGTGCCTCATTTTTCGACTTGAATGGATGTGCAAAAAAAACCAGTCTTGGGACGAATGGAATGGAGTACAGATGAATGACCCGCTTAAAAATCTGTATAAGTTTTTGGATTGAATCCGTCAAACCGTATACTGTAGGTTAACTGTGCCCGTGTGAATGTGAACATAACTGCTTTTAGTTTAACGTCCTGTTTTTGAAGCAACACGAGAGCTACTGTGAGACGGACCTTCTAATTTTGAACTACGGTCAGATGACGAGAGAAGCTTCCATACAACTTGGAAGATCAATGGTTTAAGAATGTAGTCAATAACCAACTTTCAAGGAAAAAGATAAAGCATATTCGTGAATATGAATTCCTGTTCAAACCAGATTCATAGTGACAACAACTAAGGATTCTAGTGGCAACAACTAATTGTTCTAATGTGATTGTACGGAAGAGTGAAAAAATAACTTTTATTTCATAGAAAACTTGTGTACTCCGTCGTGTATAGGGCCTGTAGCATGTAAAATCATACGTATGGTACGGAAGTTTGGAGGGGAGGTGTCGTCCTCGTCACCTGACCGCGGTTCAAAATGACGAGGTCCGCCCCAAAATATCCCTCACGCTGCTTCAAAAGGGGGGACGTTAATATAACTAAACTAAACTTCGGAATCGGAGGGTCGTAGATCTGAGATTCGATTCTACCAAAACTTTTCAATGTATTTGGATTCAATCGATCAACCCTTATAATTCATTCGTTTGTCCCAAATTCATTTTTTAAAAAAATTGTCACCTAATTTATTGCTTTCTGAGGTATGTAAACGAATTACAATTTGGATTGTAGTAATTCTTGTTATTTGACTTTACCGACTTTTTAATGAATACATTTATTAAATTCATTTAATTTTTCATTTCAAATACCAATTCGACGTATTTCTGATTTTAAAAAATTGGTGATTGTAACTTTTTGTCAAAAAGGCAACTAATTTTAGGACATTTACTGTCTTTTATAACACTTATATATTATGTACATTCGGTAGCAATATTTTTAAGGTATAATTTTTTTTCATTGGTCTTGATAAGAATTCGAGATATGTGGTTTAACTCTTTTACTTTTCTTTCAAGTGTAATTTAAAAACTCGTTCCTCATATGCAAAAAAATTAGCTAAACGAACTGCATTTTAGAGATTTTACAAGTTCTTTTGATGTAAACATTTCCTCGTTAAAAAGTGCAGAATCGACACATGGACGTTTGTTCCCATCAATAAAATTAAGTATGAAAAGTTTTGCAGATATCTTTGAAGCAAAGGCTTTTTCCTTGTTAGTTTCGGGATTGGAGTAGCTCTGCCGCTTCCGCCGATTGATTCAACAATGAATAACGCAATTTTAATTCTAGAAGGTTGTTGAAAACCACCAATTTCCTATTTATCTTCCATTTTAAATGGCAGTGTCATATGGATATCTAAAGTTGAAGGTCACAGTTAATTCTATTCTCTTCACTAAATTTTAAATATTTCCTTGAGTATCAGTATTCTTGTCATTTTTTCTCAATTTGGAGTGCACGAATATTTACACGAAGAAGATTAGTATTATTAATCAATAGATACATTAGCGGAAGGAAAACTGACCCATTTAATTAGAGATTTTTAACTCAAGTGAAAGTTCTAGCGTTTAGTAGAATTTAACCCTTAAATGCCTGATTTTTTAAAAATTGATTTTAAAACGTTTTTCGACTTTCGTTTCTTGAATAAAACATGGGAAAAATACTTTAAAAAATTATATTTTATTTTAAGTATGGTTATGTATTTTTTTATGGTCTGCAGTTTGTTACCAATCGGGAACAATGGGCTTTAGTTTAGAAAAAAATTCCCTTGGTGATGTTCTATAATATTAAAAACAGACGAATTTAAAGAACTAATAATAAAAAGAAAGAATTTTCCTTCAACATTTTGGAATAAAATATGGTTCTTCTCAAGCGTGCAAACAAAGCAAAAAGAATACAGCCGCAAGTGAAAAACAATTTATTTTTACATCAGGAAAATAATATTTTCAATATGTATCCTATTGGCTACAACAGGCAATAGAGTTTTTAGATTACAAAATTAGGTTTGCTGCTTAAAGGTAACATACGACATTTAAAGGTATAATATAACTATTATAATTCAGAACTTTGCTAATATGATAATTAACCCTCTAAGCGTTTCACACGTGTTTTTCCGTTTCTCATATTGAGTTTAAAAGCAGATAATTCATGTACATATGAATAATTTCTAAAACTGCAATGTATAAAATATTCTTAAGATTCCAGAGACTTGATTAAACTCAATAAAAATCCATTTATTCACTTTAAAAGCAGATTTTTAAGACTTTAAAGACTTTTTTACATCAAAATAGCAAACCTCTCAGAGGGTTAATATAAATAATTAGTCTTTGAAATTCAGAAAGTACCTTGCTAATGATTTGCATGATTTATATGCAAAATAAAATAAATTTTTAAAAACACTTCTTGAAAACTTTTATTTATTATTGTACTTATAGAAATATTTATTAATTATTTTCTACTTTTTAGACTTTAAATTTTTTAATACACTGTTACTGTATTAGGGAAGCTTGAAACCAGTTTTGCTCAAACTCACTTTCGGGTGACGCCACTCGCACGCAATCGAAATTTAATCAATCGATTAACTGATGATGAAATTCTGAAACCCTCATCAAATTTCAGAAGTCTACCACATCCGGAAGCGAAGGGGGGGGGGGGATTCCATCTCTAACAAACACGAAACAAGTCAAGTTAAATAAGAGCGTATGATATCAATAACAATAAAAGGGTTTGAAATTATTATAAAGATTTGATCATTCATAATACTCACTGGAGTTAAGGCTGAAATGTTTTTTTTTTCAGTTTTCATGCTTGCATCTCGTTATACAGCACGTAGTCTCGTAAACGACAAACAATACTGTTACGAAGCTGTAAAGTTGTTTGCCTGACAGGCTAACCTTGGCGACAAACTCCGTGACCATTCTGGCGACAAAAGGAATCTTCTAGAAAAATCCTGAACTATGGTTCTATCTCTACTGGGAGCCAGAACCTTCTAGAGATTACATCACTTCCTATGTATTGACATAACTTCCTGTTGAAAAAGTATAAAAACAAGCTCTCAAACCAAGAGAGAGTCGGTTGGAGTTTAATCAGCACGCAAGCTTGTAAGCTAATAAGAAACCTATGAGCACTATTGAAAGTGCTGTCTGGGAATTTATTGGTGATCTCTGTTGAAGATTTATACAACTGCTTATTTATTACTTGTGCTACGTTTGTTTTCTTAGAATATTCGTAGAATAAAGAGCTTTATTTTTTTCATCCGGCACAAAATTCGAATTGAATGAACCTCTAGCAGGAATATACTCCTTTATACTCCAGCGATCGTAACAGATAATCGGGTCAAAGTATTAAATGACAGAATTGGTTACTAATTACATTTCTAATGACCCACAGTTATTTCGGGATGATGACCGCTAGAACACTGGTTGGTATTCCCAACTTATAGGCCGAGGCCTTTTTTTTAAAGGATATGAAATGGGATGCACTGGAAAAAGATCGAAATACTAATTGAATACTCAAAATGGTAAAGGATGCACATGTGCAAAAAAATTTAAACACAGTTTTTCACGTTGAAACGTCCTCTAAATAGTTTTAAAAGAGCTTTTAAATAGGTCGTTAGGTGTGAACGGTTAGCGTGAACACTTTTTTGCGATTTCCGAACACTTTCGATTATGGCACTTACAACAATTGCCACTTTTAGTCCTTTTTTATTAATCTATATTTTTACGTCTTTATTTAAAAGATTGGTTTAAAAAAGAATTGAAATTTCTCCCTTCAAAGTAAGCAAGTGCATACGGATAGTTCGAAAGGTACTTGAAATACTACGAAGTCAGTTCAAATGTAAAGTAATAAACCTTCAGGGAGAAAACATTTATTTACGAATTCAAAGAGATGCACAGCATAGTAATGCACTGGTACGTATCACTTCTCGCCAGAATCACCGTGGATGTCGAAGCATTTGTATCGAATGCAGGTGTCGGTGCAAACGTATCGAAACCTCCACAAGAGAAAGCAGCGTCATGGTCGTGGAGCCACACGAAGATGGCTTGCTGAATTTCGGTGTCGGTTCTGAAATGCCGGCCTCCCAAGTGCTTCTTCCGAGGAGATGGAAATCACTTGTGAGGTTTGGGCTTTGACTCACATCCTATTGGTGAACGGGCTTCACCTCCCTGATATTTCATCGTCTCGCGTTCTAACTTATCTGTGACATCTGGCACATCTGTTCTGACTTTATCGAATTCGGTGCATCAAAATCACGTCTGTTTTCGTAACATTGCACTAGCTTCGTACCCTTCCGCCAGTTGCCAACGAATTTCAGATGGGCGTTTTGTTTAGATTCAAGAACCTTATCGCAATTCTTACTTCAATCGCCGATCATGTTTCCATCAATGCCTCTATCTTCTGAGATTTCGGCCGCTCTACCGCATAACTAGCTTCATCTGCCGGCTGTGTTTGAATGCTATGATGTCTCAGCTGTCTAAACAGGGAATTCAATTCGCAAGGGAAATTTGTACTCCCGTCAGATCTCTTGTTACTTTACTTTTTTAAACGCCCACGTACACATCCAAAATTCATTGACAAGATTAGATTTTTGTTAAAAGATAGGTGCATCAAAGTTAAAGTTGTGGAAAGTTGAGTATCAATGCTGAAAGTTTGCGTAAAATTATAACCGCAAAACAGTACTTTAAAGATGTGCCTGAAGACTAGCTACTGATAAAACTATTCAGTATGGACTTGAGTAACTTGTCTCATTTTTTGTTACCTTTCGGCGCAACAGGAAAAATAAAATAAAATAAATTTTTGATAGAAATCCATGAATTAAAATTTGAGCTGTGGCTTTTCGTTTTATCTTTAAAGAATCTCACATTAGATCTTTGATATCTTCACTAAAACTATCTATCCTATTAAAATTCGAAGGTAAACAAACATATTTATCTATGTCCTTCTATCTTCTTACGAACCACTGAATCCTGAAACTAGCCGCAAGTACCAAAAGATGAAAAATAATCCAAGGAATCCATTTCGACTATTTAAATTCCGAAATTGTAATTAGTTAAAAAGATAAAATGAATGAATTCACGTGCTTTCAACTATTGGCTGCATGGTGAATTCATTCACAGCGGATTCTTTTTTCCCTATTATTAGTTTTCACATCCGGTGTTGCAATTTTTTTTGTTTATTTAACGGAAGTTGGTATTTCTTTTTGAGCGAGCTTCTGTGTTTGGATTTATTAACAATGGAAAAAAAATCATTTTCATGATTTTTTTCTTTCTTTTTTTGTATTAAAATGTTTAACTTCGTAACGTTTGTTAGGGAAAGTAAGCGACAATATTTGTTGATTGCAGAGAAAAACGGAGGCGGGGCATATGAAAATATATGGATCTCAAGGTCTCACGTGACCTCACTTCTCTCCGCCCGGAAATATCCTATTATTCGTGATAGCCCGTGCAACGCCGGCCCACATAGCCAGTTCCTTTTTATAGTTTGTAGAGTCAAAATTCTTGGAGTTTAGAGCATCTCCTTCCGAAATGTGTAGGGGTACTTTCCTTGGAGCCGCGGTGGCCTGGTTAAGCCGGTTATTTATGACAATATCACGCCGGCTTCCCAACTGGCGTAATAGGCCATTCCATTTTTTAGCCCATCCATTTATGCAAGTCATTCACAATTGCTCCAAACCAAGCAAATTCATCCCTTACCAATCACTTCAACTCCGAAAAATGGCAGAATAACTTATTAGCAAGCTCTTGTGTCACAAACCAAACCAAACCAATCAACTCCCGCCTTTAACGATTTCTTCGAATAACCACGCACGCCAAATTCCCCTCAACCACCACGTACCTACTCCCGCCGTTATTATGGCCCGACACTCCAAATGGGTGATGGATATCCGACTTGTCCCAATATCCAACTACCTGCCCCAATTCTGACCATACTATCCTGTCCAATTCTGATCGGTTTTTTCCACATTGACAACCGGTTTTGGAGTGGATAGTCGGGAAAGATCAGTCTTGTATAGTATCTGGGCTTCGAGGTCGAAGGACAGTAGATTCGAAACCTGGTTCTACTACGATCCGCTGTCTAAGTAGACCTTGTACACATACTAGTCCAGTCATTAGGTGCTAAAAAGGAATGATTTAAAGCAAATTCTGGTGGAGTCGTAATTTTCTGCTCCTATATGTTTTTTGGGGTGCTGATTACGAATCTGAGGTTTCCCACCATATTATTGCCTTTCTGCTGGTATGACATGGCAGATTGGAGAGGGAGGCGACTCTTGTGTCGTCTTCGTCATCTGATCACAGCTCTGGATGCCGTCCCAAAATGACCTTCGCACAGTTTTAACCCCTTGCCCTACAATTGTTTTGAACTTCCTAATTAAATGACACCATCCATTTGGGATATTTTTTATTATTTCAATCCAGTTGAGATGGTAAAGGATACTTCAGACATTTAAGCGTGTCCAAGTGATTTTTGTATTTAAAATTGTTACGTTGACTTAATTACGGATTTAAATAGCAAAAATTCTGTAATTCGATGCAGGTTTCACGCACGTTGGGATTAAAAACGAATGTTCAGGTAACTAAAATAGTCTTAATTTTTCTTTTAAGGTGTGCCAGAGATGACCCCAAATCATTTTCTGAAGCTTTCCTGGCCCTCTTTAAAAACATTTGTACTTCGTGCCTCTTTTTCGGGGGAATAATTCGCTCTTTTATTTCATTCATTAAAATATATCCAAATTTCCTTGCTATTGAAGGTCTTTATTCCACTTTCCCCCCCCCCCAAAAAAAAAATATTAATCTATATTAGAATTGTCCAGGCATGGAACTAACGCTCAGGAATGTGGGTGTGGCTATGTGCCAAAAGAGATTCATCCACACCCGCAGCGCTTTCTTCGTTAGAGTCGCTCGCCCAGAAGGGTTTGGGGAACCGGGGAGGTGCTTCTTAGAATTCGCAGACTGTCATTGCGGTTTTTGAGAGGGGAAGTAAATTTCCCGTACCTTTGAAAGAGAAAGTATTTTGAGGTTT
Source organism: Araneus ventricosus (assembly GCA_013235015.1). NCBI lineage: Eukaryota > Metazoa > Arthropoda > Arachnida > Araneae > Araneidae > Araneus > Araneus ventricosus. Next base: position 252,327 of record BGPR01001303.1, on the reverse strand, counting down.
CTCTCTTCCAATGGTGCATCCGATATTTTCTTCCTTTTACGTACTTAACTTTCCTCTTAAATATTAAATTCAAAAATTATCTTAAATGTCATAAATATTTAGCGATTAGTTTTGATTTGAGTGTTGGTAAACAATATGGATAGAGAAGATCCCACTGCAAGGAAACGAAGGAGAGAGGTTTGCACGGTGGTGGGCGAGACAGGCCGCGTGATATGAATACCATCGTCGAAGAAGAGAAGGAGAAACTCAAGAAGAAAGGCAAAAACACCTTGCATTTTTTTTCAGAATACCGTAAACGTATTCATTTAGTGTCAGTTGATTCATCAGTTCTGTTTTTCATGCTTTTTTAAATTTCTTAATCACTCTAGCAATCTACATGAGATTTTCTTCAACTTTCGTTAGTAAATCTGTGACAATCAGATCTGAGATAATGTTTGCAAGCTAAAAGCCCGTCTGAAATGGGCACAAATCTTCTAGTTTAATATAACCAAGCATATAATATTTCATTCAGCACTATATCTAAGTAAGAGGATAATACTGCGCTTTTTTTAAAATTATTTCCAAATCATTGTTTTTTTTTCCAGTTAAATCGAAGGTATTCAAGTTCTGAAATATAAAAAAAAAATACATATTTTCTTAGTTAAAATAAATATTTATTTTTTTTCAGTTGAAAATATGGCTTGACTTTTTAAGAAAGTAAATAGTATTACCTGCTTTATACTTACAACCGTAACTACGTGGGGTTTTTTTTTCAGAAAAATTTTAATCTGTATAAATGAGTATAAGAAATGCTGAAAAATAATGAATGAAATTCAGTTTTGAATTCATTATTTTAATTCAAATTAAATATGAATTTCTTAATTTAAATTTCTTTACCAAACACTTTTCTGCTTGGAGTCAAAAATGTAATTAGCAAATAATTGTATTTAAATATTGAGATATTCAAAATTAATTAGAAAAAGGCGAAAGTGACAGAGATGGTAAATAAATTTCACTACGCAGTGTAGGGTTAAAACTTAAAAAACATGTTTTTTGCAACGGTTTTCTTTTACTCAATACTATTTTAGTATAGAAAGAGTAAACGTGGCTGTATCGAAAAACATGCTTCTTATCGTTGTCGCAAAGTAATTTTGCAGATCGAAATGTGTTTATGCCTATCTAACAATTATTCTGTAAGAATGTGTCCCTATCTTCGCTTAATTATATTATGTTTTAATTTAAAATAAAATTTTTCTTGAAATGTGAAAATATCCTTTAACAGTTGGTTTTAATCTCGGAATAACTGATGTTCTTGCTATTAGAATTCTTCCCTTTTTTACAATTGTTCTATAATAATATTGATATATTTCATGCCAAATAAGTCGGGCATGAAATTATGGAAAGTAGAAGCTATAGCGGTTTGAGCAGAGCAGGAAGGCAGACCAAGAATGCAGAAAACATTTTATTATGGGTAAAGTCAATCATCTATCTCAACTCGAGATAGCTACATCTTACTTGCAGAGCAGCCAGCCAGGCAGTCCATAAAAATAATACACACAAATATATGCAATCCCGTAAAGTGGTTAACAATACAGTTGAAAGAAAGACACCGAGTACGAAACATATCGAGCGCCATCCAATCCGCAAAGTTCTGTGGCGCACATTGAATTTGAACCCGATTACAAAGAAGCCTGAGACAGTATTCAGTAGGATTGCATCAAATATTATACATTCCAAACTCGAAAAGGATATTTTCTTTTTATACTCTTATTATGTAAAGGTGCTTCATTCGTTTACTTGTGTTTTAGTTGGTACTAAAGTGAAATATAATGATTTCCTTGAAGCAAAAGTCTTTTTGAGATTAATTCTTGGTTTTTACCCGATTCTCATATTACAAAATTTTCCTTCTTGAGAAATGGTGCGCGTCATTTTTCATTAGTTGTTTTCACTCCATTTCAAGTAGGCGAAACCAATCAGCTATGGTTTCAAAAATCAACTACAAAATCTCCATTTTAAAATTATTCTGCGAAGGCAATATTAGTTTTAGGGAAATGTAATGGTCAGATCCCTGTCTGTTCGAATCCATACAGATCGTATCTGCCAAAGAATCGGAAACAAGAAAGATTTGTATTTAATTCTGAAATTAAAAGCTGCTCATTTTGTATTTGGTTATACTACAATGACTGGATTTTTCGACGGCCTGGAACACAAGGGCACAATTCGGAATGTTTCCCTTCATTGGCTACGTCAGGGGTTCCCTCGCGTACCCCTTGATTAATCTCTTTATTTTTGAGTAGCCCCTGTTGACCACCAACCATCCGTCTATGCAGAGAAGTTTCTGTCGACAATGTTGAGGGCCTCGCTTAGCTTAAGAGATTCGAGTTAATAACATTTTACTGCACTTATTTTTTATTTCACATTTTTACAACAGTGTTAGTTACAATAGTAGATCAGTGCCTACACAATTGAAATCAGTATCGTAATAATTTCGCATTAACTTCTAAGGGTGGCTAAAATTACACTCGGTCTTTTCAAGTGGTCTTGGGGAAACAGAATTCTATATTTTTTTTGAATTCCTTAAGTTTTCTTGCTATTACCAACTTCGATTTCGTGCACCCCAGGTTGGGAACCTCTGGGCTAAAGGGAGATATCGAAGGAAAAATCTCCACGTTTCATCTTCATACTAGATGAGGCCGCGGTGGCCTAGTGGTAAGGTCTCGACTTTGGGGCCGGAGGGGTTCACTGAAGATCCACCGTGAATGGGGCCTGTTGCGTAGTGGCCAAACTTCCTTCCGTTGATGTGGCGTGGAAGTTTGGAGAAGGGGTGCCAGCTCAGGTGTCGTCCTCGTCATCTGACCGCGGTTCAAAATGACGAGGTTCGTCCCAAAATAGCCGTCGTTTAGCTTCAAAACGGGACGTTAATATAACTAATCTTCATACTAGAAGTGAAAAAAAAATCAAAAATGTTCTATATTGGTTGCAAAAAATTCACTTTTTTTCTTCCTCTTGTAAAATTGTTATAATTGAGATAGTTGTTAGGCGACGATTCTAGCTTTTAAAAATTGTGGGTTAAGATTGGATAATGCAGCAAAGAGATTAAACAGACCTAAATCCATTATGAATAATTTTTTTGGAAACCTTGAGCACAAACGTCTCAATGGCAAGGTGCACGGAATTTATTTTCCCAGTATACTAGCTCTGTTTTGTTTAGCAATTTTTTGCTATCGATAACAACATGCTATCGGGACTATTGCGAATAAATTCCTCTTTCTCTACTCGAATCAAACTATTCGTCATGCGATGTCAAGAAGACTAAATTTATATTATTTCACCTCTCACAAGCAACACCACGTATCTCAATTTTCGAAATTTTGCAAGAAGAAGAAAAACCTGCATTTTTTCGTAACCAGTTGCGAATATTTTTTCCCTTAACATATGGCATTAAAATGCAGTTTCATGTTCATACCATGTATGAAAAAAATCAAAACTTTTCGTTGTTGGTTGCGAAAAATGCGGGTTTTTCTTCCTCTTGCAAAATTGGGAAATTGAGATGGGTGTTGTTCTGCGTATTTGCGGCTTAAACATTTCCGGACAAAAATAATTTGACTTTATATGATCTTTTACTGACCGAAAATATTTACATCTATACAAAAAATTTTTACATAAAAAAAGAATCCGTTAAAGCTTAATTGAACATGTCGTCCACATGCTCAATATTGTGAAGATCTTGTAGTTTTTCTTCGGTGGGGATGGCGATTATTGCAAAACAAACGGTTTTTTCTTCACCCTCGGTTCAACATGGTGGTTAAAATCGCTCAAAATAACCGGTTTTTTCCTCGGTTTTTTTTTTTTTTTTAGAGCAACATTTGTGGACAGAATTTTTTATTAATATGCAATAAGTATTAATACAATAATTAATTAATGTAATAAGTAATGATTAAAAATAAGTAATTAATACAATATCTAATAATAAAAAATGAGTAATTATTGCAATAAGTAACTATTATAAATTTTTTATTAACATTATTTTCACAAAAAATTTGTTCATTGGCCAATATTTATCTTCTAATCTGCTCATAAAGACTCTTTTCAGCAATGTGTTGATCCGTAAGTAGAAACCTCTCATCGGAAACAGCATCATTCAGCGTAGATACTAGTCTTTCGAACGCCACAGAACTTCCGACTAAAGATAAATATTTTTTGGCTACAAAAAACAGACGCCGTTTGCAGACAAATTTTTTTATTAATATTTTTTTTGCAGGAAATCAATCTATTGGCCAATATTTATCTGTTCATAAAGACTCTTTCAGTAATCCGCCAACCAACAGACGCCTCGAGGAAGCGGTTGTCGGTGATCGGCCTGAGATGATGAAATTCAAAGCTTTTATAACTTGATAAATTTTGGTGTAGTCGAACCTAAAATCGAGAATATCTTCCGACCCGGTTTTTTTCCGGTTTTTGGATTTTTTAAAAAATAACCGGTTTAAACCGGGGTAAAAAATAACCGAAAAAAAAACCGGTTAACCGAAACAAAAAAACGGTAGTTTTTCCAATCCCTAGTGACATGTGCTACGTCACCTGGCAGCTGCCTTATTAGCACAAGATATTTTACGATATCTCCACGATGTTGTTACGATATTCTGAATGTCACACAACATCGTTAAAATATCGTATGAATATCGCAGAGCATTTTGTGCTAATAAGGACGGCTTTTGTTACCTACCAAACATGTTGCTTGTTAGCAACGATTTGAAAAGTTAGAGGGCAAAGACCATTTACTAAATGGCATAAAATGCTGTTTTGAAGTCGCTGAAATCTGTGGTATTCTCCCTTAGACTTTCTCGTGCGCTTTAAAAATATGCCACGTTTTAGGTTTAATCACGTCATATAAAGAAGAGAATAGTGTGTATTTTAGCACTGTACCTCTTACCGTTGACCTGTCATATTTTATACAATACTAGAAGTGCGCGCACGACGTTGCCCGTGGAATCTGGACTTCAACAAAATGAAAAAAAAAAAAAAAAAAACGTCCACAACCACATGAAAAAGTCTGAAAACAAAACAAAATATTACCGCTTATTTTTCTTCGCGATAATGACCTTTCAATTCTAGAAAACGATACAGAGTACGATAATCCGAAACAGCATTAAAAAATTGCAACGTGAAAATGATTATTATACAGCAAGTAAAATATGAAATCGAATCCGAAAATAATAATCGAAGTCATTCAATTGAAGGTTATGACGTCACTTGCCCCGTCAGTCAATCAAATTGCCAGCAACGTTCCGGAGAAGTGTCGCGAGAGGAAGCTCGCTAGAGAAAAATTATCTATCAAACTGACCAGGAAAATATTAATTTAAAAAAAACGGCAAAAGATATTTTAACTGTTCTTGTTTTAAATTCGACAGAACCGTTCCAGTTATAAGCTGAAAAAAATGGAAAATAATAGTGTTATTAGAACGTCGGATGCATCAAATTTAAAAACAAAAATAAAATTTTGATGACAAAACTGACAATTTTTTAAAAATTTCTCAAAATTCAGTAAATTATGTTAGAAATTCAAAACTAACTTCATTATGACGGAAATCGTGGGCTCTTTCCGATGGTGTATCTATTTTTTTCATACAATTATTCAAAACCATTCTATTCAGAAATTAGTGCGAAAAATCAACCAAAACAACACAAAACATTAAATCAAAAATTTTCTATATTAAATTTTAAAATTCCGTCTACGAGGTGCATTGAGTCACCATTAAAACTGCCTGTGTGCCAAATTTCAAGGCTGGAAATACGATAGATTCGTCTGGACATCGCACGCGTACACACACACATCTTTTATAAGTATAGATACACCAGTGAATCTGGGAAGTTGCTATGGGGCTGCAACCTCCTGAGACTGCATAGTGTGCATTTTAGCACTGTACCTTTTACCGTTGACCTGGCATATTTTATACATCAGTGGCGAATCCAGGGGGGTGATATGGGGCTATAATCCCCCCCCCCAGAGCTAAACCGGAATTTTTAATTTTATTTAAAGGCACTATAACTGTTTGTTCTTAATTTTCTTTTTTAAAAAAATAATAAAAACGTGACATTTCTTTCTGGTTTGACAGGATCGAAAATTTTCATACTTTTCAAGTCATTCCACTCGTTCTTGTAGCGTTGATGGGGCCAAAAACATTTTTTTTCCTGGTTATTTCATTGTGTTTTTTATTAAATTATCGAAAGTATTGTAGTATTATTTATGATTCTTATTTTCTGGCGAGTAAAGTTAAAGTGTTTTAGTTCACATAAACCATGAGGTTTGGCATTCGTCACGACGATACAAAACTTTTATGACCTCAGCCCCCCTAAACCCAAATCCTGGATTCGCCACTGATATACACAAACATTACATACAAATTTCTCGCCCATCTACAATTTTGGAGTAAAGACCACACGTGTTTGAGTTACCGTGTTTATGTTACGGTCACAATGTGATTAATCGGTTTTTATTAATACTAATCGTGGTTGTTATTAATAAAAACCGGAATTATTATACGGTAGAGCTCGGGGAAACCTTAAACGTAGAAATTCATCAAACTCTTGAGGTCGAATTTTCTGACTATTCTTCTGTGATTTCTATTCATGTACTTTGTATACGAGAGAGTAAACATGGAATTAAAAATCCATTTTCTTTTTTATCGCTCCTATGTTGATCAATAATCAATGATGCTGATATTAAATTCTCCGTTATATTCCCGCCAAACAGGAATTAAATCGCATTTTGTAAAAAATAAATTTTTTTGATTCACTTTGTTACAATTATACAAAAGAATGAAATTGTTTGTTTGCTTATAAGTTTACCTGTAAACTATGCAGGCGAAAAAATGCATCTAAACCGTCAGACGAACGGGAAACGGAGCGGTATGAAATACATAGTTCAGTGCGCGGAACAGAAGGCTACAGCCGAGTTTTACTGAATTAATGAGAGTTTTGACCCTGAAACACAGAAAATGTCAAACTGAATAATTGTGGCATCTCGTGATAGATGTTGAGGTATTCCTAAGATATATTTACGATAACATAAAGTCTGGAGATTGGATTTAAAGGTTTTGAATAACGCGGATTATAGGAAACACAAAGTTTTCTAAATGTCCTGCAGCATGTAGACTTAACAAATATGACGAATGCTTCTATTTATACAAAGCAGATTTTATTGAATGGAGTAATTATTCGTGAGCATTTTTTTTTTCTGAGATTAAAAAATGTAAAAAATTAAACCCATTTGCAAAATGGTTTATATTATTTGAAAGATAATTAAATGCTTTAAAAGTTGACAATTTTGATTGCTTTTTTGTGTAATTTGACATCATTAGAATGGAATGTCAATTGTATAAAACTGAGCACTTCCAATGCCATTTGCATTTAATTGAGGTGTTAAGACCGCCGAAACTACTCTGCTGCGTACAGAAAAGTAGCAGCGCCTCAAAATACCACCCGTCTTTGGTTTTCGCGCTTCAGAAAAACAAAATAAAGATTGATTGAACGACAGGAGGATTTTTAAAAAAATAAATTTGAAAAACTCTTATGAATTATCACTCAGCCCAACATTTCATGCAACACACAGGCATATAATGAGCGCAGAATATGCCGCCTCGCCAACTAAATTTCCAGTTTTGAAGCTTCACGGAGGTTATTAGGGGCGGATAATTTGAAACGTAGTTTGATGATGAAGACTACACTTGATTTAGCTCTTTCGATAAAATTCCATATCGCGCCAATGTGAGAACATTTGACTTGGCAAGTCAAGATTGCATTCACCAAGTCAAGATTGCATGAGGCGGGCTCACATGCATGTTGGACTTTCTGTTAAAATCAGCCCATGATCCTCCGATTCTGGGGCCGAAAATACCATCATCTGGCACATGCAGATGTCTTACTAGGAATTCAGGTTGATAAACATGTGTGCAAAACTAACAGTTTTGAAAATCGCAACTGGAACAATTTGGCATATACATAGCAACTGTGCAAAAATCTTCCTGCAGAATGATTGGATATTACAGAATAGACGTGGTTGTTGCCTTAGATCGATGAATTCAGTATCTTTCGTAGTGTTTATTCTAGTACTAATTCTTGTGTCTACTAATGATAAAAAATGTATATTTTTATTAATGTTGTTAAAATTCGTATGAAGTTTCTTAAAGCTTAGCAAATTAGCATTTAAAAATACCTTAGCCCTTACTAAATGCTTTAAGCATAAATTTTGTAAGGATATTTAATGTAAGCTATAAGCAGTGAGCTAATTTCGCGGTTTTGATTTCTAGAATAAAGCACCCAGCCTGCAGACAAATACTGATGCATCTTAGTTTTTGATGTTTGTATCAGAATAGAAATAAAACACACGCAATGTAATAAGTGATCGAAAACGTCCGATAACCAACCGGCTTGCTCAACAGAAAAAAAAACTGATTTCCAAAATGAGTAAAAGTTTCAAAAGGCGCGAGTTGATTATTAGCGTTCCTTAATTAAATGAGGTCATTTGTTCTTGTCATTTTGAACCGTTATTAAATGATAAGGGCCGCCATGCTCTTCAAAATTGTACACTTAAGCCCGCCATTCGCAGCTCCACTCCACGCCATTGCATCAGCGGTTCCCAACCTTTTTGGTTCTCTTGTGTAAAAGAATATTTTGAGACCCACTAACCAAATATGCAAACAAAAAATACATACTGTACATATATAAACACATTGTATGTACATTTATATATTGTGTACACATATGTATATATTATAGTTCTATTATTAAAGTCGGGACATGCATGGACTAAGTGGACAAAAAGTTTTTAATCGTTAATAAATATTTAATATATTTTCTTAGTGGGCATGGTCCTATTTACATAGATTCCATCTATTGAATTCTCCAAGTTGTTCTTGTGGGCGATGCAGATCATTTATATATTTGACTGCACGCTCACCAAGGAATTCCACCTCAAGAAGCCTGCAGAGCAAAATATATATATATGGTTTAAAAATTTAGTGCATAATAAAATTGCAATAAATAAATTAATGAAAGCATATACTATTAGCAACAACATTTGTGATTCACTAAAGAGCCCGGAGTGAAATTGCTTTTAAATGATTCTAAGATATCTTTACTCTTTTACCTCAACACCACTGATTTAAAAAAATTTTAGTGGGTTGTCCCTGCTCCCTATCCTAAGTTTTTAGCACCTTATTTACGTAGTTAATTTTAACTGATTATATTGTTTTTAGGTTAATCCTGGACTTATTAAAATGTTCTAGTGTCCTACATTTTATTGAGCATTCACCCTTGGGGAATCCCAATCGGTAACCTTGTTTTTGCTCTTCTTATTTTTAAAAAATTGATAATTCTGTTTATTTGTTGTTTGATGTTTTATTGTTTGACTGACGTGTACCTAGATGGATTTTATTATTTTCTAGACTGGCGAGAGACCACGGGGTCTGTTTTTGATGCTCTTTTGGGGGATTTTTAATGATATTTTACAAAAATTTTTGTTTCCTCCTTTTTACTGGTGTCTTGTGCTGAGCTTGTGCTTTTGTTTTGCTCATTTGGATGCATACTGGGGGCTCCTATTTTTGAGTGTTTTGAATATTTTTAATTTTGGTTCCAGATCTGGTGATAAAAATCAAACAGAATTCAATTAATTTACAGTTATCTCCAAGTGTAATATCGATTCAGTGGCGTACTTTTAATTTTTCTTTTTTTTTCTCTTGAGAGTATGTTTTAGGTTACTTTACTTATTTTGTTGTTGTCCCTTTTTTGCAATGTTTGTAACGTTCTGTGCTGTGTTGTGATGATTTTGTGTGTGTCGTGTCATATTGATATTTTTGTATTGCTTTTATATTTCCCCACCTGTCTGCTTACACCCTTTCGGGTAGGCCGGACCGGTGTGGGTTTTAAATAAAAAAAATTTATATATTGTGCACGTATATGTCAGTAATTAGTTGAGTTTACTGTAAAAAGTGTTTATTACTTAGCTGTTTTAATGTAAGAAAACTAAAACAAAAGCGGTCAAGATTCAAAATAAGAAAATAAACTTAATGAAGGTTTTTGACATTGTCTCCCCAAGAGAGATTCAATATCTGGATTAAAACTTGACAGTTTCAGCCCGAAGTCACTTTATGGATTCAGTTTTTTTTGTGTTTTATGTTTCAAAAACACTGAAGTTGAGAAAGCACGTTCACGCAGATATGTAGCCGAAATGTATGTCTCAGTTCAAATTTTGCAATTTCTGGATACTGTTGCCGTACATTTACCCAGAACGGGACCAGTGGTATTGTTCTAAAAAACTATTTTATAGTCGTCGCATGATAGTCCAATTAAGAAGTATCCTTCATTTGATGGTACTTTCACTTTCTTTACCCCTGACTTTGGCTCGTGACTCCGGCGACCCGCCATCCACGGCCCACGAGCTGGGAACCGCTGCAGTACATTCTTTAGCCTTCCCACTCCAGACTTTCCAATTCTCATCGGTTTTTCGCATTGACGGCCGGAGCTGTCTAATTCGCATGGTCGTGATTGCCCAGCCTTACACATTGAGAGGTCTTCTTGAGCAGCTACTTACTTAACCTTCGGGTTGACGCAATATTCATTACGATTAGTTCTTGAGAAGTGTGCCCAATTAGATCCAACCCTGCTTCCGACGGAATATTGGCATGCAATAGGCTCACGTACAAAACGTACCTGTGTTTGAAATCTTGTCTCCGTCGATATCGGAGCAGATTCATTGTTACTGGATCACTGTGGCTCTTCAAGAGGTTTTGGGAACTTCTTTGTTACTGGATTTCAACATTTTCTCACTTGTTCCTCTTTCTGTGGCCTTTATTTAGCTTCGTCGAACTATAGCATTTTAAGGACTTTTTTTTATTAGAAACTAATCTCTAATCTATGGTAAAACTTGACAAAAAAAAAGTCATATTAGTAAATACCATTTAAAGATATATTAATGAAACAATTATTGGTGTTAAATAGAGATGTGGGATGCCACACAGCAAGATAAACGGTTCGCAAGGAAGAGTTTTCAAACAAGCAATTCATTGTGTCAACAAATGCTGGTTGTAGCTAATTATGATCAAGTTTAGTGACAAGTTAAAAAGTCGGCACTGGTTAAACAAACGTGCGAACTGGTGATGGATTTCTCATCTTAAGACATTTTGAATCAATTGATAAAATAAGTGGCGTTAACCGATTTCCTTAACCTTTTGCACTCTTATGTCGAGCCCCACATTCTGAATGATTCGCATTCTTGTAGGATAGCGCTCATTACAAACACCGTATAATAGGAAAAACACACAGATTAATTTTTAGGAATCGAAACAAATTAATAATAATATTTTTCAGCTTCCTAAAGCGCTAAATCAATCCTTACACTCACACGTGTGTAACACAAAAAACTGAAGGTAGTGTTGTGAAATAACACAGTGTGTATTAAGAATGGAGAAAATACGAAGTTCATTTCAGCTGCAATCAACAGAAGTCATAAAATTGAACTAAATAGGTAGAATTTGGTAAGCACCCTGGATATGTTGATACAGATGTTTAACATGACATCTGCTTGAGCAGGAAGGATGTTTACACTGACTTTGGAAGCGTAATAATGCATGACTTTGAAGAAAACAGTTACGCGTGATTCGCAAATGTGGCACTACGTGTCGCACGTTGTGACAACGTGTCATCACAACGTTAATAAATCAGGATGTTCCATCCTTTTTAGTGATCATGAAAAAAGTTGGGTGGTACGAAGTTTATCGGGGTGTTAAAATAAAATTTTTAACCTCCTTTAGAGTAAAGAGAAAGTTCTAAATTCTTTGATTTTCCTCGAGCGTAAATTTATTAACCCTTAAAGGCCCGGTGTTGCCTTTAAGCAACATACCCAATTTTGGCCTCTAAAATTCTTGAGAATAAGACTGAAGCTCTAACGCCTGTTGATGCCAATAAAATACATGCTGAAAATGTTATGAAATCAATTTACGATATATAAATGACAAGCTGAGTGCTGATAAAGAAATAAAAATAGATGGATGTTTTTCACTTGGGGCTGCATATTTTTAGCTTTGTTTGTACGCTTGCGAACACCATGTTTTATTCTACAATGTCGAAAGAATTTCCTCGTCCATATTATTAATTCTTAAAAATCATCTTGTTTGATATTATAGAATTTTATCAAGGAGATTTTTTTCCATGTAAAGCCCAGTGTTATCGATGGATTCAAACTATTTTTTAGCTATAAACCATACTTAAAACAAAATAAGATATTTTAAGTATATTTCCCATGTTTTATTCAAGAAATGAAAATAAAAGACAACATTTTAAAATCATTTTTTTAAAAAATCGGGCATTTAAGGGTTAAGCCAGTATGCCTCACTAGTTCTTAATGCTTTGAAATCGGAATTTATAGTGAACAATACGAATATTTTGAATTTAAAATTATAATTTTATTCCACCTGTAGTATGGACTAATGCAATTTCTTGCCAACCGAAGTTAAAAATTGGGATTTAAGGAAAAAGATTGTCTGCGAATAGAAAACTGTAGGTACGTTAAAGTGCCCATGTAAGAACTACTAAATGTGAAAGAAATTCGGTATAAAGTCTTGACGCCAAAAATATATATTTATATCAAATTTTGGATCCAATAGGTGAACAGGAAGAGGTTCAAAATGCATACTCGATAATTCTCTTCATTATACAATGAAGCCGTGAATTGTAAATCGCCCCGAATTGTTTAACCTTTGCACTCGAGAGGTGACTCTCACTCGCCACACAATTCGAAGATGCAACTCAAGAAATGATTCTCGTTCTCCACTTGGTTTGACGCGGAAACTCGATGCGCGGCAATGACTATTTATGTTTAATTTTTTTTTCAAGTGGTTCCTAAGCTCTTTGGGTATAATTTTATGAAGTGCAGACTGTCATCCCTTCCAAATGGAGATAAGATTTTCTTATCTCAAATTAGTCCGCTATCACTAGGGCTGTCATGCGTCCCGTATATATGGGACTGTCACCGTATTTCACTACTCGGTCCCGTATAACTATTTGTCCCGTTTTCTCCCTAAACTCAGTCAGTAGAGACAATTGAAGCAATTTTGATTTTTTTTCATTATAATTTAAAAATGATTTGCGTCCAATTTTAAAATTATGTGAAAGAAGAAAATGATGTAATTAAAAAAGTAAAATCAACTTCAAAATATGACTGGGCTAATAAGGATTGACCTTGCATCTTATTTTAATTATTCTGCGCATTCATTTTATTAGATTGCTTCAACTTTATTTATTTGTTATTCAAGTAAAATAAACCATTAACTACCTTTTTTGTGTTTTTTTTAATCTAGCACTTAAACGTCTCGTATCGATGCTTGGCAATTAAGGCAACCCTAGCGATAGCGGACTGGAATGTGTTTTCGGCGTTCGTTCTTGCCCGGCCAAGCCTGGGTCTTTTAAGACCCGACTTCTGAACAGCTCTTGCATTGTTTCTCCTCTATCGAGGAGTGGCTTTTGTGTGCGTGTCGCGTTACGCTGGAGTAGTGTTCCTTAAACATCAATAGTTCAGTCGATAGAATTCCCAAACTATCGATAGTTTCAATTGTTTTCTACCGGACAATACTATGGATGGGCGCATTTTCAGTGGATAGTTTAGAAACTGTCGATAGTTCCAGTAGTTTTGACACTATCGACAGTTCCGAGAACCCGATACTATCGACTTGGCTTTGATAGTCTATCGATGTTTAAGGGGCACTACGCTGGAGAGATGTCAGATTTTAGTCGAGTCTGCAGAGACCCAGACTTTCCTCTCGACGGTCGACCTTCCGAGATCAGTTGGAACTTAGTCGTGGCAAAAGGATTAATATTTAAGAGATTATCTCCTTAGACATGTAAAGATCGATAAAATATTAATGCATTAATTTGTATTAGTTAATATTTTGCATTAATTTGTGTGTGTAATCGCTTTAAGTTAGAGGTAAGAAATTCACTGAGGAAAACGTCTCGAGTTGCTGGTTCGCCCGAGTGGAGAAGGCCTCGAGTGCAAAGGGTTAAGTTTAAGAGAAAGTCGAAGCTAGAAATCTCCCACTGTGAAAAATGCGAAAATAATTTAAAACTTTAAATTTTTCGATCGTAGAGTTCTTTTTTTTTTTTTTCTATTTCCTGTCATTCTGTCGTAAATAAACTCGTGTTCAGAACATGCGATTATAAACCAAGGTCATGAAAGTCCTTAATAATGAAAAGTGACGTTGGAGACGTGAATTTTAATTACTCGGAACGATCAGTGGCTTTGAATCGCAATATTGCCGCAGCTGTTGGAACACGAATTAATTCTTAAATGACCAGATTTTCTGAGCTGCAACCAGGAAGTTGGCTAGGGGAGGTGTAGTGGGTCTTGGACAAAACCCAAAATAAATAATTAAATACTAAATAATAAATAAATGAATGAAATAAAAATTCTGAAACAGTTAAATAGTTAACTATTGAAAGAAAATAGATCAGATTGATTCATCCATATTGATTATATTAGGATAACTATATTTTCCGTCTATAGTAAAAATTGAAAAAAGAAATTCCTCAGAAATCCAACTTTAAAAAATTGAATCTAGTTAATATTTTTAATAGAAACTATTTGCTGATGAGTGAAAAAAGGGGATAATCCAGAACATTTCATACAAATTCGCTACACTTTTCAAGTCATAGTAGAAGAAAGTCAAAAATCAGCACTGTAACAGTTAATACTGGATGTCTGGTCACACTATACGAGTACCAAATCCGGCAATTTAAAATTAACTTTTTAAAATTAAATCTAAGTAATTCATTTTTGTATGGCCTATAATGTGAGTAAAATTATATTTTTAATTTACAATTAATTGCTTAATTTACTTAGTATTAACTATTTACTATTAACTGAGCATTTCTTTTACTTACTAATATTAATTACTTAGTAAGTAATATTATATGTAAGTAATATTAAGTATACAAATGTAAGTAAACTTCCGGACTACCCGGGACATTTAATTGAAATTCGGAACAGATCCGGGACAAACAGTCATAATTCGATATTGTCCCAGATAATCCCGACGTCACCTCATGCAATACATTAATATTTGGTTTTCATATAGAATTTCTAGGAAAAAAGGAATACTTTTTAGTCTTATAACTTGAAAATTCCCAATTCTGTCTATTACTTTGGGATAATAGATGCGAGATGGTATACATGTCGTCTGAATTTATTCTGAGTGCACATTGTTTTACGCTTTTCCTCCTGCAAAATTCGCATTAGGTTCCAAAACTGACTCGGCGCTTTTGACGAGTAATCACGTGAGCAAGAATTGACTTCGTTGAAGCATGATTAACAATTTTTAATCTTGAACTATTGAACCTTTTTGTACATAAAATAGAGTTCACAGAATCGATTAGCGTAGACAGTAACACGTGACAATGAATTGACTTAATGAATGTTCGACTTTCACTGATTTTATAGTTGAAAAAAATATTTGCTCGCGACCATTTAATCGGTATCCATGTTCACGTGATCGCTATTCCGCCGCTCTTGCAAAAGCGTGAAACCACGCTCATTATTTTCTGTTGGATTTCAATTTAGACACTTACCGTTAAATTCTAGGAATTCTAATTATTTTGCAATGAAATTAATTGAGAAGAATGAGGAATTCTGTTAGATTATTTTCCGACCAGAAAGCGTTTTTGCACCGGAATGGAAAGAGTGGAGTCGATTCATTTTCACAAGGCACACATCAAGTGCGACTCATTAATTTAATGTTGGAATCCTAAAGGCTCGATTACGTTTGCGAGCGGAACGGTTACTACAATAGGTCATATTTTGTTAAATTTCGGATTTTTTACAATTTGTCATATTTTGTTAAATTTCGGATTTTTTACAATTTGTCATATTTTGTTAAATTTCGGTTTTTTTTACAATAGATCATATTTCGTTAAATTTCGGATTTTTTATGCGCTAGAAACTTCTATTATAATAATTACAGTGAACTCTGATTTCAGCATCAACTTCAATTGCATTATATATACTATTAGCCGTACGCGCACGGCATTGCCCGTGGAATCACGACTTCAACAAAATAAAAAATAAAAAAATCGCCCAAAATGACACGAAAAAGTTTTGAAAACAAAATCAAAACAAAAGATACAAATTATTGATTTTCTCGCTTATTTTTCTTGGCGATAATGACATTTGACAGTACAGAGTAAAAATTAAACCGATATTTTCGAGAAAAAAAAATTAGGATTTAAAAGATTGATTCCTATAAACCAGGTAAAATGTAAAAGAATGCAAACCGAATGAAATCTTAAACGATTTCAAATAGAACACGCTTTGAAAGATACTAACATAATTTCTATAGTATGTAAATATATCCAAAAATGAATCAACTAAGAAAAGAAAAAGAGAGATGAAATCTTCCACTTCAGGTTAAAACCTTGAAGCCACATTATGTAAATAGCTCCTTGAAGACATATTTCATATTTTCCAGTCTTCTGTAACTAAAGATATCAGCCATATGCCCGGCTATCAAACAGTATAAAAACAAAAAAATGGGTTATGTCGTCAGGTGGTTTCGACGAAATGCATGTTGGGAAAATACATCACGCGACCTTAATTACGAAGAACCGTAAAGACAAGTTTGAGGCGAAAATTTTTTAACACTTCAGAAAAAGAAAATAATTAAAATTCAACCAACTTTTCAATTTTAACTATTCTTTTAAATCACGGAGAAACGGTATGTTTATTACTTCAACAAATTTCAAATTGATAACAAAATTAGAACGGCGAATGCAAGAAATTGAAATTCAAAACAAAGTTTTTTTAGGCTTAATCGACTATTTTTAAAAAAATTCTCAAAATTCAGTAAATTAAGTTGGACATACAAAACAAACTTCATTAGAACAGAAATCGTTTCTTCTTCCCGATGGTGTATCTATTTTTTTCGTACATCCGAAACCATGCTATTGAGAAATTAGCGCGAAAAATCAACCAAAACGACGCAAAACATTAAATAAAAAATTTTCTAGATTAAATTTTAAAATTAAGGCTTCGAGATGCATTGAGTCACCATTACGACTACCTGTGTGCCAAATTTCATGGCTGTGAGTGCGATAGATTCGTCTGAACATCGCGCGCGCGCGCACACACAAACATTGCCTTTTATAAGTATAGATATTCTTCAATGGATATATATTTGCATAATAAATATTTTGTAGGGTATTTTTCTTAAAAAAGTTGTTAAAAAGATACTTTTTGAGTCATATGGTTTCAGACACAATACCTATGAACCTGGGTGCAGCTGAATTAGTTTGTCTAGGGTTTTATGGCACAAGACTGGTGCAGCTGGAAAACTCTTTGTTAGAGAATTGACACAAAAACGAAAGATGACCAGTGGAGGGTGTAGCGCGACTTTTCAATCTTTGTTGGTAAACAAGCATTATCCTTTATCTCATCATCGGCTATCAAATTGTAATCGAATATTAACCATTTCACATGCAATGACTCTGCAAATATTTGGTCACCCTAAAGTATTTCGGGTGTCTTTTACCTTCTTAAATGGATTGAAATAACATTAAATGTCCCAAATAGCATTTGCTACCTAATCGGGAAAGTAGCAATCGATTAGAAAGACAAAAATATTTAGATTCCCTGAAGTATTTTAGGGTCTCCTTTATCTTCTTATATGAATTGAAATAACAATAAATGTCCCAAGTAGGACCTGCCATCCAATAAATGAATTCTAAGCCGAGGGACTAAGTTTGCTTCGAAAAAAGAATCGTTACCTTTCTGATGTTTAAAGCCTATAGAATTGAGGCAGTGAAAAAAGCGAATCTTAAATTTATATAGCTTCAATAAATATTTTTTTAAAAAAATTCATTCAGATAACGTATTGACTTTAGTGATTTATATGGCTTCAGAGAAATTAAATATCAACATGTTCTAAACTCTGAGTTGGATTTCTACTGCAAAAGTTATTTATCAGAAAAGTCATATGAAACTGAAATATAATCACAGATCGAATTAAAAGGAAGTATAAATCTCTTATATATGCAATTCGGATTAAGAAAAAACGTTACGAGATTCTGAAAGAGGATGTGCATCCCGTATCGGATCATTGTACCGCGAAGTTCTATTGAACTTGCAGCCATGGCGGTTGCTGAGGAATGTGAAGCTCATTGTTTTCCCATTTGAAACGATGTCGAGCCGTCGATCATCGAAATCGCGTATTCGTAAGCGATGCTGGTATTCCATTTTCAACACCGGCGACTAACACTTCCCGATTCTTCTGTTGTCCCTGAACCTGGGTATGACTCTGACGGCAGGGTTTTTTAAAGCGATATTTATTTATTGAACAAGTGGCAGTGGCGAATCCCAGATTTGTGTCGGGGGGCTGAGGTATAAAAAGTTTTGTATCGTTGTGACGAATGTCAAATCTTATGGTTTATGTAAACCACAACATTTTAACTTTATAGACTTGACTCACCTCACAATAAGAATCATAAAGAACAATACAATATTTACGATAATTTAACAAAAAGCACGATGAAATAACTAGCAAAAACATGTTTTTGACCGCGTCAACGCTGTAAATACGAGTGGAATGACTACGAAAGTGGGAAAATTTTCGAGCCTGTCAAAATACAGGAAGAAATGTTTTCACCTTTTTTCAAAGGGAGATTAAGAAAAAACAGCTGTAGTGATTTTAAATAAAATAAAAAATTCTGGTCTAGCTCTTGTGGGGGCTGCAGCCCGATAGCCCCCTGGATTCGCCACTGACAAGTGACACTCCTCGTGCACCACAAATGTACAACTCGAGGATTACAGAAGTATACAAAATAAATCAGTCCGTGAACAAAACAATTCTTTACAATAAAAAACAAAACATATAAATGTTTCGTCGCTTAAAACAAGCAACACCACCTATCTCAATTTTTTGAAATTTCAAAGAGGAAGAAAATACTCAATTTTTCGCAACCAATAACTGATATTTAGGATTTTTCAACTTCTGATATAAACAAGAGACCATATGTTCCTACCAGATGTGAAAAAAAAATTTAAAATATTCGTTACTGTTTGCGAAAAGTTAAGTATTTTCTTCCTTTCTAAAATTTCAAAAACTTGAGTTAGGTGGTGTTGCGTGTTAAGCGAAGATATAGGCAATGAAAACAAAAAAACAAAATTCAAAATTTAAATGAAGAAACACAGAGAAAGAATAAGAATTAAAAAAAACTGAAAAAATCAAACTGAATTCAGTCGAGAGTTGAAAGCCAAAATTTTAACAATCAAAAAATCAATGTCTTACAAAAGTATACAAGAAAGAAGACACAAAATACTCTTTAAAAAAAAGGAATGGAAATATATATAAATGAATAATAGAGAAAAAAATAAAAAGGATACATAAAAGAAATAAAAACAATGATTATTGTAATAAGATTCGGGCAAAACGGTTTTACATTAGGTGCATAAATTTTCTTATAAGTAGAAATAAGAATATATTTACAATTGTAAACAAATTGTGCAAAATATTAAAAAGAGGTGTTACAGCGTGATGGAAGAATTAATGCAGGGAAACCTCGTTAGTTCGTCCTTTTGTCTTGGATCCGATTCATTGCTATACATGTTTGTGTGAGAAAAAAATAAAAGGATATTCAAATAGAAATCTGTCTGAAACACCATAATTATGATAATTTTTGGGCAAAGGGACCAATTTTACGGGTGTTCCGCTGATTCATTGAAAGCCTTGCACCACACTACATCAGAATTATTGAATTTAACCTTCCAGCGGGCGCGCGTATGCGAGAGATACCTGCATTGTGCATCGTATTACATCTTTATATCGTTCTTCTATAAATTGAAGTGCAATTATTTATAAAATATTTGTTTACTATTAAGCTAATAAATACAGATAACATAGATAAAAGTTGCATTTATTTTTGTAAAACAACACGATATATATATATAATGCGATAAAATTTGTGCAGGCGCTTTATATGTATAGCTTTTATGTTTACAAAAGAAAATGTTTAAAGCTTTATTTTATATTATTTTTTTAAAATTTACTCCTGACTAGAGCAACGATAAACGCATATAAAAAATGTATTTAATACCATCACAATGTTCGCGCAGCAGTAACTAAAACAATGAAAAGTTGTTGTAAAATATACTTGAAATATTTTTTAAAAATTTACTACAGAAAAAATTGCTCGTAAGAAAATTGGTATCACTGAAAAGTTAATTTTTTAATATTTCAAGTGCTGTAAAAATAGTTCTTGTGAAATAATGTGCTCTGAAGGTATTGAGGAAAAACGTTAAAATTTCAATTACTTTTTAGTTTAAAATTATGAAAAACCATTTCTTAATGTTCTTAGCGAGCACCTACTACCCTAGAAGCAACTAGGTGTCAAATTTGGTAACTGTCTGCCCTGTAAAGCTTTTTGAATCATGCTTAATGTAGGAATTGTATTTTCCCAGTCTAGCTTAAAAGCGTAAGTTTAATTCCTTCCCAATAATAATTCTCACTTTCCGTATAAGCTCATTTGAATATTGTGGTGTCAGCAGAAAGATATCGGACGATAAAGATCACGCGCTTTCTCACGGTAATCACGTGATGCGTAGGTGTAAGCTCTCCGTTGAAAACTGGGTGTAATGAGAGAGGATTTTTTGAAATCGAACGGTCCAGTCATGCGGTAAGTGGGCAACGAGCTACGGGGTTTTTCCCTGTTAGCACGGCGGCGATGGGCAATGGCTGTAAGCTGTACTGTACTGTAACTATCTATTTGGCTGTAATGTAACTCTAATTAAACCTTTTAACGAGATGTAAACTTAAGTGAGTAACAACCCTAAATCTTTCCTGTCTAACTGTAAATAATTGCCTGTGTAAATACTTTTCTTATTTCCTATTATGTTGTTCTAATTAATAAATAATTTAGTTTCTAACTCCTGTTTCCCATCCTTTATCTCTTTATTACCCCTAGAGTGCCCATAAGATAATGCTTGCTTTTTCTACAACTTATGTTGTTCTCGGCCTAGAATAATAATATTTCTATAAAAATTGGATCCTCGCCCGGGATCTGTGATCACAACCCCTTTTTCCTATAAAAATTGGCGGCTCAGGCCGTGATGACAATAATACCTTTCAGTGGCGAATCCAGGGGAGGGGCTATCGGACTGCAGCCCCCCCCCCCGGGGGGGGGCCAGGGTGGGGGGTGATGTGTTAGTGGGGACCACTGTTTGATCCTAATTTTCATTTTAACAAATAGTAATAAAATCGTGACAACATTGCTTTCTGACTTGACAGTCTCGAACATTTTCCTACTTTTCTAGTCATTCCACTTGCACTTGTAGCGTTGGCGCGGTCGACAATATTTTTTGGCAAGTTATTTCATTGTATTTTATATTAAATTATCGAAAGTACTGTAGTGTTCTTTATTGTTTTTATTGTCAGGAGAGGAAAACCTGTAAAGTTAAAGTGTTTTGGTTTATATAAGCCATGAGGTTTGATTCTGTCATACGATACAAAATTTTTATGACCTCCCCCCCCCCCCCCCGACCCAAATACTGGATTCGCCACTGATACCTTTCTATAAAAACTGTTGGCTTAGGCCGGAATCGAGTTTTTTCCTACTAACCTAGAAGCAACTAGGTGCCAAATTTGGTAACTCTAGGTCCAACAGTCTGCCCTGTAAAGCTTTTTGAATCATGCTTAATAATCATTATCCATTATCATTATCCAGTATCCAATGTAAGCATTTTCTTGCTGATGCTTATAGGCTGGATCGTCGTTATAATGTCGAATGTATTTGAAAGTGCCTCACTTAAAGTCATAAAAGAAAAAATTTTGAATTGGTTTGTTTTCGCAACTATCTAATGAGACGACGACTTCTATTTTGGGAATGCGTTGTCATTTTAATTCAATTGAGACTCGAAAGAAAAGTTTATGTGTACGAATTCTACGCAATTTTCGTATCAAATCGTGACGTCAATGAATCACTTTGATTTAGGTTATAAGCTTAAAAAAGGAAAATCTTGAACGATATTCAAAGTAAAATCGTTAAATATGATAAAGGTTGGGATAAGCCCACTTGGGACAAACAGGAAAATGAGAGCCGATGAACTTACAAAGCTCGCAACCAAAAAATTACGCGTGGACTTCAATTTTTTCGATTCGAAATCTCAAGTAAAGACAAAATTAAAGGAAATACCTATGGACTTTTGGCGGGAAAATATGGTCTAACTCCACAAAAGGTTGAGTTAAGATTAAATTTTTTGACAAAGTAGACCTAAAGAGATTAAAAGGGGACTTTTTCCTTAACTAGATTTTTACTGGACCAAACATACCACAATAGATTCTTTAGCAAGAGTGAGAAGTGTATCTGTGGAGATGCTAAGCATCTTCTGTTGCAGTGTAGGGATTTGGGAACATGAAAGAGAAATCCTGAATTTGGATCGGAAGGCTCCTTTGAAAATTTTTCTTTTGTACTCCAGTTTCCAAAACTTTTCAAGGATTGTTCTTCAAAAACTCTTAACTCGGGTATTTCGGAGTGGGTAACTGTTGCATTTTTTTATGCTTATTCACTTTTACTTTTTCTCACAATTCGTTTATTTTTTATATTTTCTTATTTGGTCTTTCTTTGCGCGTTTTTAAATTTCGTATTGAAACTTTATTTTGCAATCTATTTTGTTATCTTTATTAATTTACATTTAGTTTTACTTGTAATTTTTTGTTAGCATTTTTCTTCAACTTTCTGAATGTGACCTTCATTTTTAGCATTTGCGTTTTTATATGTCTTGGCACGTTTGTTTTGTGAATATTTCCTGCCGGCTTTCATTCGCCGTACTCCATTTTCCGTACGTAGGTGAAGCCGGTGAGGGTTAAAATTAAAATTGTTTAAGTTTAAAATTGCGGTAATTCGATGCGTGTACGGGCAAACCAGTTAAGGGATTAAGGTTATGAAGTGAATTACTGGCGATTTAATTATAATCCAAAATCAAACTAATTGACCAGGGGCGGGAAACCATTTCTCACTGAAATGACTTAATTTCAGCAGTTGGACAAAAGGCCGCACGAGTAAAAACTTATGGTTTATTTTTCTGTAATTATTATGAGACGAGATGGTACAGAGTAGGGATGGGAAAAACCTACCGGTTTTTTGGTTTTTTTTTTTTTATCCAGGTTATAACCGGTTATTTTTTTAAATCCAATAACCGGGTAAAAGAAATGGATCGGAATATAGGCTCCATTTTAGGTTCGATTAGACTGAAATTTACCAAGTTATGAAGCTTTGAATTTCATCATCTTGGACCAATCAACGACAACCGCTTCCTCGAGGCGTCTGTTGGTTGGCGGATTACTGAAAGTCTTTATGAACAGATAAATATTGGCCAGTGGATTGATTTCCTGCAAAAACAATAGTAATAAAAAATTTTGTATACAAACGGCGTCTGTTTTTTTATGAAAAAAAAACGAAAACCGGTTATTTTGAGCGGTTATAATGCCACGTTAAACCGGAGATGAAAAAAACCTGAATGACCGAAAACCGGTTATTTTCGCAATAACAGCCATCCCTAGTACAAAGTACAGGGTGCTCTGGAGGAGCGCTGATCTCCAGTCGACTGAAGAACGATTCTGTATTATTATTATGATAGTACACACAATTATATATTTCAGTGAAAATTTTAATTTACTGGCAAGGCCGCTTAAGAAACTGAAGAAGGCCGCAGGTTCCTCGTCTCTGTACTCGACTATAAAAACTACAGAATTTTTTAGAAGCGAAATTATAAAATGTCGGCATTTCCTTGCAAACTTCCCTAAAAAGAATGAAGAGAAAAACAAGGATTATATTGGAATAAAGATTATCATTTAAATTTCTATCTATCGTAATAAACTTATCCAAAATATCACAATCTATTCAATAACGAGAATTTTGCTTTGTTTGATATTGAGATAAAAATTCAAAAAAGAAGAAATACGTATATATGTCTGCTCGATGAGAGTTATTGCAATAAAAGTTCTGTAATTATCATTACATGCTGTTCAATTATTTAAAGGCTGAAATTTTCTAGCTATTTTAAATTTTATCGAAATTGTTTTATCGTTAGGCTACACGTCTAAAGTAAGTAGCTTATCGTGATTTGAACCAAAATATGATAGCACGTTGTTTTGGAACGGACACATTAATGTCGTTCTACAGGGGTTTTACTTCTATACTTATAAAAGACAATGTTTGTGTGTTTGCGCGCTATGTCCAGACGAACCTACACACTCACAGCCATGAAATTTGATACACAGGCAGTCGTAAAGGTGACTCAATGCACCTCGAAGCCAGAATTTTAAAATTCAATTATAGAAATTTTTTATTTAATGTTTTGTGTTGTTTTGGGTCATTTTTGGGACGTTTACGGCTGTAGTATCTTTCCTAATGATTGTTGAAAAACAATCAATGCATCATCGGATAGAACAATTTTCGTTCTAATGAAGTTTGTTTTGAGCTTCAAACGTAATTTACTGAATTTTGAGAAATTTTTAAAAAATGCTCAGTTTCGCCATCGAAATTTTATTTTTGTTTTCAAATTTGCTGCATCCGAAGTTCTAATAACACTATTATTTTCAGCTTATGACTGGAACGGTTCTGCCGGATTTAAAACAAGAACGGTTAAAATATCTTTTCCCTTTTTTTTAAATTAATATTTTCCTGGTCAGTTGAAAGATATTTTTCTCTATCGAACATTCTCCCGCGGAAGTTTCTCCGGAGCCTTCCCAACATGCATTGTTTCAATTTCATTGGCTGACGGTGCAGAGCGCAGGATACGTCATAACATTCAACTGAATGACCTCGATTATTATTTTCCGCAATGTCTTAACGTGTTTATGTCTCGCATATTTTGTTTTGTTTTCAGAACTTTTTCCTGTCATTGTGGGCATTTTTTTCTTTTTTTTCCATTTTGTTGAAGTCCTGATTCCACGGGCAACGCCGTGCGCGTACTGCTAGTATATTAGGTTGAGGGAAATAGGGGGTTTTTTTTGTATATTTCAGGTAAACTGAAACAAGTATTTTACGTTAAGTCGGAGGTTCCCAACCTGTCGGTAAGCGCGAACCAGTTAGGGGTACGCGAAAGTAATCTGTGCAATGGTGGAAAACAGCTTGGCATAAACTTGCATAACCTCTTGAGAACCCGCATCCATTTTAATGGACATTCGTGTTTTATTTACAAAAAAAAATTTCTTTCATTCAAAGTCCTGAAATCCCGCTCTCCAATGCTTATAATTATATTATATCAATGTATAATTAATGGATTAATTTCTATATAGTGTTTGTTATATAATTCTATCAAGAGTATTAACCCCTTAATGATTTCATAATTTTCCAGAAAACTGTAAAAATGTGCCTATTTTTTTATTCAAGAAAACTGTATAACAATAAGTGTATTGACAATATATGTATTAATTTTTAATTTTGGAAATTTTTTCAGCTCGAAATTAAGAAAATTAATATTTTTAGAAAAATCAGCAATCAGAGTTATTTTGGCAACCAATTATTTCCAAATACATTATAAATAGTCTGTTACTGCCATATGGTATGTAATATAAGAAATAAAATTTTTGTCCGGGCATAAGAAATGGGTTGTTTTTAATCTTTTTGGCGCGTTACTTTTGAAAACTCCAGCCCGGAAATATCACGAGCGTGAGCAATAGAATGATCCCGTGATTTTGACGGGAGCGAGAGGGAAGGGGTTAATATCGATTTTAGTGAAAAATCTGTCAAAAATTTAACCTTTGGGTCTCAAGAGGATATATACAATGTTTCATTACGAAAATACCATCGATTGGTGGCATAGCATTAATTGGCTGTATTTGAGCTTCGTATCAGAACTGTAGTTGACTGAAAACAATTGTTCAGGACTTAAAACGTAATTTCAAACTGATAAGTCATGTCATCGTGGTGAGATTATTTTACGTTTTCATTCTTTGAATTATTTTCATTTAAGGAAAGGCATTAAATAAAGAAAAAAATCTGCTGATATAAGAATACATTTGATAAAAGTTTTCGATAGGCGCAACTGTTTGATATTGTGTTCCCGTTAATTGTTACGTTTTAAAATAGCCCAAAATCAGTTAAAATAAATTTGCATACTCGTACGTATTTTCTCTCTTAAAATTTGTTTTCTAAGCCTTTGTCTTAATGCATTAGCTGCCGGATGCAATTAAATCTTTTGAAATTGGACCAAAAAAAAGTTTTATTTTATGAATTGAGTAAATAAAGAATTAAAACCATTTTGAAAGAAATTTCTCTTAATTTTCTTTAGAGTTGCAAACTGTTGCGACACTGTCGTAAAGCAGCGCGATTTATTTCCGAATTTTTAATTGTTTAAAGCATTTTTGCGTGAAGCGTGACGGAGCATTTGTTGCAAATAATTGCCGTTTCGTTGCTGCAGTTTTCGCAGCACCTCTTTTCAGTACTCTCAATAATGCAGCTTGAGGAATCTCCTTTCACTTTGCTCACAGATAAACTTTGTCTGTGTATACAAGCGTAAAAGCATTAAAATAAATTAATTTTTAAAACTTTCAGCAAAATTTCAAATCTTTCTTAATAATATGCGCCATTTATTTGCGCGGAATTCGCAAAATTTATATTTAAAAGAAAGCATTAATGTGCAAAAACGCAACATTGGCCGAGAATGGGTTAAGTTGTGGAATCGAGCTCTTTTCCTTATTTCCTTCTCGCCTCCGTGTAATGTAGAACTGAAGGTGAGCAGTTTTTTTAGCTTCCTTCTGTGACGCTCGAACTAGGAGAAATAGAATTCTTGTCAAAAATCCAAACAATAAGTAAATAAAAATCGGAAATAATGATATATAGTAAAAAAAAATTGAAAAAAGAGCAGTAACATTTACAGGAACATTAAAAAAAAGATTTTACTGTCTTTTTTCTGGCTAATTCATCTACAATAGCAATATTAAAGAGACCGTACTCTATATATATATTAAATTTTTTCTGTAATTAAAAGTTTTTAAGATTAAATATATCTTATCTTTTTTTTAATATGAATTATTTATTAACAGGCATACAGCGGGACAATTCAGGACGTTTAATATAGACCACTTTTTGAGTTCGAGACTGTTTTTCTAGGAGAAAATCGGGGTTTTCTCAGTGGCGTATCTAAAGCGGGACGGAGGGGGCCGGGCGACACTCCGAAAGGAGCGGCAAAATCAGAGACGCGGGAAAACAATTTTATAACTAAGAAGGCTTAATCACTGTGTACGTAAAAAAACAACTAACGTAACTAATTCGTATTTTTTGTCTTTTGTCGCTAATTTGCCGATATGTGAAAGAAACAATGGTAGTACACGCGCGATTTTGCAACCTATCCGCAAAAATCGAGGGTGAAAAACGACGAATTACTAATAAAATGTTTTGTGAAAATAAAATGTTCCAGGATTTTATTTTTTATTCTGAGGTTTGCGTGTCCTATGTAACTTGTAAAGGACATAGCGCCATGTTGCAAGTTCGCCCCTGGCGGCAAAAGTTGCAGCTACGCCACTGGGCTGTCTCGGATAATCGGCGACGTTTATTCACCTCATATACATAGCAAAAGTTAGAAAAGAAAATTCAATTCACTTTACTTTTTTACAAATAAAATCTAATTCATCGTTTTTTTTTAATATGAACTACACTATATGCCCAAAAGTATCCGGACACTTGCAGATTTTCACATTTTTTAGAATTTCTCCGTAATGGTTTAACCGACTGCCTT
Source organism: Araneus ventricosus (assembly GCA_013235015.1). Classification (NCBI taxonomy): domain Eukaryota; kingdom Metazoa; phylum Arthropoda; class Arachnida; order Araneae; family Araneidae; genus Araneus; species Araneus ventricosus. The sequence continues at coordinate 224,576 of BGPR01001303.1, read as the reverse complement.
TAAACTTCGGACATGTAAAGAATGAACAATAACTCACATTTTACATTGAAGATTCGGTACTGAGGGCAATTAGGGGACCGTCTACAAACTGATGAACACAAAAACGTTTTTGGCCCACTCCTCTTCACATAATACTGATAACAAGATGAAACTTTCAGAAATGGTAATGTTTAATGTGCATAATATTTACAGGAATTTTTGTAAACTCAGCGCAAATACTTGGGAAGATATAAAGGTTTTCTTAAAACATCTCAAATTTTCCCACCTGTTTTTTGCTTATAACATGCAGAGTATTCTGTTATATTATACGACACTTACAGAAAAAATGGCAATATGTTAGAGAAGCGTTTGTGTGAAACTTTGGAAAAGAATTGTTGAATATTACAGGAATTATGAGCATTTTTAGTAAATAGTGTTTTACTGCGCATGCGCGAAACATAGTGTAATTTTTCTTTCACAACTTTAAAGCCAGATATATAGGGCAACTTATATAAAAAATTCAGTTCAATATCATTAGTATTCAGAAAGATATCGGCATTACAACGAGCAGAATTTTAGCTCCTGTCGAAGAGAAGGTAAAAGATGAGGGGTTGTACACAAATTGATATTTTTAAATTTTATATCTTTAAATAGTTATATTGAATTGTATAGCGGTTAGAATTTGCTGCATGCCCATGAACATTTATCAATTACGTGCATAACTTAAATTCCAGCTAATTAGGCAGTATAAATAGCAAAAATTTTATTACTTTAATTATATTATTTACATGATTATTAACAAGTTACATATTACAATTTTACGGCCAAACGATACTTTTAAATATATTTATTTTATGGCGAAACGATTTTTTATCTAATTAATTTATTTTCTTAAAATATTTTAATAATTCTACATATATATTTTTTTATTCATTACGAATATTAGATGTGTTCATGGGTATTCAGCAAATTCTAACCACTATACAATTCAATATAACTATTTAAATATATAAGTTTTAAAAATATCAATTTGTGTACAACCCCTCATCTTTTAGCTTCCCTTCGACAGGAGCTAAAATTCTGCTTGTTGTAATGCCGATATCTTTCTGAATACTAATGATATTGAACTGAATTGTTTTATATAAGTTGCCCTATATATCTGGCTTTAAAGTTGTGAAAGAAAAATTACACTATGTTTCGCGCATGCGCAGTAAAACACTATTTACTAAAAATGCTCATAATTCCTGTAATATTCAACAATTCTTTTCCAAAGTTTCACACAAATGCTTCTCTAACATATTGTCATTTTTTCTGTAAGTTTCGTATAATATAACAGAATACTCCGCATGTTATAAGCAAAAAATAGGTGGGAAAATTTGAGAAGTTTTAAGAAAACTTTTATATCTTCCTAAATATTTGCGCTGAGTTTACAAAAATTCCTGTACATAATATGCACATTAAACATTACAATTTCTGAAAGTTTCATCTTGTTATCAGTATTCTGTGAAGCGGAGTGGGCCAAAAACATTTTAGTCTTCATCAGTTTGTAGACGGCCCCTAATTGCTCTCAGGACCGAATCTTCAATGTAAAATGTGAGTTATTGTCTATTCTTTACATGCCCGAAGTTTAAAGGCAGTCGGCTAAACCATTCCGGAGAAATTCTAAAAAATGTGAAAATCTGCAATTGTCCGGATACTTTTGGGCATATAGTGTAATTTGCTTATACGTAAAATTGAATTTATTCGGAATAAATTTTGAATGCTATTTTCCGCCTAGGACAAACAGTAGAAATTGAGGACCGTCACAACTAATAGACACTTCTGGTCACTGAAGTAGTGCTTGTAATCATGTTCTTCCGACACCTAAATAAAATAGATTTTTTATTCATCCGCTAGTTGCAATCATTCCTCCTTAAATGGTTGCTATGTTTCTCGTAGACGAAATATATAATATACAGCCGTTTTGATAATTTTTTCCTTTATAACAGAGGTTCCCAACCTGTGGTACGCGTACCCCTGGGGGTACGCGAAATCAAAGTTGTTAATGGCGGACAGAAGAAAACATGAGGGATTAAAAAAGTTAGAGAATATTGTTTCTCTAAGTGAATACTTACTATTTAATAACTATACTACTAGAATAGTTGATTATTACGAAATGTAATTTTTAGCTATTCTTTTAAATTAAAACGAAATACTGGTTTCATTTGCTTAGGCGTTGAACTAATACTGTTGTAAAAATGGAATGTAACTAAACTGAACTGTAAAAAAGAAATAAAACGTAACACCAAAAATAAGTTCTGCAAATGTTAGTAATTTCACTTTTGAGCTAACCTTAACATTATTGATAAAAATTTCTTTGCATGGACGAATGGTTGCGTGTGGTATGTGATGGTAGGGGGTACGCGAAAACAAAAAGAGTAATCAAGGGGGAAAGGTTGGGAACCCCTGCTTTATAACTATAATAATTAACCTTTTGCACTCTGAAAGATAATGAGATGTATAATTATACACGTGTGCATGTAAGGATTGATTTAGCACTTTAGAAAGCTGGAAAATATTGCTATTAATTTGTTTCCAATTCCTAAAATTAATCTGTGTGTTTTTGCTATTGTACGGTTTTTGTAATCGGCGCTCTGCAACAAGAATGTGTCAAAGATGCATCATTCAGAACGTCAAGTCCGACTCGACATAAGGAAATACTCGAACGATAGGAAAAATGAGGTATAGCTTGGCTATGTCGTATAAAAAACAATAACGCGTTTTTTGACATTTCCTTGGGGTTTTTTTATTGCTATACTGGCCACGTTTCGCCAAAGCTACACAGTTAATTTGCCTATCTTTTTCAAATTATATAAAATTTAAATAAAAAATAATACAAAAAATGAAATAAAAAAATACGAAGCACGTATTCTTTATATATTTTTAAACAAAAAAAAACCGGGCAGTTAAAAAAATAAATGTTGTCCGGCTGTTGACCACAGACTTTTAAGTGTTTGACATTCAGTATGAATGTAAACAATGAATGTTTAATTTAATTTAATGTATTAGTAATACACACTATATATAAATTCCTTAGAGACAATCTCTACTCTGTGCGACTGTTTGACAACAGACTAATATGTGTTTGACATTGACAAATTTAAATCGTCCGCATTTTGTATTTCACTCCGAAGAGTTTTTTTAATAAATCTAAAACTCCCTCTTGGAGTGGATTTCACTGCGGGGGGATTATCCTTCTTCATATGAACTTTCACTATACCAAATCTCACACTCCTCCGTGCGCGCAATGTACTTATAAAGGGGTACAAAGTTTTCTCTTCACGTATTAATATATAGATGTTTAAGAAACTTCGAAGTAAAATGGAAGATCAGTTGCACAATCAAGGTAATGATGCGACGATTATTCGGAAAGCAAAAATGTGCGCAGGTGCAATGTATCGTATCTGTTCATCTGTGAAGAAACGTGAACTCGAGGGCAAATGACCGTAAGGCGGACTTTCGGTTTCACACAGGAAATCAAGAATTCATTTCCATAACTTCGTCCTTCAACATGAAAGACGTTCTTAGTTATTTCTGATAGGTTTCTTCAATTTATCGGATCAAGCAATGCAGAAGGGACAGCTCTTCAGTTCAGAAACAAACTGTTGGAATTTAGACGTTGTAAAACAAAGTACTTTTCACTTTAAATGAGACCGAAGTTTCACATAAGATGTAAAATAATAAAATATTTCGTAGAAAATGATTAAAGATGGAAAAAAAAAAAACTAAACATCTGAGCGATTATTAGAGAGAAACAGAAAAATGAATGAATCAAGTCTCGAAAATCAGTTTAACAGAGGAAAATGCTAGTTAGTCAAATATCCAGTTGTGGCCTTCGCATCTCAATGAATGATTTGCACTCTCTCTAGTATAGCTGATCCTCAAAAATCGTCACGGAAAATCACACTACGTACGTCATTTTGCCGTGCACGGTAAATGATTTCCTTTGTGACCTTGAGCTTAAAAGTTTATCCCCCCACGCCAACCCTTCTTACCTAAAGGGTGTAAAGCAGGCCATTCATATATCTTCCAAAATGGAAATTTTGGAGCACGGCAAGGAAAAAACAATCGCCAAGGTCGAAAACCTATGGAAAATAGCACAGCGGCTCGGAAAAGCTGGATTTCCCACGAAATAAAATTCCAGCACTTCTTGCTCTGGTTCTAAGTTGGGGACCTTAGCGAGGCTACGCGGCACATCAAAGGCTGTGACTGGACTGAGACCGTCGACCAGGGTAGCAAATCAGAAATCCGTTGAGTGTGGGAAAGAGGGGATTGAAGAGCGGGGGGGAGAGAATATCGCTCCCCCTCCCCTTACCGCCAGAAGAGCTTCAAATGAACGACGTCCCTGATTTTTCAGTGGGTGAGGGAAAAAACCAACGTTGGGACAAATGGAAGGAATGGAGTACAGATGAATGGCTGGCTTAAGGCTTGAAATAAGTGGACGAGGAGAGAAAAATTTGTACTTTCTGCAGTACATTGTCGCCTAACAAGCAACACCGCCTATCTCAGTTTTTTGAAATTTCAAAGAAAACACTCAAAGGCAGAAAACACTCAATTTTTCACAACCAATAACGAATGATTCTCAATTTTTTTTCATACCTAATATGAACATGAGAGCGCATGTTTCAACCAGATTTGAAAAAAATTCAAAAATATTTATTATTGATTGCCAAAAATTGATTATTATCTTCCTCTGAAATTTCAAAAAATTGAGATAGGTGGTGTTGCTTGTTGGCGACGATAGACAAACTACCATATAATTAATGCAAAATAAATAATACATAATACGTATAACATAATAATGCATAATACATAACAAAATATAAAATAAACATAATGCGTGATAAATTAATATATAATAAAAATTGTACTACACCCATCATTGATGAAGAAAAACAATAAGTTTTACATTCGTTTTGTTTCAAAAGATGGGACAAGAAAAGGTTCAAAGTTCCGAAATTTAAGTTCCACGCTAGGAAGAAATGCGGTACTTTATCAAAACGAGAATAAAATTCAAAAATACGAACAATACTCCTGTATAAAAATTATATTGGGTTATTGGAGTCTCTAGAGGAGCACTAGACTACAATCTTACCCTACATCACAAACTAAAACAAAAAATCAACAAAAACAACCCAAATTATCACCAGCTGAAGTGGCCTCTCCAAAACTTTCTCGCATACAAATAACACGGATAGGGGGAAAAAATAGGCCAGAAAATGTGAGGTATTCCCTAAGGTGGGGAAAACACTAACTCCAGTGTTCGCACCTTTTTTTCTTGCGTCGTAGAATGAGGGGGGAAAAAAACGAATATGCAAATTCAACGCACTTTTTTTAACCGATTTAAACGAAAATTGGAGACAAATCTACAATTGGAGTTTCAAGACTACGTACGAAATTTCATTTATATAAGTAATTTTGTTAAGTTATGGCGTTCAAAAGTATGCGATTATACAGACCGACAGACGGTCAACCCTTTGACGGAGTTGGTCAAAACTTTTATAGGTACCAACATTTCTGATGAAAAAAAAAACTGTGTACCTGATTTTATCCATCTAGCTGTTTGAGTTATAGAGTTCACATGAACGCAGACAGACGGACTTCCCGCGGACGAATTTTGTACAAAATTTGATAGAAACCTAAAAATTATGTGTAAAGACCACATACCAGATTTCATCCCCGTAGCTCTGATAGTTTTCGTGTTATCGTGTTCACAGACAGACATAATTCCAAAATTGTGTTTTTACGATCCGGGGAACTCTAAAACGTGGAGATTCGTCAAAATCTCTAGTCCGAATTTTTTGACAATTACAATACTTTCTCTTTGTATACTTCGTTTACGAGAAAGTAAAAACAAAACAATACAATAAAATGAACATTAAGCATATCAAACCTAAAGCAACTTATCTATTAACAAACGGGAGCTTTTAAGTTTACAGCTGAAACGCTGCTTCTTTTTAATTCCTCTTGGGTTGAGAAACAATAATGGCTTTTCCCGCTTCATTTGCGTTTGCAGACTGATATTCATAAATTATTTCTCTATATTTGCATTAGTTAATTCAACTCTCAGAATGTAAAGTGCAAAGACGTTGTTAAAAAACAACAATTTGAACTAATTGAAAGGTATCGCAAAAAGTTGCTGCTGAAATAAATCGAGCCGTCACTGCTCTGATGCAAAAACATTAGCAGAAAAAAGAAACTTCTTCAAAATTTGTTGGAAGGACTTCATTCAGTCATATGGACAAACTTATAGGTATGCAGATTTACTTCTCAAATACTTAGGTAAAATTAAAATCTTTCCAATCTCCGTACATGTCCAAATAACTCCCCAAACTATTTTGACAGAGACTGGGCTCCAGGCCGTATCAAACGGATTTGATGCCACTACAAGTTCACATGTAAATGTGAATCCAACACAAAAAAGACGTGATAAAAAAAAATTCGCTATTCCAAAATTTTTCTACGAGTGTAGAAGCCGTATAAGTCATATTTTATCAGATCAATGAAACCTTGCAAAATACTGCGGAAGCTTAATTTTATAAATTATCTAGGAGCGTACTGCTTTACAAAATCATGATCTGACTAATATGTTATCTGGTCACAGTGCCAATTAAAGTAACGAAAGCAAGTTGGAAAAGTTGTTTTGCGGTTTCTGCACCAAACCACAACTAAAACAATGAATAACAATTTTCGTTTTTAAATCGTTCTGTATGTGGGCACAGCATTTATTGTGACGTCAGAATGTTTACACAACTCCGGGAAAAGAAAACTACAATTGTGGTGCATCGAATAATGAGGCATGAAAGTAATTTAAAATATCAAATGAAGAAATCAAACAGTAACGTATTAAGTGTTGCGCAGTAAGAATATAAAATATAAGAAACCAAACAGTAGCGTAATAAAGCGTTATGAAGCAAGAATCTATACTTATAAGACAATGTTTGTGTGTGCGCGCGATGTCCAGGTGAATCTATCGTACTTACAGCCATGAAATTTGGCACACAGGTAGACGTAATGGTGACTCATTGCACCTCGAAGCCGGAATTTTAAAATTTAATCTAGAATTTTTTTATTTAATGTTTTGTGTTGTTTGGAGTCATTTTCTGCACGTTTAAGTCTGTAGTATCTTTTCTAATGATAGTTGAAAAACAATCGATGCACCATTGGATAGAACAAACAATTTTCTTTCTGATGAAATTTGTTCTGAGATTCAAACTTAATTTATTGAATGTTGAGAAATTTTAAAAAATAGTAAGTTTTGCAATCTAAATTTTATTTTTGTTTTTAGATTTGTTGCATCCAACGTTCTAATAACACTATTATTTTCAATTTTTTTCAGCTTATAACTGCAACGGTTCTGTCGGATTTAAAACAAGAATGGTTAAAATATCTTTTCCCGTTTTTTTTTAAATTAATTTTTCCCTGATCAGTTGAAAGATATATTTCCTCTAACGAGTTTCCTCGCGCGGTACTTCTTCGGAACGTTGCTGGCAATTTTGATTGGCTCACGGTGCAGAGCGCAGGATTACGTCGTGACCTTCAACTGAATGAATTACTTCGATTATTATTTTCTGATTCGATTTTATATTTTGCTTGCTGTTGTATAATAATCATTTTCACGTTCCAATTTTGTAATATTGTTTTGGATTAAAGTACTCTGTACTGTAGAGTGAAAAAAAATAAGCAGGAAAATCAATAACGTGTATCTTTTGTTTTGATTTTGTTTTCAAAACATTTTCATGTCATTGTCGGCTGTTTTTTTTTTTTTTTTTTTTTTTTTCCTTTTGTTGAAGTCTTAATTCCACGGGCAACGTCGTGCGTTCGGCAGTGTTTTACCGTGTTTAAGTCTCGTATATTTTACTTGCAGTATAATAATCATTTTCACGTTGCAATTTTTTAATATTGTTTCGGATTAACGTACTCTGCATTGTTTTTCTACAGTTGAAATGTCATTATCGCGAAGAAAAATAAGCGGTAAAATCAATGTGTATCTTTTGTTTTGTTTTCAGAACTTTTTCATGTCATTGTGGGCGGTTTTTTTTCCATTTTGCTGAATCCCTGATTCCACGGGCAACGCTGTGCGCGTACTGCTAGTACAAAATATAAGAAATCAAGCAATAGCGTATACAGCAGGGATGGGGAACCTTTTCACACTGATACGTCACATTAACCCTTTAACTGCTGGTGCTTTCTTACATACGTTGTTTCAGAGGCGAATCCAGGGGGGGGGGCTATCGGGCTGCAGCCCCCCCCCCCAGAGCTAAACCAAAATTCTTGATTTAATTTAAAATCACTACAACTGTTTGATCATAATTTTCATTTTAAAAAATAGTAATAAAATCGTGACAACATTGCTTTCTGACTTGACAGGCTCGAAAATTTTCCTGCTTTTCTAGTCATTCCATTTGCACTCGTAGCGTTGGCGCGGTCGAAAACATTTTTTTGGCCAGTTATTTCATTGTATTTTTTATTAAATAAGTTTTGTAGTGTTCTTTATTATTCTTATTGTCAGGAGAGGAAAGCCTGTAAAGTTAAAGTGTTTTGGTTTATATAAGCCATGAGGTTTGACATTCGTCACTACGATACAAAATTTTTATGACCTCCGCCCCCCCCCCCAGACCCGAATCCTGGATTCGCCACTGCGTTGTTTATAAAACACGCCCGCAGTTAAAGGGTTAAGTTTCGGCAGTTGGGCAAAAAGCCGCGCGGGCAGAATATTAAAGGTTATTGTTTTGTAATTATTATTATATTACAGATAAGCACATTATTTCCATGCAAATTGTAAGCAACTGGTAAGGCCCAATAAGAAATTCAAAAGGCCATACATTCCCCATCCCTGGTATAAAGCATTGCACCGTAAGGATATAAAATGTAAGAAGCAAGTAGTAGAGTATAAAGGGTGGCCAGCCGACCGGAAAACCGGGAATAGTCTTTTGAATTTCAGGAGAGCGGGAACAGTCAGGGAAATATTCTAAAACTGGAATTTTATTTTGATAATTCTTATAGGACTCGACAACTCGTTTTTTTTTTTGTATAAGTAGAATGAAACACCGTTAGCAACCAATGAAAATCAGTCATTTACCGACAGTACAAAACGGATGCGATTCGCGTTTCTGGGCATGCGCCAGGCGGCGAGGTGTTTACATTTTAATTTCTGACGGACCGAAATTTCGTCTGTGAACGGAATCGCGTTCCTTTTATTAGTTAAACTAGCAGTAAACGCAAGGCATTGCCCGTGGAACCAGGACTTCAACAAAATGAAAAAAAAAACCCGCCCACAGTGACATGAAAAAGTTCTGAAACCAAAATAAAAGATGCACAATATTTGATTTTACCGCTTATTTTTTTATTCGCGATAATGACATTTCAACTGTAGAAGAACAATACAGAGTAAGTTAATCCGAAACAATATTAAAAAATTGAAAATGATTATTATACAGCATCAAAATATGCTAGACATAACTACGTTAAGACTCTGCCGAAAATAATAATCGAAGTCTTTCAGTTAAAGGTTATGGCGTATCCTGCGCTCTGCACCGTCAGCCAATGAAATTGCAACAATGCATGTTGGGAAGGTTCGGAGAAACTTCCGGGGGAGAATGCTTTCTAGAGAAAAATATCTTTCAACTGACCAGGAAAAAATTAATTTAAAAGAGTGAAAAAAGATATTTTAACCGTTCTTGTTTTAAATCCGGCAGAACCGTTCCAGTTATAAGCTGAAAAAAATTGAAATTAATTAGAACGCCGCATGCAGCAAATTTAAAAACAAAAATAAATTTCGATTGTAAAACTATTTTTTAAAAATTTCGCAAAATTCAGTAAATTACGTTTGAAACTCAAAACAAATTTCATTAAAACGAAAATTGTTAGTTCTATACGATGGTGCGTTTATTTTTTTTCAACGATCATTAGAAAAGATACTACATCCGTAAACGTGCCAAAAATGACCCAAAACAACGCAAAACATTAAATAAAAAAATTTCTAGATTGAATTTTAAAATTCCGGCTTCGAGGTGCATTGAGTCACCTTTACGACTGGCTGTGAGTGCGATAGATTCGTCTGGACATCGCGCGATCGCACGCACACAAACATTGCCTTTTATAAGAGTAGACTAGCAGCACGCGCACGGCGTTGCCCGTGGAACCAGGACTTCAACAAAATGAAAAAAACCCGCCCAGAATGACATGATAAAGTTCTGTAAACAAAACAGAAGGTTGGAGGGTGGATACGACAGGAGGGGGTACGCGAAAAAAAAAAAAAGATTAATCAAGGAGTACGCGGGGGCTAAAAAGTTGGGAACCCCTGCTTTACACAGTTGTAAAAAAAAAATGACGGAGGCTGTCTCTGCGAAATGGGCGCTGGGATTGAGGGGCGTAGACTTGCTTACCTTACTCAACCGTGACTTTCTGTGACTAAAGTTGTTCTATGTGACTAAAGTAGCTCTATGTGACTTTGACCTATTACCTATGCTCTATGGCCTTTCTCTGTTAAATGAATTAATCTGAATGAATTAATTATTAATCTGTTAAAATCCAGTTATTACCGCTCACAACCGATGCGTGAACGCGCATCGGTCGCTGTGACGTCATCAAAATTCTTCGTGATTTTCATCAACTTTGCAACTAAACCGTAATTCCAAATTCTAAAATTCTTTTTGCAATTTTCAATGTCCACCGTTCTCTGTTAAATAAAACTAAAACCAACTCTCTATGTTATTTCGTTGCGGAGCTATAAGCGTTTAACTTTACCACGAAGTTCGACGTAATTCAACAATTCTTGAGTAATATTTCGCGTGAACCTCAGATCGATGAATGAATTGTCTTAGTCTGCGTGCGCGCGCATCAATTTCTGTGACGTCATCAAAATTCTTCGTGATTTTGAGCAACTTTGAAGCTCGACTGTGACTAAACCGCAATTCAAATTCTAAAATTCTTTTTGCAATCTTCAATGTCCACCTTTCTGTTGAATGAAATTAAAATAAGCTATGTTATTTGGTTGCGGAGCTATAAGCGTTTAAAAATACTACGAAAAGCGTCATATTTTTTCCTTTCCCGACACACTATTAGACCGAGAGACGCAATTGCCAAAAAAATATTGTTCATTTCTGTTGATACAAATATTCGAAATATGTTTCTGCTTAGCTGAATAAGCTACACGATACCCAAACCTACATCTCATGCTTCCGTAATTCAATAATAATAGCTCGGAGGGGATTAAGCCGATCATTCATTTCTTTATTTTGGTTGCTCTCTCGCGAAGCTATTTATTGAACTCGCGTCAAACAACCTCCGTTCCCCGTGGCTGGGCAAACAGCAGGCGAGGTCTTGTGCATCAGCTGAGTCACGATTCTGATAGCGACTTCCAGAGAGAGATCTCGCCGTCATGGTTCAAAACACTGAAGTTCGTGAGTCGGAGGCAAGTTTGAACTTGACCCGATTTGCGGGAGAAAGTTGCTCGGAATTGCCCCGAGATGTCTGTTTAATCCGATGTTGGAGGACGTCGCACGTTGTCGGCAATTTTTGATGGTCAGTGGAAATAAGATTACAGTAGTGGTAGGTTAAAAAAAAATGTTAGAAACAGCCCGTTTATAAAAAAAAAAAAAGTTAACCGCTTTTTGTTTTGGAAAGAAAATCCTTTTTTAACAGTTGTATGTTAATAATGCATTTCATTCACTAAATTTTACCCACTAGGCTTCGCAATTTTTTATTTTTTATTTTGAGTGAGAACAAAGTAAACAAATTTTTCCATTTCGAAAGTAATCAAACTATTTTCTTTGCAGACAATCTACTCATCAAAATTAAATGTTTATTGATAACTGAATCGCAGCAGTTATACGCAAATACTCATTTATTTCGTAAAATAAGCAGTGATAATTAAGAAATCCAGTTACGAAATAAAACTTTTATTCGAATTTGCACTTCATTAAAGTGCATTTGCATGTCTTTTTTTTCGAACGCTTGTTTGACGGCAGTTTGGATCGCAGTTGGCTTCGAGGTTGGAGGATCTCGAGTTCGTGATTCGATACCAGCGGCAGACCGTCATTGGAAGTACAAAATGTGTCATAAATCAGAGCTCCATTTGGTTGAAATCCACTAGTCGGTAGTACCTCTTCATATCGCCAAAGGATGCCAAGTCGCCAAAGGGCAAAAAGCAAGATGGTTGCTGAGGTTTATGACATGGTAAACAGAACAAACACAACCTATGAAGATTAAAAAATAAAAAAAATTCATAGAATTTTTTGAAAAAAATGAAAATTTGTTTCAACTTCATGCAGTTAATCTTTAACTTTGAACCGCATTATTGCATTTTTTACCTTAGCAACCATCTTACTCTTTGCATTGGCAACTTGACATCTGTCGGCGGTGTGAAGAAGTACCGACTAGTGGATTTCAACCAAACTGAATTTTTTATTGACGACCTTGAGCACTTTCAGTGACGATATGTGATGTAGGTTCACATTAAATTTTCCAACATGGGTCGAACGTCATCATATAGGTGTGGTGAGAAATTTTGGAGAGTGGGGTGCCGGTCAGGTCACGCCCTTGTATTTTGACCACGGATCAAAAGTACGAGATCCGAAATAATAACAACCGAAGTAATTCTAGTTTAGCTTCAGAATAGTTAAATCTGCCAAATCAAATAAATCGACTGTCGAATTCCACCTTTACGCATGTTAAATCCGTCGAGGTCAGATGTCGTCCACTGGTGTGGTGGGAAAGTTTGGAAACGGAGTGATTGGCCGAGATTTCATTCATTCTAGTCGACTCTCCATGGTTCAAAATGAAAAATATCTTTCCCAAAATAGATGTCACGTGGCTTCAAAACGAGATGTTAAATAAACTAATTTACTCTCATAAAATATTCTTCGTTATTTATTTAGAGAAACAGAATGCATTGGAAGAGGAGCAAAACTTAGCAAATATCACTGGAAAAACTAACTTCTGAATCGTATCGATGGGAATATTCTCCTTTTCACTTTCCCGTATGCAGTCTCGGCAATATATCTATATACAATACCATGACTCACTCATCGCGAAATCTCTCAAACCATGAGACCTAGAAAGATGAAATTTGGCAGGCGGATGCTTCTTGGGTAGTAGGTGCTCACCAAGAAAGGATTTTTCGAAAGTTTTATTAGAACATTAATTAAAATTTCCCCTAAATTGTGAGGTTTCCCCGGAATAACTTCGGTCCATATTATTGCACAAAAACCGCTTTAACATCAACTTAAAGTTTAAAAAATTAGCTTTTCGATGAAACCAATTTCATTTTCGTGCAGCACATTTTGTTTAGTTTTAATTGATTTTTCAAAAATATTTTAAACACAATTTCTAACTATGCTGTAGCGAGTGCATGCAACTGAACTCAAATAAGCTTGCCATAGCAAGTTGCCGTCGCTACTGAACGTCAGTACCTCACCGAAATATCAAAGCCTGAATTTTTTATTCATTAAAAACTATGCTTCCATGCTCATTTCATATCAAAGTGTTTTTTACATTAGTTCTTTTAGACGTGAATGTAGTTTTTCATCCCGAGCTACAAGGTACCAACAATGTGCTACTACGCAGACGAAGCCGCGGGCTTCAGCTAGTCTGGCATATATCGGACCAGAGCTAGGACATAGCTAGGGTAAGTGGCACCCGGTGTTTCGTTTATCCTCCAAATTCGTGACTCTCCTAAAATTATTAGCTTAGATCGTATAGTTAATTTTAGAAAGTAAGCAAGTTTCGAATAATACATAGAATTTATTTACAATATATTCACAATATAAGGTAATATTAGCCTGGCTGGTGAGCTTTTATATTTTTAACTCAAATATCTACGGGGTCTGCTGCTATATTTTAATGTTATTGATTGCCAAAAATTAATAAAAGGAGTGACTTATCTGGGACATAGGAACCTCAGTCGGGGGGCGCTTTATCACAATGGCATGTCAGTATCACCCGGACGAGTTGCGTCGTTTTTATTTCAATTTTATCTCATCCATAAACAACTTTCAGCCTTCTTTCGCCGGCTACCAACTTCCCTTTTGTCTTTTTTCATTCACTTTTTCGTCCTCCTCAAAAAATCGCCAACCCCCAGTTTTTCTCTTTTGCCACCCACATTTTGACATTCAGCTTGGCTTTGACATTATCCGCTGTCATTGGCTGGCTTCTTCATAATCCGTAGCCATAGTAAGCAAGCGCCAAAGTTGACAACCTTCTTTTTTAAATTGCAAAGTTGACAACCTTCTTTTTTAAATTGCAAAGTCACTCACCGGATATGAACCCCCGATGGAATTTTTAATGAGTCATGAAAGTATTCAATTTCTCTCCAGCCGACTTTACAAAATAAAATGGCGAACCATATAAAGTCACACAACACCGGGGCATGGAATTGATTTTGTGCCCCTTCATCATATATCCAGGCAGGTGTTTTTAAGTTAATTACAACCCTTTCTCTACGTTTGCTTCATATATGAAGGTCTCT
>BGPR01001303.1:173889-210078 GCA_013235015.1 Araneus ventricosus | reverse complement strand
TGTTTGCTTCATATATGAAGGTCTCAAGGTTTGCTTCATATATGAAGGTCTCAAGGTTTGCTTTATATATGAAGTTCGTCATATATGAAGGTATATCTCTTTATTTGCTTCGTAAGTGAAAAGGTTGAAAATCGTCCCGTTAACCAGTTAACTGTTTCGACGTCTTTGAAAAAAGTGTATCTAAACTGCGTCTCACAAATTAAGCGATGACGACTATACTCGTCAAACACAGAGTATGTGTAATATGGAATTAAGTTGTAATAAAATAACTTTCTTTATTTTTTTACTCACATTCATTTATTTACTTAAATTACCATAGTTTGCATATGAACGGGAAAAAAATTAATTTCATAATTGAATCTACTGTTGGAGAATGGTATTGAGCAAACCATGGTACAATGCATAATGGGACTTCGCAAGTTCCGAATATTATTTTTATAACAATATGCAATCTTCGCGAAGGATTACGTTTTGAAGATGAGGGTACGTAGTCCGGGAAATGTTTCCCGATTAGACGGGGTAGCTTCAGGTTTAGCTCGTCGACTTACCGTTGACTGCAACCGCAATCTTACTTTCTTCGATCAGACAAAAATATTTCGCCACTTATTGCACACGCTAAAACAATATATGAATCCGTAATTGATTCAGTGATGTCTAAAAAAGTCAACAATACATTCACGAAAAAATACGGTTCTTTCAGAATTATTATTTATAAACTTTTATTTCGACTTGCCCTCAAAATATTTCAAACATCTTGAAGTGTACGAATATATTTTAGTTTTCACTAAAATTGCAATTTAAACTGCAAATTGTCACTACTGTTTAATATTCGTCGTGACACAAAATTGTGCACTTTTTTCATGACGAGTATACTCGTCATGAAAAAACAAGTTAACTGGTTAAAAGATTTTCAAAGTTTGCCTGAAACAAGCTTGAAGGAAGCTCGTACGAAAAGAGATCTTATTTAATCGCTCAATCTTTTCCCCCTATTTCCCAAACCAATGCCGTTTCTCAGTTGCTACCTGTTGCCAAAATAACCTTTAATATGTGTTATTACGCAAAAATGTAGACACACAACGCTACACATTAGTTTTAATGTAAAATTGCTTAATGATATGCATTTATGCTGAAGCACTTAACTTTGACGTAGATTTTCGTTAGGAAGCATTTATAAAAGCTTTCAGATATTCATGTCGCATAAAATCTCGTCCTTCTGCGCATGTCAGAATTTCAATTGCTGAAAAACGCTCTTAGTTCTTTATCTCATATTTAAGGCAAATGTCACTATGAAATTGTTTTTGTTCTGGAAATGAATAAAATGAGTAATTTTCGTATAATGAAATGATTTAAATTATCCGGCCAGGAACAAGGCTGGGATTTTGAAATATTTCAACCTTGAAATATGGCACTAGGAATAAATCCTGTAAATGAAAAAAAAAAATGCACACCCTGGGGATTGGGAGTTTCTTGAACTTCCTGCTTAAACTTTCTTCAAATGTATGATTTTTCTGCATGAATATTCTTCTGTACACCAGTGGCTTAATCAGTTAAGGCAAAGGTCCCCAACCTTTATTCCCTCGCGTACCCCTTGAGTAATCTTTATATTTCCGCGTACCCCCTACTGTCACATCCTCACCACCAACAACAACAACTATCCGTCTATGCAAAGAGGTTTTCTTCAATAATGTAAAGGACTTATGAATGCTAACTTAAGAATCCAATGGCCAGAATTAACATTTGCTGGACTTATTTTTTTGTTATATTTTATTACACTTATAGTATTAGTTCAACGCCAAAAACAAATGAAATCAAGTTTCATATTCACTTTAAAACGATGGCTAAAAATTACGCAACTTCTGAAGTTAAATAGCAAGTATTTACTCGGGGAAACAAAATACTGTAACTTTTTTAATTTCTTTTCTTGTTTCCGCCATTACCAACTTTGATTTCACGTACACCAACTGGTTCTTGAAGTACCCCCAGGGGTACGCCTACCACTGGTTGAGAACCACTGAGTTAAGGCATGGCATAGTTGAGGAACAGAATCTGAGGAAGAGTGTTCTTAACAACATTTTTAGAAAACGGTAGACTAAAGAGTGCTTTAGAAACTAATCGATGCTGTAGTCGATTTCTTGGTTTTCCTCCGAGAGAAAACAACACTGTGAACTAGTTTTTTCCAGAAAATGATGCAGGAAGGTAACCTGCTTCCTTATATAAGAAGTAAGTCATACTTCTACCTCAGAAAAGATTCAGATGCTCCAAGGTGGCTTTGACCAGCAGAAAACGCCACACTTTCCCTTTATCATGAGACCAAAGCTCATGGAGATGTGTAGATACCTAAGAATTTTTACCACCTTATGTTGGTATTGGAGAGAGATGTACCGTGATGTTGTGTAATAATCGACAGCGGACACTGTGAGAAACTGCAAGGTCCTCCCATAAATAGCCCAACAAACACACAGTTCTTCAAACGTCTGGTGAGCTTCGGGATTGGAATCCGTGACCATACAAACAATTCCAACATCTCGCAGCTTTAACCCCATAACTGGTTTATTTTCTCAACTATCTAATTAGATGACACCTTCTATTTCGAGAATGCGTTGTCATTTTATTTCATTTGAAAAACAGCTGAAATATTTTTGGAGTCCACGTAATGTTTGTATCGGATTGTAACGTCTGTGAATGACTTTCTTTTAGTTTTTAAGTGTACAATTGCGATAATTCAATGCACGTACGGCGTATGGGCAAACCAGTTAAGGGGTTAATAGATTGAGATGTCATAAATTCTATTATCTTTATTTATATATCACTTAAAGTCCCCATATTAGTCTATAAATACTTAATCATCTTTAGTATAAATATGTGTCATCAAAAATTACCATTTTTACATTCTTGTATACGAATCGTACGTTGTGATGATTATTCGACCTCGAGAGTTCGATGAATATCCACTTTTTAGATCTTCCTGAATCCGAATAATCCATTTTTGGAATTATATTTGTCGTTCTATAAGCTTGCTAGTTCCGAAACGCAACAAGCAAGATGAATGAAATTTGCTTTGCATTCTTAACACCAAAATTTGTAGATTTCTGTGAAATTTTGGAGGAAATCCGTGAGCATTCGGATTCGATAACTCAGCGACGCAACGAGCAAGATAACTAAAATTCTGCATTTAGTTTTAGGATTAAAATTGTGAATATATCTGAAATTTTCGACCAAATCTGTATAAAAGTTGACTGTCTGTCGATATCAATGAAAGTGGAGACACGAGAAAATCTGATAAGAGTGAGTCGCATCGGAATAAAGCATTAAATTTTATATCCAACTTAACATTTTATATCCCCTGGTTGACATTTATGATTAACGAGAGAACGCAGTTCTTTGTTTTTCCTTATCGAGAAGTTTTCAAACTTTCTTATATTCATTTTTAACTTTTTAAAAATGGTGCGACTATATTCGCGCGTGTTCCGACTGAAACCGGTTCGGTCATGATCCACCAATAAACGCAAACGATTATCACGTCTCTGATTTATTGCCGCAAAGGATAAAATTTAATGCCTGGTAATCTTCCCAATTTAAGCCGTAGGTTCTTCTTCCATACTGCACTTTTACGAGACGCCAGACCGGCCATTAAAATGAATCCATCGTTGGAATTTAGTTTTATTTACTTAAGATCTTATTGTTATTATAAAGGGAATGGCATCTGACATTCCTTAATACTGAAAGCGATCTCGAAACTCGGATCTTTAACGCATTCCAAAATCTTTTATTTTTTTTGTTCGAAAAATAAAAGTATGTGGGTCACAGTCTCAGCTTGGGCAAAAGTAAACGATGAACGTCTGCCGCAACGTACCTTTATCGTTTTCCTCTTGATGGGTGCCGTTGTTTTACGTTTGACCATTCACTTCGACCGCGGTGGCTTCGATATGTAGGTCTAGGTTGTTCATTCAACTCTCAGTCAAGTAACCTGTACGGTGGAAAAGGAAACTTCAAAATTAAGGAACACTTCTTAGCTGTGTTTTCTTTCTGTTTCGAAAGATGATTATTTGAATAATTATTCTTGCGGTTTTCGATTTATTCGTCACAATTATTTTAAAGAGCAGTAAATAAACTAGAATTATTTACATTTTTGTTTTTCTAGCAATGCTGTGGATTCTCATGAACATTCAACTAAGGATTCGTAGCGTCAGGAAAAAATTTGCTTTTACTGCACTTGAAAATCTCGATTTCAGTTTCTTGCATAAAATAGGGAAGAAATAATTATATCATCTAAATTTATGAAAAAGAACACTAATATTCATCTAATTTAAAATAACTTCAGAAATATTGTAAATTTATAGGAAAAATTCTGCCAGAATTAAAATTTATTTATTTTATTTATTTTTTATTTTATTTGCATTTAGTTTTGGAAAATGACTTAAAAAATTATTCAACACTACTTAAAACAAGAACAATTTCTAAATACCGTTGTTACTTCCGATGCTGTTTTTGTTTACCTTTCTAGCTTAACATTTTTATAACTTCTCAAATGTGGAAATGGTCTTAAAGTAAAGTAACCAGATTTTCTAATTTTCAATCCGAGGTGCTTTAACCCTTTAAGTCTCGCGCCCGTCATATTGACGTGCATCGATTTATCGCATTTTTAGGCTTTTAAACTAAAATTTAATCATTAGCTTTATAATTTGACACAAAAATTATTTAGAATCCATAAGCATCTCAAGTATTCTGCGCCTTCTCAGATGAATGAAAACGACAACCTCTTTCCGAAACAGGAGGGGGCATCTTATTTGATAGCAAAAAAATGCGATCTTTAAGGGGTTAAAACCGATCTCGCAACCCGGGATGTTAACTAGGGGATCTTGGATAAACTCCGAATAAAAACATCTGACAGAATAAAATATATAATTATAAACTTTAAGAAAAGGGAGCAGTTAAAGAAACAAGTGAAATATTTTGTTACTACTTTTACTATTTTTTCATCACGCTGATTTATCTACATTTATCATATTAATTAAATACTATTCTATGAATATAAAAGTTGGGAAGGAGAATTCTTCCGAAGAGAACATTTTTGAAAAATTAAATATATACTTGAATTTTACTTTTTTAGTAAGAAATATCTACTAATAAATATAAAGCGGGTATATGTAATTGAAATATGGGACAACTGTTCAATCTAGGACTACTTCTCTTAAGATGACATTGACGACCACGCTGTTCTACTCCATTTGTACCAACAACTGGTTTGTATTCCACTCATTCCAGTCGATAGATTCAGGCAAGTCATTCACGTTTGTTCCATTGATACACTGATCCAAAGTTTGTTTTGAGACGCCTTGTTTCAGAAGGTTCAAAGTTCCAGACTGACTCTTATGCACTTTCCCCCTCCCCAATGCTCTCTCCACTCACACGGGTGGTTTATCGTCAGCCTCGAAGAATCATATTTCATTTTTATGGCCTTCCATTCCAATGGATATCCAATTCGTTTGACTTCCAACAGCGCTGTCTATATGCGCTGATTTTCATCGAGATTTCACACTGACGGAAGGTGTTGTTTATCCGTGTTCCAAAAATCGTGGAGTGGAACAACGGTGAATGCCTCGCTTTAGACAGAGTCGAAAATCGGAAGTGCCCATTGCTTTATTTGTATAGCAAAAGTTGGGAAAGAGAATTCATTTTTACTTTATTTTTATGTAAAAATCTATTTTAACTAAATATTTAAAAATTCAATCTAAAATTTTTTAACTCGAACTATTTATTTATAAGGTATGCCCAAATGAAAAGGAGACTGCAGTTATATGTAAAGAAATTTTAATAACAATAGTCTAATTACAGTTCAAGTGGAACAGTACAACTATAAATAATCGCCATTGACATTGATTCACTGATCCCAGCGCGTAGAAAGGGAGTGGATGGCTTCAGTGTAGAAACTCCTGGGTTGCTGACGGATCCAGTTCCCATTTCGCCGTCTTTTGATTCTCTGACAGATACTTGGGCACCCACTGTGCACAAACTAAGCCATAACCAAGCCTTTTGTGGATTATGTGATGCACAGTTCCTTTGCTTATCGACAGTTCAACAGCAAAATTCACGTGTGGTGATCCGACGATTCTGCCGTATGAGCTCATCCAAGCCGAAATCGTGGCACTGTTGGTCACAAGTATGCCTGCCCAGGACTTCGCAAGTCCTTGATGTTTACGCGTCCCGCCTCATAACGCTGACGCCACCGGAATATGGTGCACCGTGCGAGACACTGCTCTCCGTGCACCTCTTTCATCCTACGATAAATTTGCGAATCATGCTCCCCTTCTGAGCGAAGAAATTGGATAACTGCTCTTTGTGCTGATCGGGAGGAATCCATCATGCAACGAACTGGGGAAACAACTCTCCAGAAATGAGGATATTGATGCGAAGCCGTTAACTGCGCAGGTACAACTGGGAATACCACCACGCCATCTAACACGCCACATTAACTCATTGGGATTTGATACAACGCCGATATAGCTAAGGTCTGCTTATCATCTCGGCACGCATTTATATAAGTGAAATCTGGGACATTTCATTCAAATCGGTGATACTTTTTCAATCCGGAAAAATCAATCAAAATTCGTAATTGTCCCGGAATGCATGCATAAAAAATGTATCTAAAATTTTTAATATGATCTATTTACTTATTACTTTAGCATGAAGAATTTACTAAATAAAATCCGGGAAGTTTAATTCACATCCAGAACACGTTTTCAATCTGGGGCAACGGATCGAAATTCGAGGCTGTCCCAGCTAATCCAGGAAATCTGATCAGCTTACTTAAGTGGCATTCAAAATCATGCCATTGAAATACAATAAATCGCCTTTTATACGTCTTTCAAGGGACTGACGTAAAACGACGTATAAATAAAAAGACGTATAATTGAAATTCTACTAAACAACTTTGATTATTACAAATTTAATGTTACGAATGCAAAATTTATAAGCATTATTTTTAAAGTTTTTTAAAATGGTACTAGTTTAATACTACCTAATATGGAAGACAATAATTAAATTTTAAAATTAGACATGTATGATTTTCCTCACTTTTATGATTCCTTTATTGAATATCTTGAGTATTAATTATACAAATCTTTTAAGATGCATACAGGTAGGCGTTTAATTAAGAAAATCTTCAACCGTCGTCTGACGTTCTGGTTGTCTGTGAGTGTTAAGTGCATCGTTATGAATCGAATTCAGTTCTTTGGATCTTTTTCTCACTATTCTTTTCACAAAAGAAATAAGTTCGGGATCATGTGGAGTTTACCGTACACACTTACTTCGTTCCTCTTAGAATCGCCAACTCTTTGCCGCCAAGAACAGCTATGAGAGAACTTTTGTTTTGGGTGCGTCTAGATAACGAGTGACAAGCACGAATGCGCACAAATTGATCTTTTCATCAGTGTTTTGCTTATCGGGCGCCACGTTTTGATTGGACTGTTTTGTTCAACTCTTCGATGCGATTGGTCGATAAATTCGAATTTGAATAAAACTTCGTTTGGAATTCTTCGGGTTGAATATCGGTTCCACTATGCTGAAAGCAAAGCCACTGATGTTTTTTAAGTTAAAAAAAATTGCCCGGTACACGTTTAAAATGCCGCAGACATTGCGTGCTCAATCTCTCGTTTTCAGGAGACGCATGCGCAAGAGAGCAATAAAAATCGCACTGCACATCCAAAACAGTATTTGGCGACGGCACATGAAATTGCGCCAAGAAAAATTGGCAAGAAACGGGTATGTACCGTGAACTCCACATTTCCCTAAGTTCGAAGTTTTTCAATGGAGTCTACAGCGTCGCTTAAATCGGCACCAGACCATTTGTCTTCTATTAATTAATCAGTTGTGAAGAATTTCGCAGTCATGTCTTTATCACAGTTCACATACTAGAAAGGAGGAAATTTTCACATTTTAGAACTTGGGGAAAACGACGTATAATGGAAGCTTTGCGTCATGTAAACGATGTACTTCATCATTGCAATGAATACGAATGAATCGGGGCTGTGATGAAACGACGTATAAATGAGAGACGTGTAAACGGTACTTTACTGTATGTGCAAATCTTTATGAAAATGTTTCTACAATACAGTATGTAGATTGCATTTAACTGATATACCAACTACATTTGTATTCATATAGTGTTTTCGCATTACTTAATTGTTGCTGAATCATAAGCACCAAGTGCGGTTACTTATTTCAGCTAATGCGTAGCTTTTTTAAAGATTAAACATGCAAATATTGTGCCGATGTTCTCGCTTTTAAACATTTTTTTTTATTTTACTGTTATCAGTATTCGTGTAGGTGCTCTTCAGCCTTGACTTTCAGAGATAAATAAGGACTTGTAGACATATTAAACGTGCTTCGAATACAAAACCGTTTTAATCCGAAATGTGTTAATTAAATGACTTGAATTTGAAAATAAGTTTTATCATATTGGACGAAATATAATAAATTGATAGTAATCAATTTTATTGCATTTCATGGGAATTTTGAAAGTTTTTTAATTGATATTTGAAAAACACATTCAATGAGGTTTCAACTGTAGAAAAATATTCCAGTCGCTAGAGTATGTATGTATTGCATACATACCAGCTACTCCGTTACTGATTTTAACAAAAATTTGAGCAAACTACGAAACAATGGATAAGATTATAATTTCTACGGAATCGAGTATTTTCCGCCTTGCGCGCAGTAGTTTTATTTGTATTCCTTGATGACATGACGATCCAGTTTTTTTTGTTCTGCATTTCATGTTTTTGAAAAATGTCATATAATTATTTCTGATTCTTCTAATAACGGTGATATATATATATTTCTCGTATTATTTCTCCAGATAAGATATTTTTCTTAAAAATAGAAATTTTTAATTACTTTAAAATATGATGAAATATATAAATGAGCATGAATTCAAAATTTTGACACAAGTCTTTTTCCGTGTGTGCGCGCGCGCGTCTGCCAATCTCGTATACCTTCTGCTACGGACCTTTCCAATATTGGTATTGTATTGTTCAAAGGAATTTTAATATAAATTCTCGGTGATTCTTGAAACTTTAATTCTTTTATTTTTCATTTATAGCTAAGCGTAGGGCTGTTATGGCCTGGTGATGAGGTCTCGGCTTCGTGGCTGGAGGGTTCTAAATCGAATCCACTGAAGAACCGCCGTATATGTGGTCTTAAATCAGATTTCAAAAGTCCTCTCGTTGGTGTGGCATGGGTCAAGTGACCATTTATTTTCCCCCTCAAAACGGGACATTTTTAATTTTTAGGTAATATTATGCGAATTCAAGAAAACACATATTTCTTCAATTTTTATTAATTAATGAAAAGAACAGGAATAAGCACGTGAAAATAATTCTTGCGATCTTGCATTTTTGAAGAACGCATTTTTGCTTCAGTATATTTGATGCTGATTACAAACGAGAATGACATTCTTGGCGGGATTTCTTAAAATTTATTCTGGTAATTAACGTTGCTTTATAAACTGCGACTTGCAATTGTGTTTTCCAGCTCGTCCACAGCCTATTCAAAAGACCCTTTCCACAAGTGCCTGACAGACATAGAATATATTCAGTAATTGTACAAAAGTTCGTACGATTTAAATTATTGGCCTGAAAGTGTTTGAACAGTTCCACCCAACTACTTTCGGTTTAAATCTTCCCAATGTTTCATTCTGTCACTCCATGCGGTGGAACGAAGTTAGGATCTAGTGAGAGATACGAGACTTCTGGCCAACTTACATATGTGTGAACACGTAAGGCGCATGCTCCGTCATTGCCGGCTACTAGACATTATCGTAGGATTTTTTTTATTTTTGCCACCTTCCTGTTTGAAATTGTTTTCGTGGGTTTTACGTTACATTACACCACCTGCATCCCCGTGTTCCTTTCCGGTTTGGATAGATGGAGGTGAATTTTATTTTTTAAGAAAGGACAAAAACAGACAACAGGTACAAAAACAAATAATAATGAAAAAGAAGCATACACTGGACAAAACAACATCGAAAATAAAACAAAATAGAAAAAATAAAAATACGTAGAGGAAAGAAGAAAGAAGTAGCCGGAAGTGTGTGTCAGTCTGGGTGGAAGCGTGCTCAATGATTATCCTCTACAATGAGATTGTTCTCATTAGGAGTCGAAGTCGGATTCTTGATAAGTTGTTCGTGAGAATGTCTGTCAACCACTGTAATTTAAGTGACACTGTAGGAGTTTGGAAATGCCAGGAGAGTGTAAACCAACATTTTGTGGCATAGTGCATTGGATCTCCTTTTTCTCCGCACGAGCAGTTGTCAGGTGTTCGAAGATTGAAGGGAAGGGCCCGCGTGCTGCTCTCTTTCTGAAAACGGGGCATTTGGGCGTCCTTAAGCTGGGCTTTGGGACAACGGGACGGGCTACCAGAAAACGGAACAGTTCCGTTCAAAACGGGACGTATGGTCACGTTAGGCGTGGGAGCTTATGTGTCTTCCTTGTCATTTGAATACAGTTCGAAATTGCGAGGTCCGTACCAAAACAGCCCTCGTATTGCTTCAAGACGAGACATCAATAAATACAATTAAACGTGATTTTTTCAACTTCTTTCTTTATGTAATACTTTCACATTTTATTTTTTTAAAAAGCTTCTATTTTCTCTTTGGGAGTAGAAAAAAACTTTTCATAAATCCGATTTATGTTAATTTGTTTTAAAACAAATTTTATATACAGTATGTAACTCTCTCTCTTTACTAAAATTGATTTGGGGGTTTTACATTTGGTTTCTGATTTAAAATTTATTTATTCTACTTAATGAAGTCAATTAACCCTTACGTGATACACGTGGAAATGCCCCGCTAACTTTATTTTAGAATCCATTTTATTATTTAGAATTTGAACTTCCTTCTGTTTCATTATGGAAAATTTGAAAATAATATAAATAGCTAAAAAGCTATGCAAGTTATATATTATTGTAAAAATACTTTTGTACTTGACCGTTCATTAATTAAGATCAAGATTTAATTAAACGAAAGTGCTTTGAATGAAATTAGATGCAAATATCTCATTAAAATATTTTCAGCAAAAACTGCACCAAATAACTGCACCGCTGCTCCGATAATAAAATCCAAAACTCGTATTAAGTTATAATCCTCTGCCTCCCTTTTCTATTTTTAATAAATCGTAATTGTTTAATTTGAACGTTTTTTATTCAATTCTTTTTCTCTCTGTTCTCTTGAATTTCTTATTACAAACATTAAAACGTCGTTTTTATTTCGAACTTGTTTTGATTAATTCGAAGTCAAAATTAAATTGTAAAAAATTGATTTTGTGAAACAAGTTAGTCCTTACCTGGTGTTCCACAGTGTCTGTTTTACGTGGCATAACATAATAGCATTATAACAGCCACTCAGTCTTCAAAATCCGTTCGGGACACAGAAGCCTGGTGGTAAGGTCTGCGCTTCGGGATCAGAGATTTCCAGGTTTGAAACCTGATTCCATCGAAGATGTAAACGGGCCTGGTGCCCATTAAATCCGCCGGGGTCAAATGTCCTCCCGCTGGTGTGGCGCAGAAATTTGGAGAGGGAGGGTGTCCCTCGTCATCTGCCCACGGTTCAAAAGTAGGAGGCCCGTCCCAAAATAGCCTTCGTGTTGCTTCAGAATGAGACGTAAATATAATAAAAAAATAAATCACAGTCAGCAAGTCGGAAGTCAAAGATAGATTCCTTTTGTTTGGAGATATAAGGAAAAGAACATCTCGTCGTCGATTTTCATTATGGTTGGAGCTGAAAGAATGAAATAAGGTGGAAGAGACTGTAAATGACGAGAGCTTTCAAACAAGGTGTAACATTCATAGGTTAAAATGCAATTTTAACTTTTTGGGTGGGCGGAAAATCACATTTCAGCTCATAACTTCTAAGCAATTGCAGCTATTAAAAAACTTTAAATATAAAAATTGTTCGTTATGATAAGGCAATTATTCGCCTAATTTGAATTTTCTTTCTCTCGTCAATTAGAAAGGAATTATGGGGAAATGAAACTTTCCACCCCCAATATTTCCATCCCCTTTGAGCCGGATAGCCCATCTATGAACTCCGTTGAGATTTTCACTATCCTTAAAGCATATCCCATTCTGGTTAAAATAAAATCAAATTACTCCAATTAGCGTGTTCACAATATAACATGAGCAGCGCGTTATATTTATATAATATAAACTTTCAAACGAAGGGTGGTTTGGGGTTCTAGGATGATTGAAGGTTTACAGAAATTTTTCGGAAGTCGTGTCATGAGAACCATTGCAATAGGTAGACTTCCTATAAAGAACCTACTTATTAAAATTCAAAATGCGTTATAGATATAAGATGGTTTTTGAGGGACTGTAAAATGTAAGTGAAATTTTTAAAATTCCTTCATTCATACAGGACCTAATGGCACAACAATAAATCCAATCAAAAAAGCAATCAAGATTTTTTTTCACTTGTTTGTAGAGTCCTTGTAGTAATACCACCTATTGCAATGATTTGCATGACATGACCAAACCACCTCTCTTTTAAAAGTTTAAGTACACTTAATCCATTTTATCTTGTGAACATAACTAGAGTGAATTTGATTGGATTTTAGCCGGAGTACGGTGTGTTGTAGGGAGGATGAAAATTTCAGTCGAGTTGCTTAATTTGCCGTCAAGCTCGAGAGGGGAGTTTTGGAGGGGTTGAAATGATCATTTCCCCGTAACTCCCGTACTATTGAAGATAGAAAGTTAATTATGCGAATTGTCGCCTCATCATGACGCGACAATTCGCACATTTAACTTTCATTCAACGACATTGCCTAAAAACTTTAGCGCTGAAAGTTTTTAGGTAACTGTAGTTACGTAGAAGTTAGGGACAGAAAAATGATTTTCAACCCCTGACTTCTACTGAATTTCAACCGAAACTTATGGCACAATATTGGAAAGTTCTCATTGGTTGCTTTGTCTTCCACCCTCTTTCATACTCTTGGCTTCAACTCTTATGAAATTAACACTATTTCTACCGCGATTGTGTGTATACCTATTTCGACCAAAAGGTATCTTTTGACACCTTTGCATTTGAATGCAAATAATCGCCATAGCTGTCGGGATGAAGAGGTGGAACTTGTTTCGATCTTTTTCCAAACTGTTCCATCAATGGCAATTTCAATATTTTGCCGTTCATTGCTTTCTTCACTATCATCTTCAGAATCCGTCAACAATCTCATTCTCTTTCTTCCTCTACTTGCATTCAAATTATCTTCCTCTTCATCAGTGCTTGATGAGTCATTTTAATAATCGCTATCGAATTCGTAGTCACTTTCGAAGGAATCATTCAACTCGTCTTCACTTTCAGATTGTGAGCTTCTGTCCATTCTTTTCACTTATTTATTTTTTTTGACTCTGAAATCGGGATTCTCTAATCTGATATGATACTGCAAAATGGTGTTGATATTTGTATGTAAAATAGTTTAAAATTAGACGTTGTTATGAAATCCTTAAGGTGTCAAAAGTCACTTCATGGTAGAAATAGGTATACCGTATGCATATTTTTAGATCTAGGATGAGCCGGAAGAAAATAATATCGCTGAATTAATTTAACAACTATTGTACGAAAAGTCAAAAAATTAATTGTGGAGAAATGATTAAACTTAGAGAATAATTTTAAGTTAAAATTTGAAAATTTGGTATAAATAGTGTTTAAAGGAGAAAGTGACGGAAAGGGGTTTAAATATCTTCGTTCAAAAGGAATTCACCTTCCCCTTCCGGCTTGCCAGCAGAAGTGTTTTTGAAAAGAATTGACTATATGAATTGTGATGTTTTTGCATTTTATTGTGCACTTGTTGTATTCAAAGTGCTATGTAATTACTACTTATTTAGTAAGACAGTTGGAGATGAACCTTTACCGCTATTTTAAACTTAAAAATGATCGTTATCTCTTGCTCAATTTTATTTTTGATCCAGTATTTCTTAATTCTAATTTTTTGAT
Organism: Araneus ventricosus; assembly: GCA_013235015.1. NCBI lineage: Eukaryota > Metazoa > Arthropoda > Arachnida > Araneae > Araneidae > Araneus > Araneus ventricosus. The sequence continues at coordinate 196,094 of BGPR01001303.1, read as the reverse complement.
AAATTGAATTTTTATTATAGCTTCGTCGTCTTCAAATTAGCCGAGTTCAACCGTACAATTCTGAAATATAGCAGATAATAAAAGTGAGATCTCCGTTAAGAATAAAGAGATTTCGTAATAATGTTTGTTTCTTGTATTTCAAAAGGAAGACAACAAAAAGCAAGATCAAATATTTATACTGATAGCACCAGCTGTTCTACGGAATTTTATTGCGGTTGTTGCCACCAATTTGGAGCGGAACTCTAGTGTGAAATAGAATGCAGTTTTCTTTTGTTGTTTCTGCAAATATGATAAACAAACATACGATGCTATTTTTTAAAGGAATGAGCGGAATTTTGCAGAAAAGCTTTACAATTACTCTAATGCAAACACTGCAAGGCGTTTATGCGTTGTTCAAATAGACAGATCATAAATTGACACACTTCACCAAGTCTCTGGCTTGAAGGTTTGTTCGGGATGTCTTGAGACATAATAATTCTCGCAAATTCTGCAATTTGTCGCATTTACATATAAAATATTATCTCTTGCTCAGACAAGAATGTAAATAATTTCGCCTCACATGGCGGAATTGCTGTTCGCTATTTGTCTTCTCATATATTAACCTTTAAAGAATAAGAATTTACCGAAAATTCTCAGCGTGATTTTTCTGGAATTTTCCAAGGCGAAGTTTAGAATTTGTCGGCATTTTCAGATTCATATGAGGAATTCGAAATGAAGTATTTTTATTATCAATTAGACTCATAATTTACGTCGTTCGAACTAGTTTTAATTTTTAAATTCAAATAGAGTTGAAAAATGTAAACAGTAATAAAAATACCTTTATAAAATGCTAACAGAAATCAGCATGGGATTTAAAAAACGTGCTGGAAACATGAATTTCGCATGGTATTTCTTATAAAAATTGCAACTGAAAGTTTAAATTTTACATGCAATTAAATAATTCAAATACCTGTCATACTTTATCTGTCTTCCTATTTTTCTCATTTGTATATTGTATTTTAAGAATAAATTGGTTTTCAATGCAAAGAGGAACCTCAGAGATTCAACAATTTCTGGTTTTCTATGGAAATCAGGTCAATTCCGAAACTCTTTGCATTTTATATCAATCTAAGTAATTCTGGAATAAGAGGTCATTGCAATGTTTTTTTTCACAGAAACTTGTGCGAAGTAGACGAAAAAAATACTTTTTTAAATCTTATATATACTATATTTAATCTTATAAATCTTTACAGTAAATAGATATTCCAAAGTTTAATATTTCATATTGGATAATGTGTTCGAAGATTTGAAATATTCTTTAAAGAATATTAATTTCATTCTATTTCTTTCTTCTTTATAAATTTAAACTATTATTTTAATTTTTTTTCTTTTTTACAATAATGCCTACAAAGTCGGAGTTAATATTAAAATTTCTATTTCAGTAGAACAGGATACGAATAAATTTGTTAAAACTTGGCATTTCAAATGCCTTTTCCAGATAAAAACTTTTGGTTTAAATAAACAGTATCTATTTAATTAAATATAAAATTCTGAAGCATTTAGTGCCTTCCGTTTCTGCGGAATTTTCGATTAAAATCTTTTTTCGTATGAACATGGAATGTTCACATTATAGCCTGTTTCCCATAATTGACCCCAAGAAGTATATATGACTGTAATCTGTGTAGAAAAAATAATTTGACATGTAGTTACGTGTTAGAAAGCTTCGAAAGCTGGCCAAGCAAACGGAAACGCTGGTTTTTAGAGCACCCCCTTCCAAATCTATAGACAGGATTTTGTTATGGCGAAACTCATGGAGCAACCCCATTATTACTGGATGGCCATGATCCCCCTTCCCCTTTATTGCCCCTGGTAAAAATGTTAGTCAACTGATTTCCCATCTTTGCAATCACTGTGCTGTTTCAAAACCAAAATGTCAAATTGTGCAGGTGAATTTCATATATTAGAAATCGGAATTTAACAACGCAACTCAAAGGAGATGACATAATCAAATACCTTATTTAAGCTTGTAAACAGTGTATGAAAAAGAAAGATTAAAATTACAGGTATAAAGCAAATTTCTCGATTGTAAGTACATTACTTCATAACTTTAATCAGTAATAGAAATAAATTTTCCTTATTTATTTTATTAATTTAGGATACAGAAACGAACAAATGAATTGGAACAATCGTGAAGAACAACATTATAAAAAAACTACTATTGATTGTTTCACTATTTGAATTGAATTCATTAATGAGAAGAATTACAATATCCCTCTAAAAGGCAGGCATTGCCATAAAAAGGTTAATATGAACCCATTGCATTGAAAAAATAATCTCGGAACAAAAAATGCAGCTAAACAATTTCAAAAGTAGGAAATAATTATTAACCGAAGTCTCCCATTTTTCCAACTAATTTTCTCAAAAGAATTTTTCGTATAATCATTAGTCGATTATTTTGCAACTCCTTTTCGAGTATTTGTTATAAAATCCCATATTCTTATTTTAAAATATTTTCTTATTTCAAAGATAAAGTTACCTTATTGAACCGATTCCAGTTAATGTCTTAATTGAAGCCGGATATACCTTCGCTTAGTGCTATTTTTTTAAATCTAGATATTTGTGTCTGAAATGAAATGGCTTCATGTGATGAAATTTCTTCCCAAACTATTTAATTTGCCATCGTCACCAACCGCTGTTCGTTGCTTTAATTTTTTTAATTATAAAGTTAGTGTCGTAACTAACACAAGAAAGGTTGGCAAATTAAGACATTTCCGTTTTAACTCGATCTTTTTACTTTCATGTATATGAAATATACAAAGAGAAAGTACTGTAATCGTCAAAAAAATTCGAACTCGAGATTTTGACATCTCCATGTTTTAGACCTCCCTGAATCCGAAAAACACAATTTTAGAATTATGTCTGTCTGTGAACACGATAATTCGAAAACGGTTGAAGCTAGACGATTGAAATTTGGTAGATGATCTTTACACAAGATTGGATTTCTATCAAATTTTGGATAAAATCCCTGTATGGGAAGTCTGTCTGGCTGTCTGTCCGTGTTCATATGAACACGATAGCTGAAAAACTTATATAGCTGGATAGGAAAAAAAAATTGGTGCACAGTTTTATCATCAGGAATATAGGTCCGAATGAAATTTTGACCAAATCCGTAAAAGGGTTTACTGTCTGTCGGTCTGTATAATCGCATGCTGCTTGGGAACTCGATAACTCCTAAACGCAATGGCTTAGATGAATGAAATTTGGTATGTGGTCTTCTAACCTTATAGATCTGTGTCCAATTTTGGTTGCAATCGGTTGAAAAAAGGGCGTTCAAATGGTATATTCCGTTTCTTCACCATTCTACGACGCAAAGAAACCTGTGTTAGAGAACGGCCGGTGTTACTGCCGTTTGGCGTATTCTCCCCATCCGTGTTCGCGCATATACGAGAAAGTTTAGGGGAGACCACTCCCGCTGGTCACTTTTTCATATTCAACTAAGAGAAGACATTGTAATCATCAAAAACTCCCGTAATTTTGATGAGCCTTCACGTTTTATATATACCTGCTTTTTAATGAATCATTTTTGGAAATAGGATTGCCTGTTTGCCCGTGTGTATGCGAAACTCGAAAATGAAATAAGTTATTATTTCATTCCTTATAATTCATTCATTCATTCATAAATGCATTACTAATTAATTCATTCCTCTTCCATACTCAATTTCATAGCTGATTCGCAGTTTTGGTTGGTATTAATTTTCTCTAAATGATCTTTTAGATGCACAAACTGACTGAATAGAATCATAGTGTTGCCAATATCGATGTTTCTTACTTCTAGATAAGCAATGGTACGTTCTATTTCTTCCCATTCAGGTTGAGAGTCATCGAGTCGAGCACATTCAATTTTTGGAATGATTGCTAATACGGGACTGAGTAGTGGAAAACGGTGACATTCCCGTATATACGGGACGCATGGCAACCCTACTTATCTGCATACTTTATGCAAAAATCCTTCTATAAATACAAGTTTGACCAAGACAAATCACATAGGGTAATTATTATGGATCCCAAAAAACTTTAAGCTTCTTTCTGTATTGTGTCCAAATGTTTTCTTCCATGCAACTGTTTTGAATATCTCTGCATTATGAAGCTTACCACTAAACACGCCATTGCGGGAAGTTTCGCCAGATAAAATCGACGAATATCCATTCGTTGATTTTATTTTATCTGGCGAGCTGTCCTTATCTGCATACTTTATGCGACAATCATTCTGTAAATAAACGGTGATTTAATCATTATCTACCCAACTTTTAAACATTTAGTTTCACAGTCTAGATTCAAAATTTATTTCGAAGCTTTAAGAAATATTCAGATAAATGTGCGATTTGCATAGAAAAGTGCCGTTTGGATCTAAAGCTTAATTTGTTAAATTGTAACATTTTTTACAAGATTTTTCGTCAATGCACGCAATTTAGAAAAGCTGATATGGTGAGATAATTTTATTTAAACATTATTATAAACGATGATTGAGAGATAAATGAAAAAATGTTTAGATAACACGTACTCGTAAAATAAATTAACCTTTTAGAGAGCCATTTTCTTCTGGTAATTGTATATTAAATATTTTTGGGATTGAGATTGATTCAAGAAGAGAAATAAATTCATTTAGCTTATTAGATCAAATTTATCCAATTCGTTAATTTATTTATTTATTATAAATTAATCAAATTGAGACACTTCGCTTTGGTTTGAAATAACAAATTGAAACATCTCGATGTTTTGGTTTCATCGAAATATTTGGCGAGAGCTTCCTGCACCCTTCTTTCCAGCATTGGGTGTGTCACAATACCAATCTCAAAATAATATTGATAATAATAGCTAATTGGTAATTAATTTGATTGTTTAAACTACACTGTGTGTCCAAAGTGTTTTATTAACATTTTTAAGAGATAGTAGCTCTGAGACAGTGGCGGACTGGGTCTGAAAATAGTGGTTGCCAGGAGTCAGTGAGGGCCCTCACATATCTACAATCATAATATTAATTCATATATATTATTTTTGATTTAATTTTATATTTAATTTATTTATATTTAATTATATTAATTTAAATCTATAATATTTAATAATTATGTATTTAATTTAATTTTTTTATTATATATTTAATTTTTCAGCGTCTTTAAAATAAATCCCTTTTAACACCCCTTAATTTTCTACATTTAAAAGAACGAAATTATGATTAAAGTTATTTTATTTTAAATCCCGGAAGTTAAATATTTCGTATACGGTTTTAGCGACAAAGTATGAAGGAGAAATGCTGCCCATTAGTAGGGCATCTGTTGAAAGGACCAGGAACCTTTAAAACAAACTTCTTTGGATGATTTAGAGTTTAGTAATTTGTATTGGTAATGTTTCAGTAATTTGTAATTAAACTGGTATCATTAAAAAGATATTTTTGAATTATAAGGAATTCAAAAATCATTTTGTTGATAGTATTTTTTTAATATATTGCGGAAAAACGCCAAAATCTTGCTTAATTTTTAAGTAACTGAAATTTTAATTTACTTTTGAACTTTAAAAAGTTGACAATTATTTTCATCTTTTTTTGAAGAGCATGTGTGCCAAATTTCATAAAGATCGAGTAAAACTATTGATTTGTACAAAATACATCCTTATAATATAAAAAACTACTTTTGTTGTATTAAAATTCAGTCCATTTTCATTGTTTCGCCAGTTTTTTTTTTTTTCTTTAAGTCCAGTTTTTTTCTTTCTTTCTTCGTTACTTCAAATAAATTTAGTTTTTGATAGATTTTCTATGTTATTGTAATAAATTTACTTTTTAGCAATGGCATTAAGCTCATCTTTCCACTTAAGGAAAGATAATCTTCCTGGAGATTATGTAATTCATTTATTTGATATGATGAGGTTAAATTTTCACTTTATAATAAGCTTAATAATGCGCAATAATTGTAGATTATAATTATGCAAAATTGTAAAAAAAATAATCTAACTGAATCTCGTGTTTTTTAGACTTTTTTAACAGTTGAATGTAAAGACTTATGTCATTAGTTTCATTAGATACAAAAACATACTGCATCAAAATTTATCTCAAATGCTAAAATATTTCCTATCTACTGTTTTTCTTCTTTTTTTTTTTTTGCACAACTAATTTCTTTCTCAATCTTTTGTAGCAATTAATACTTGTAACTTAACAAAAATTAAATAAGTTGTCGAATTTAAAGTTTGTTAATATAAACAAATTAAGACAATTAATAAGATGGACGAGTCGGTTGGTAGCCGAATGCGGCTAGTGTTTAATACTACAAAAGCAATGTAAAAATAGAGAAATGATAATTTCAGCTTACCTCTCAAAAAAATGTTTTCTTCCCTTTTGCATGATACGTTACATATGTCTTTACTGTCTTACGACTAAAAACAGAAATAACACTTTCCTCACCAATTATTTTTCATGAAAGACAGACCAATAAGACTGAGGACCCTTTACGTTTCTAAACGCAAACTCCCCTCCCCCCGGACGCACAAAGAAAAGCGTGAGTGTCGTCTTTTCTTCCGTCTTTCCGGGGCCTTCCGAAGCCAAAAAAAAAAACTCTTAATGAGTATTGCGGCTAGACTTTGGACAAAAGAGATACCCTGTTCCAATACAGAAGCAGAGAAGTATGGCCCTGGTTCCAATAGTCCGAGGGTTTGTGCGATGGCTGCAACATTCTGGGGAAACATCTGTAAATGATCCGAAGATCAAAGGAAGTGGACAGAGAACTCAGTATAGTTCCTACGGGAAGTTGTAAGTGCGTATGCGTCTTGGGTCGGTATTCGACCACCCGCTGTTCGGCCGGTCGAATTACGACGGCAATAAATCCCCAACTAAGGGCTATTTTATTTGTTTGATTTAGAAAAGCTTACTATAGAGAAATAGTTCTTTTTTCTCTCCCACACTTCCTGGGGGCCCAAATTGTCTTCTGTTTAAGGGGGCCCGCTTGCCATCGGGTTAGCTGGCAACCTCGCCAGTCCGCCACTGCTCTGAGAGATGGTAAAATAGTACTACGGACAATTGAAAATTGATGAACTTGGTGGCAGGTATATTTCCCATAGCTTTAGAAACGATTAAAAGGCATTTTGACATTAACGGTTAATTGTATAATCGCGAATCATTACTGACCAACCCTCAGTGGAAAAGGCGACTTGAGATGCTTTTAAGGGATTTCATTGATGCTAATCACGTTAGCAATTCACGTTCGAGACATACCTGTTCCCAGTAACTTTGTGATTTTCAGACTAACCTTCACTTTAGAATTATAAGAAATTCCTTTTTTTTCTCAAATTAATAGAATAAAAAACATTTGTAATAACCACTCAACTTTTGTTAAAGCTCTAGATAATTTAAAAAATATTATAAAGAATAACGGCTACCCAAATAATTTCTTTAATATTAACAGCTTATTTAAAAAAGTTTGAACAGTTATTTTTCCTTCTGGATATTGGTTGGAATTTTTCCTAATAGATGGAGCTAGGTGTGCTAGCCTCTAATATTTTTTACCCTTGTTTTCTCGTTTTTAGTCGGCGTACTGCAACTAACTCGGCTGAGGATGAATTAATTTTTTACATTCTCAAGTTTTCTACTGGATATGTTTTTAAAGGTTTTTATTATGCTTGTTTTCTTTCCTTTTCATTCTTCTCAAAGGGATTATTTCTTATATTTCAATTGGACAGATTCAGAGCCACAGAGGGTATATTTTTTGACTTTAGTCTTGCCCTCGACAGAAAATTTGTCCAAATTAGAACTCCTATGGTGGGTGGCTCTTTGATGAAGTCCGCCATTTGGGGTTCTCCTCCAATTTTTCCATTTTGATTGTTTTTTTCTTTTGTTTTTTTCTTTTATGTGTTTTGGCTATTTTATTATTGGGGAATTTTTGTTGTTTAATTCTTTAGTGATGGGTTGGTTAGTTGTAGTAGAATGTATGATGCAATAGCTGGATGCTGCTGCGTTTGGCGCGCAAAAAGGTGTATTGTTATCATCGTTGATTACTCCTTCTGTTTCATATTTTTTTCTAGTTTTTTCTTTTTTAATGTGTTTTAATTTTGTAATTTTCTATTGTTTGTTTTTTGTATTTATTAGAATATGTTGCATATACGCCGTTCTGTATAATATAAAAGGGTTTAATTACTTTTTAATTAATTCAAAGAAAAATGTTTTAATAATCTGTTAAATTTTATTAATTGTAACTGTTCCCAGTAATATGTATTAAACCTAACGTTCGGAAGCAGTGGCGAATCCAGGATTTTGGGGGGGGGGGGGCTGAGGTCATAAAATTTTTGTATCTCTGTGACGAATGTCAAACCTCATAGCTTATGTAAACCAAAACACTTTAACTTTACAGGCTTTATTGACCTGACAATAAGAATTATAAAAAACAATACAATAGTTTCGATAATTTAATCAAAATCACAATGAAATAATTAGCCAAAGACTGGACAACGTCGACACTACAAGCACAAGTGGAATGACTTGAAAAGTAGGAAAAATTTCGAACCTGTCAAGCCAGAGAGCAATATTGTCACGTTTTTATTATTTTTTTAAAAAAGAGAAATTAAGAACAAACAGTTATAGAGATTTTAAATAAAATCAAGGATTCTGACTTAACTCTGGGGGGCTGCAGCCCGATAGCCCCCCTCCTGTATTCGCCACTGTTCGGACGACGTAGGACCTTGTTGACTGACACTTTCCTATTCGCTCATTGGATTCTGTAGACAGGACAGAATAATAAAAATAGAAAAATTTTTAAAAACACGCTTTCATTAGACAGAAAGGTAGGTTTCTTATCAAAAATATAAACGCCAAAATATAATCGTAAACGCGCGAGGCGCTGATAGACATACTTTAAGCAAATTTCTGTGTTCGAATCCACGCAGTCCTCGTAAAGAGTAAAAATTTTTACATGCATTGAAAATTTGTTTCAAACGATTTTAGATGGAATTATTCCGTAGCATTGAAACATTTTTGAAATCTAAACATAGAAAAATACCTTGATGAAAAATCAAGCTCGCATTGCAAGAACTGTCTGAATTTTAAGTAAGACAGCTGTGACAAAATTAGACAGCAATACAATGTTAAAGGCCAAGAACACTGTTAAAAAGAACTCGGAGCGCTTTGTCCCGACTGGATCGAACTGCAACAGTCGGTGAGTCAGTGTAGACAGCGCTACCCTTGGCCGACAGCGCTTTCCTGGTGGCAGATCCAGGTCAATGGTATGAATCAGGAGCGATATCGAGAAATGAAAACAGCTCGGGTGCGATGCTGTCTTCGGAGAAACTTCCGGTCAATGAACACGAGCGGTTTGATGGCATTGAGTACACTGTTTATCTTTGCTGTGAAGGTTGTGGTGGAACCAACTGCGCGTGCTCAGGCACAGAATATGAATATTTACTGTTAGACACCCAAATAATATCCTTATCTAGAGCAGAGGTTCCCTGTGGTAACTAGGATGGGGCGCGTGCCCTGGGCGAAATTTCCAGGGGGCGCAAAATTAAGGAATCAATTGATTTGTATTTAAAAGAAAAGTAGGTTTTCTGAAACTCTTTTTCCCAAGATTTTTAAAAATTTAAATGGTTTCAACAAAGTGTGGGAAAATCTTAACGATACAGTCATTTTTACAACCTCAATCTGCCACAAAATAACAAGTAATATGTTTCAGAGATTTGCCGACCAAACCCCCATCAATGAAATTAAAAACTCGTTCAAAAGGAAGGTCCTTTTCAGGGATTTGTGTCTCGGTGGAGTGGTAGATGGTAGATAAGGAAAGATGGTTAAGAATGATTATCTCAACATGGTGTCTAATGGTTTCACACGGTATGCCTGATTCAAACTGGCTGGAAATTGGTGATAAATTATTCAAAAGTGTCATTTCTATTTTCAATCGGCAAAGAGTGAAGAATGGAAAATATACCTCTATTTTTTTCTGTAATATAAGAGCACTCCAGCAACTTTAAAAGACGTAAGCTCGCTATCTTTACATTGTTTTTAGTATTGAATATTTCAGTTATTTGTATGGTGAAAATGTGATAGTGTTTATTTTAAATTTTATTTCTCAAAACACACCTAGATGCAGTTGTTCTGCCAAACGCAAACAAACAACAACAAAAGAAAAAACACTGAGAGAGAGAAAAGATCGCATAAAGTTTTGAAATTGCTGGTAAAAATTATCAGTCCACATTGGCGTTGAAATCAAGATAAATGGAAGCTATTTCTTTAATAATTAACTAGAATAAATACATAATAAATAGAAATTCAATTCCTGCCGTAATGTGAAGCGTTTTCTTTCCTCGCTGAATTACGCTATTGTCACCAATTAATTTTACTGTTAAAAAACAAAATAAAATTTGCCTTGACTATTAAATCATTAAACTACAAATACTCAACATAAAGTAATTATTTAAATACATAAAATATGGCAGTCATTTTTGTTTGTATTCCTTATGTTAAGTACATGTACAAAAATTTAAGTACTAAAGTATTGTAATCACTTTTGAAGAAAAGTTTAATTTATAACATTTCGGATACCCTAAAGCCTTCAAAATTATTGCAGAAATAGTGTATCGTTTTTTTATGCACATAAATAATGTGTACTAAAATAATAAGGAAGTGCGATTTTACATGTCATAGATAAATTAATTACGTTGTAATTTTAATTCATATTGGAATCGGTATTTTTTTCCGCTGAAATAGCGTATCCGCTAATTTCATGTAATGAATTTCAACTTTGTTGTAAGGTGCTAGATAAAACATTAAACTTAATTTTGATTAATATATTTAAAAATATGTATTATATTATATGATGAATTATATTATGAATATTTTTAAATATATTAGTCACTAAGGCTTTTGTATGATTTTATCTGTGTTAGCAGAAGATTTACTTCAATGTTTAGAGTTTTTATGTATTGTCTATGAGCAAAAAAGTAATGTACATAATTTTTTCATTTTTATTCGTATATTTGTGGGTTTTTTTTTCGATTGTTTAAGAGATTTGTACACATTTTATATTATTTTTCAAATACGAGATAAATGGAATGCGCCTTTTATGTATATTTTTTTAATATATCAAAAGTTTCTAACAAAAAATTGATTTTTTTCTGATTTCAGCCATATTTAAAGAATTAAATTTAGAATGCACCAAGTTTTATGTGAAAATTTAGCGAAATTTCGTTAAATTTAAAAATCTATCAACTCAAAAATATTTTGTTATTTTTTAAGTTTATTTGCACTTTTAATCGTTGCACTCCCTGGCATAAACTTTACGAAAAGAAAATGAGGAACACATTTCAAAAGAAAAAGAGAAGGAGGGTGGGGGCGCAATTTCGGTATTTGCCCTGGGCGCTATTTTATGTAGTTACGCCACTGACGCGAACTCAGAGTTCATAGTGGCGGACACAAGAAAACATAAGGGATTAAAAATGTTACAGAATTTTGTTTCCCCAAGTTCGTGTGAAAAGTGAAAGTTGTGCAAGACCTAAACCTAGTCTCAAAATAAGTAAAAAAAAAAGCGAAAGGAAGTGTCATTTTTAACTATCCTCTATGTTAGTTAATGCGAAATTATTACAATACAGATTTCATCTGTTTTAACATCGAACTAATACTATTGTAAAAATGGAATAAAATGTAAAATAAAAAATTAAGTCTTGCAAATGCTATTCATTCCAGTCATCCGATTCTTAAGCTTACCTAGGCCCTTCGCATTATTGATACAAACTACTTTGTATAGACGGATTGTTGGAGGGGTACGTGAAAATGAAAAGACTAATCAAGGGGTACCCGAGGGAAAAAAGTTTGGGAATCTAGAGGCCCATTTACATTACGCCAGTAATGACCGCGACCCTCTCGTACTTTGTATCTTTTGTCTAAGTCGAGGGTTCCTCTTCTGTCGCGTACCCCTTCCTCATTCTTTTTGTTTTCGCGTACCTCTACTATCACATCCAACCCCCCAAAAAAACATCTCCCATGTCCATCCTACAGTAAATGTAATAGTTCTGTCTATCCAAAGTTTTTATCAGTAATGTTAAGGTTAGCTTAAGTTAGTTTAAAAGTGAAATGACTCGAATTAATAGCATTTGCAGAAATTGTTTTTCATTTTATATTTTATTCAATTTTTACAACAGCATTAATTCGACGCCAGAGCAAATGAAACCCAGCATTGTAATTATTTCGTCTTAACTTATAAGGACCTTACACTTCGAAAATCAGCTATTTAGGTGGTGTTAAACAGCAAGTATTCACTTGGAGAAATAAAATTCTCTAACTTTTTTAATCCCTTATGTTTCCTTATTTCCGCCATTTGATTTCGCGCAGCGCCCAAATCTTCCTTTGCGTACCCTGAGGGGTACGCGTATCACAGGTTGGGAATCTGTGGACTAAGTGTAAAGAGTTCGAAAATGCTGTCGACATTATTTTGGATAATATCGGGTCGTTGCCCTACCTGGGCAGCTACATACCATTGTCCCATCTCTTCCCCTTTCTGAGAATGCGTTTTATTGGCGTGAAATTTCATTTTCTTTTTTACGTAGAAAGAATCTTCTTCATCCATAACATTTTTTTTCATTAATTTTAATCGCAAGTTTATCGCATGCAGCGAGGGTCTGTGGTAGCTTGTGATTTATCGATTCTGTAACCATTACACTACTCTGTGTAAATATTGTATTAAAGAGATTGATAATTAAATTACATATTAATACGAAACACTTGTTTATGATTTTATCCCGATGTTCCCACGAAACATCTACGGCGCGGACCCGAACTGCGCCTGTTTTTATTAGTGTCGATAATTCTGTCATGAATCACGAGTAGTGACGTATTCGTGCAAATACGAAATAATAAATAAAAATTCAATTCCGATAAATATTACATTTCATAAGTGAAAAATAACTTCGAAGTAAGTGGATTATGAGTCATCTTGGGCAATTCTGTCTTCTGGCGTGCAATGTTATGACGCACTTTATTTATGTAGAACCCTCTTTCCACTAGCGCAGGTCATGAGTACTTTTTTTAAGATTGATCTATCTTTATCAGTTAATCGCTGTAGCATTTCGATGTAACCGAATCAACGTCGCACTCGAGTAATAATGTGAACTTTTTAGCGTTGGTCCCAAGCGCATGAAAACGCAAATTTTCCGGCTCCATAATCTCCCGAATCTAATCGGCCATTTAAGTTTGCGAGTAAAAGTAAAGTTTAAGGTACACAGCCATTCCTCTCCACTTTGGATCCCCAACTTTTTGTCACCGAGAGCAAGATGGTTTGGCGATGTGAGTACAGTTGTTTTGAGTGCGCAGTGAGCATTTTATTGTTCTCTTGCGCACGCGATGACTACGGCATCTCGAGTGGGTTCCTGGCAAATTTTTTAAGCTTATAAAAACGTCAGCAGATTCGCTTTCAGCAAAGCGGGAAACTAGTAGCTACGCTTTTTCATTGGATGTTAGGAATCTAGGTTTCTTTTTAAATTCCAAAGTAAGTTCTCACCTCAAAGGCGAATTGCATCGCGATGAAGAATTTGAAGCCATATTTTCCAACCTCGTCAGTCGAAACAAATCCACGATCCAAATGGTCAAAATTCAAAACGTAGAATTCCAAACCAAGTTTTATTCAAATTCGATTAAATCGACCAATGAAATCGAAGATAGCACATAGCTGACCAATAAAATCGAGTCGCTGATGTGCAAAACACAAATATAATGATCCCTGCGCGCGCAAGACACGAATATGACCATCCCTGCGCACCCAAAACAAATGTTCTCGCATCTCTAATCCGTCTTCTCTTGGCGGCAATGAATTGGCGATCCAAAGTGGGGAGAAACGGCTGTGTACCTTAAACTCTACTGTAACCAGTTTGTGGTCTAATTTAGTTTACTGTGAATAAACGAAATTCTTTAAGAACTCTTGTCCACATTTCCATTGGCATTTACTGTTGAGAGTGTTATCTTTGCTTTTAAAAATAACCGGGAAATATTTCATATCAACGGTAATCTTTCTCGTCTTGAAATCTAAACTTGAAAATGTTTGAAAATCAATTTAAAATGCTTGCATCCTTTTTTATACGGATCGATAACGCTATCGTTAAATGTCACTGATAAAGGGCAGGCTGACGCTTTGGAATATCGCTTTTCTGCGAGCTATTTCAAGTTTCGCTTTTATTTTTCCACTTTCTCGTATCTCTACCATTAATAAAGGATGTGTGTTGGCGCTGTACAGGGCAGATCGCTGAACTTAAAGCTACGAAATTTGGCACAGACGTACTTTAAAGGGTGGGAATGTGCACCTCGGAGCCCTTTTTCTGAAATTTTGATTAGAATTTTAATTAAAAATTAATTCGGCGTTTGTCCTCGATAACTTTCGAACAGATTACAGCACAAAAAGCTTTTTACACCATCTGAAAGTGCAAAAAATTGCATTTTCAATGATATCAATTAAGTTGCCGTACAATTTTTTCTCTAATTTAAATAACATTTTAAAAAAATATTTTTGACAAAATTTTCAAGAATATTTTTTATTGTTGCAACGCAACTCAAACCGTTTTCATTGTTTAAACCAATTTTTAATTGCATATTTCTCTTTCACTGTTGTAATCTGAGATAATATCCTAATACATTTTGCTTTCATATTTTATTTCATGATAATTTTTATGTAATCTGTAAACAAAGCGCTCCGAAATATTGCTTATATTAAGAAATATATCCAGTAAGCTCAATGGTTATGGTTGCTATGTTTTCATTCTGTTCTCAGCATGTTTTAATGCAGCTAACATACTCCTGGCCATAAAATGTGCTACGTCATTTTTATGCTGAAATCAAATGCATATTTTAGAAGAGGAATAAGAAAGTGAAGATAGTGCCGACTACATGGAATTGGAGGTTACATGACATGGTCAGTTATTTGGCTCCATTAAGAACATTTATGTGGACAATGAACAGAAGAGATCAAAGGTCACTAAAAGAACATGGGTTAAATATCTACCACAATCTGAAGTTTAAAATTACCTTGTTAAGAGAACCATAAATATAAAATGATGCAAGATTTGATTGAAATCATATTCCCGGAAAACAAGCTGGTCTCCGAAAGCGACTAGTAGAGAATATAGGAAGAGAAAGTTTTGTTATCGTAAAACAAATTCGACTTCGAGATGTGGTTGAATTTCCACGTTTTAGACCTACTGTCTTACCGCCACGAGAAAAACCGCAGACACCAGACATGCCTGTGGCAGTCGTTATGGAAACGGGATATTCCATTGCATTTGGGGGGGGTGAATGAAAGGTCTTTATTTCATTTGACGTAGATAGAACCGGCGGAAGTCTCATTTCTCTTTGTACTTCGTTCGAAAACGAATTCCTCGCCTAACGGAAGTGCGCTTAGGTTGCCAAATGTTGCGGTTGATTTTATATTTGTATCCCTCCTTTCTTCACTCGTCTATTTGAGGCAATCCTGCTCAGGGTTTTTCTCCTGACGGTAGGACATTGGCGCTACGAGGCTTTGAAACCTCCCAAAGGGCTTTCAAATTGTTGGGCTTTTGAGACCTCCCGGTCTCTTTTCGCGGTTTGGATAGTTGCCCTGACGGTAGGATAGAACGCCCCCCCCGCGGCCCCGTGCCTGATGCCATGACAGCAACTGTACCAGTTGGGTGGGCATGGCACAGCTGACGGTAGGACAGAACGCCGCCCCATGCCCCCGTGCCTTATGTCATTACGACAACTGTACCGGTTGAGTGACCGTCAGTAGACCTCTCGCAGTCGGGGGAAAAAACATTCTTGAAATCATGTCTGTCTGTGAACACGATAATCCAAACACGACACGAGCTAGACGGATGGAATTTGATACTGGTCATTACTCCAAAATTGATTTCTATCGGATTTTGGACCACATTTACCGAGGGGATGTTTCCCTGTCTGTTCACGATCATATGAACACAATAACCCAAAAAGGCAGCTTACTAAAAGCATGAAAATTGGCATATGGTTTACCACCAGAATAGTAGATCGGTTTTTGGGTCAAATCCGTCAAAAGTTTGACTGTCTTTTTGTCTCTCTATTCGTGGATGTAGTCTTGGCAGCATAATTGTAGATAAATATTAAGCGGGCAATTCATCTGTATTCCATTTCATCCATTTGGCCCAAGAATGGTTTTTTCTCCACCCATTCAAGTCGAAAAATCAGGCACGTCCATTCATTTTAAGTTGCGAAGTGCGCTGGCAGTAGTGCAGAGCGATCTTCGATCCCCCGAATTCCTTCCCCCACTCCGCGGATTTCAGATTTGCTACCTCGTAGCAAGGTGTCGATCGTTGGATATGCCGACTAGTCTCGCAAAGGGTCTCTGCGCAAGAAATGCCGGAGTTTGGTTCGGTTTGAAATCCGACTTTTCAAAGCCGCTATCTATTTTCCATAGGTTTTCGACCTAGACGAATGTTTTTTCCCTTCTCGTCCATTTTGGAAGAGATATGAATGGCCCGCTTAAAATTTCGGACACAATTGGCCAAAGGGGAGAGGCCAAAGGCATACTCCATTCTCTTCGATGTAGGTACTATGAAGCCTACATTGTGTTACAACATATATATTGTTACGAAAATCGTCCGGTATGTGCAAGGTGAAAACCGTCCAACAAGCAGATAACACTTTATTCTCGAATATTCCGGAAAACACGAAGCGCAGATGACAGGAAACACAGCACTTGCACAGATTAGCAACACATACAGACAGCAATTCCCTAATAAGAACCGCAACAGCACTTTCAATACCGCTCGGCGTCTAACAGCTTACTTAGCTCGCACAGCGTATAAAACTCCAAAGAGATATTCCAAAGTTCATAGTCTATCAACACACACTCTATGCGATCCGAGCTCGGTCTATTTAGAGTCTCCCCGACAGGCTGTGACGTCACAGGGAATCATCTGGAGAAATCCGGATCTCGGCTCCCTTATAGAGATATCAAGAAAATTCCAGTACTTTTGAGATCCCACATTTCGTGAGATCCATTCCCCCTGCATTCCCATACATACCCCTGTAGAACTCTCTTCCCAACCATAAGACTAACATTACTGGGAAGCGACTTTCCATGTTCGTAACAATATACGAGTGAACAGGAAACGCCCCATATTGTGTAAATAAGTCGAAGAAAGAACACTTGCTCTGGATACTTTAAATTATGTTGGACTTCATTTAAAGTATGTTTAAAAAAGTACTTTTAAATGAAGTTCGACTTGCGTAGTTCGTCATTGTAACTTAAAATTTCATTTGCGTCGATTTGTTTTAACGAATTTTTGAAACCGTATAATATGGCTTGAGGGCATTCGATACATTCATTTAATTACGCATTAAGTGTGCTATTACAAAGATTTCTCGTATATACTGGTCGCGATTCGACTAATTTTCATTCGAAGAGAATCTGTGGTCTTTGCTGTTGCCTTTTTAAAAAATTTGAATCCACTGTGTTCTTCCTTGTATTAGGTTCCATGCCTTCTTTTGGACAGCAGCGGTAGATTTCAGTTCAGCCAACTTAAGAATACTATTTACACCGTGGATCAACCGTGATCCTGAACAAGTAGTGAACCTGATGTAAAATCTCTGTACCTAGCTAAGTTTTCAGTGAAGATGAAAGAAGACACCAAGCTTTCTCATCCTTCTGTCTTTCGCATATTCTCCCGTGTTGTTATTAGGGGAAGGTCGCCGAATTTGGACCACCCGGACTGTTTTTAATGTGCAGTGATAGAGAAGGAATTTTAATGTAAAACAAATAGTAGAAAAGTCTATTTGTCTTCAAAACAGTGTAATTAACTTTTTATGAAATATACAATTTACAGTAGGAAGAAAATAGCTTTAAAATTTGCCATCTGTCCAGTTAAGGAAACTGGTATCCTAGGTTGGACCATTAGTTTCTAAAATTGGACCGCCAACTGAAGCAAAAATATATTTTTTTATTCTTAAATTCTCACCAGCACACAATACCTGAACCCAAATATGACATTTTATGCACTGTATCAGTTCTTCCCTTATTTCCTTACAAATGATACATATCCTGAGTTTTTGTTCTTTTTTATCCACCATTTGGCTCCATTTATTGTATTACAAATTTATTATTTCTACTAATAATAATATATTAATATTATCATATTACATTAATACAATAATTATTCGTATAATGCCAAATTGTATTATAGTCATTCATTTAGATTATATGTAATCAAAAATTTGATAAAATATTATTTATTATACATTAAAATTTATAAATTATTAAAAGTCTAATTATACCTAATATCATTATTATATTATGCATAGTTAATTATTATTAATATATTTAATCTAGTGTGAGCTAATATTATTTATTATACATCACAATTTAAATTATTTCTCTTCCCTCGACTTGTTTGAAACTCGGATAATAATTAGGTTATTGCAGGAATATAATATTTCCTGCATTAATAATTTGCATTAATGAATTACAAGTTAAAGACTCAGAAATAGAATAGAATTGATATTTTAAAAAAATCTGCTTTTTAGTACAAAAATAAATATATGTTTTAAAAAATGTTTTTATTAAATTTATAACATTCCATTTTAAGCTTTTGACATCGAATCCTTTGGAATACGGGTTCTCAACCCTTTTAAATTTTGCACTACATAAATAAGAATAAAAAAATATATGTACCATAATAAAGCATTTTCCGATTTAAAATCAATGCATCTCAAATGGAATGTTTATAATCAAAGAATAAAATGTTTTTAATTTATTTTATTAATTTGTAAGTGAAGTTTATACATCATAATAAAACGTAAATATAGTATATATTGCGGTAAATAGTGGGTAATAATGTATAATAAAATAAATTAACGTTTATTATAGACGAGGATGAATGCAACGACTGAACCTGTTTCATTGTAATTAGTGTTCCTTAAACATCGAATCGAAGCCAAGTCGATAGTATCGGGTTTTCAGAACTATCGACTGAAACAATCGATAGTATCGACTTTCTCAAAACTATCGATACTATTGATAGTTTTCTCCCGGGCAATACTATCGATAGGCGGATTTTCAGTCTTGGAACTATCGATAGTTTCAAAACTATCGACTGAAACAATCGTCTGGAACTATCGATAGTTTCTAAACTATCGACTGGAAGAACACCTGTCGGGTTTGAAAATTATCGATAGTTTGGGAAAATTATCGACTGCACTATCGATAGTTGAACTACCGATAGTGCAACACAGGAGGTTTAATACAGTTTAAGGAACACTAACTGTAATCAGTTTCGATATGTCGGGCTTTTTATCTTCATTAATTTCAAGAGAAAATCAGGTTCAATTTGCAACCGTGTCATATTTTTAATTATCCAGAAAAATCCAGTTTCGCAAAGATATGATGAAAGGCATTAAAAATTTTATTACATTTATATTCATCTCTTCTTTTTAACCAAAAATTACATAAATTTTCTTTTTTGAACTCATTCGTGAGATTTCTGTCGCATGAAACATCTAAAAGCTGCTGCCTTTCTTGAATTGAAACATTATCTAAAACGGTATCGGAAACAGAAAACGGTTCCAATCTTCCTTCTATAAGTTTTCAGGAATATAAGTAGGAATAAAAGTTGTTGCCAAATCCTATGTAATGTTTGACTATAACTTCAGTTAGCTGCTCAGTCAGTGACAGATTATTTTCTGAAGAAACTCCTCTCGAGTTAGTAATGAAGCAACTTCCTTTCTTTTCACGTTCTTAATTATGTATTCTATTTTTTTTTCAGAGCTGCATTTTGTTTTATATATTAAAGACTTTCATAATGAAACCGTGTAAACTAGAATTATGTTCGTTCCGTTTTCTAAAAATATCGGACAAATACACTGAACGTGATAGATACAATTCATCAGTAATAAAGATAAACAAAATGTTAAAAGGGGCGCCATTTTATATTCATTTAAATCTTTTCCATAAAAACTGTACCTCCAGAAATTATAAAATGCACTATAGTTTGTACTATGTTTGAACAAATTTCTAGCATAAACGATTTCAACAATCAAAAGAGAATTTTCTATTCATATAAAACTTTCTATTGTTTTAGTATTTAATAAATTGTATCGACAGTATTAATAATTCTTCCGTAATGCTCCTTTTCCATTTAAGTTAAAATTTAGTAATAGAAGTCTTTAGAAGAATTTAGCCTTACAAAGAAAAACGAATTTATAATCTCTCCGGTTACAAAGATTGTAGCTGATAATCGACATGAAATGACTTTTCTACCTATGATTTGAAGATAGTTAAATTTTCTATGAATGGTTCATTTCAAAAACTTCATCATCCGAAATTCGTCTCTCTTTGAATATTTTGACGGAAGCTGTTGCAGAAATCCTTCTTCTAATCGCATCCGCATTTTTATCCGAAATACCCTTACGGCCTAGAATCCTTTCAAATTTCCACAAACCCGATTAGTTGGTCGTTCTAGTTGTACAAGTGGATTAATAAAGCTTCTTAAACAACGGGGAATTTATGAATAAGACCTTTTAAATTATGCATGCTGACGGTCTGCTTGTAGATATATGCAAGGCAAATTCTTATATAACCCATCGCCAAAGCATTTCTAATTTCTTCAAAAGTATTTTATATCCGGCAGCCTTGTTTTAAAATCCTATTATTACACTTGAGCAATTTTTTTTCTGCGTTGATCCCAAATCCTTTCATCTAAACTTCCGTAATAAGCCTTTTCTTAGAAAGCTAGAAGATTTGCGCCCGTCTGAGGTGGGCTTTTAGCTTACCAACAGTATCGCAGATCTGATTGTCACAGATTTACTGAGGAAAATGTAGGAGAAAATCTTATGCACATTGGCAGAGTGTTTAAGAAATAAAAAAAGCCCGAAAAACAGAAGTGATTAATCAATTGACCCTAACTTTCGTTTTGCAAAATATATGAATATTCAATTCCAAAATTAAGTATGAAAATAAAGAACCCATTTGATTGAAACGAAAGTAAAGATCTCCCAGAAGTGGAAAAATAAATTAATTCTAAAGGAGTTCCTCGTCAATAAATCAACATAAAATAAAAAACGAAAATAAACTGCTGAACTTAGCTAAAGATAAAGCCTGTTGTAACTCGAAATCCAAACAGTATCCCATGGTATGTATACTAATTTGTAGACGGACAGAGTGCTTAAAAAATTAAACATGAAAAATAGAACTGATGAAACAATAACCATAATTCGACAAAAAAATTCGATAAGTGTAAAAATAAATTAATTCCAGTATCTATTTGATATTAACCGCGATGGATTCGCGTGGATGAATCAGCATAAATAAAAAAACAATCGGGAAACCGCTAAAAAAAAAGCTGTCTGAGTTTTTGTTGCCGTCTGGTCTGAATCTCTCGGCACGTAGCCCACATTCTTGAGCGTTAACGATTTCGCTGGCTTTTTCTATAAGAGATAACATTGCATATTAACCTTTTGCACTCAAAAAAGTAATTAGATGCACCTCTTATAAATCAGTGAATAATTAATTATTCACTGATTTATAAGAGCTCATATTATTGCTTTGGAACGTAAAAAATATGTTTGTAAGTTCATTTTCCCTGAACAATTATTCTACAACTTCTTGCAACTTTGCAGGTAGTTTTTAACCATCGAATTCAAGAAACGTCAAAATGATGCACCGTCTAGAATTGTGACTGAGAGCCACCTCTCGAGTCCAAAGGGTTACGTGCATTACTTACACTGTTTATACAATGCATATACTATGTATCTAACATTTCTATAATAAGGCCATGTTACAAGTTGCAAGAGAAACTAAAATGAATAATATAATCAAATGAGTGCTTCAAGAGGAATGCCCGAAGTTTATTAGGTGGTGTCACTTGAAAACAATGCTGTCGGAATGTTTTGTAGGAGGGTCGTCGCCATTTTTACCCTGTGTTTTCAGAGTGTCGTGTTGTAGAACAATTTGGGACCAAAATTGGCAAACGTTGCAAGTGCCACAAACGAAAAATGCTGGAAATCGCAAAAAACTGTTCACACTAGCGATCTCTTCTGAACTTTTTAGAGGACTACCAGGTAGTTTCACGCTTATAAAACACTGCTCATTTGACACTTTAACAGATTAATCGTCATATGAATCAAATGAGATTCACGCCTATTTTCTAATTCGATTATCTCTACTGAAGCTAAGAGATAGCAGAGAAAACGTTATCTAATTAAATAGATGGTT
>BGPR01001303.1:131438-173879 GCA_013235015.1 Araneus ventricosus | reverse complement strand
ATTTTTTATCATACGGGATTCTTTTGGCACTGTTTGTACAATGAATGTCCTGTGTTTCATTGACTCTAGTTCAGAATTTTTAATACTTTTCGAGTCCCATCTTACGAAAATTTTTTTCATATGACTGGATGTACCTTGAGTATATATATTGGAAAACATGACAGGAAAATGAAACATGAATGAATTATTAGCTAAATTAATTTTAATAGATGTTGTTATTTGTAACTTTTATGAAATGGTTCAAATAACCATGGTTTTCACAATTAATTTTGCTTACCAAAAATTGTATGTTCTCGAATTCCGAAACCCCCCGTGCATGCACCAGACGGAGTTATTTTCACCAAAATAGGGGGAAAGTGAAAAATGGAGGGGGAAATGTGTACATTTTACTTAGCGTAACCTAACAAAGAACTTCGGAAATGCGCTCAACTTACTCATTGCCTGTCACCTCTTTCAGCAGTAAAATCGTCCAAACGTGCTAGTCTCGGGATATTGAAACGATCATTAGCTGGAGAATCTGTCAGGAGCCTTTGTTGCCGATGTGTCCACGATTCCAGAACTGTGCGTTACTCAATTTAGGGTGAGGACTTATTGCTTAATAAGCCCTGGTCTAACCCAAATGAGTATGTTCATTCTGGTGTCGCAACAAAGGTTTTGTTGCGAGCAATGAACCGTTTAAAATTTTCTTGTACAAAGGAAAATTGCACGTGATATTGTATATGCAATTTGTATGTGTAAATTACTCTAAATACTTGGAAATATTTCTACAAAGCTTTCTGAGCAGTCAAAGATTTTCTTATAAAACCTATTAAAAATTAATGATGCATCAAAAAATAATATCCGTCATTATTTTATTCAGATGAAAGGGATTCCTATTTCAATACCGTTTTGGAAAAAAAAATGAACGATGTGATTTGATCAGATTGAATTGCACTTATATTATTTTAAAACTTTCTTTGCACCTATTATTCAGAACTACGTAGCAATTTTAATGTCTGATAACTTTGATGGAACTTTAATTGAAATGGTGAAATCAAATATCATGACTCCCTTTATTATGAAAGAAGTCGGTGAATGTACGTCCACTTTACTACCTTTATGCTAAGAATTTAAAAAGAAGGTCACTTCTCTTGAAACCAAATTGCGCCTTTTTATAATGAATTTTATTGGCAATACATTTCTAAAATCTATTATCCGCCGCGTATTAAGTCTGTTTAGCTATTGATTGACAAAGTAAATAGCATTTCTTAGAATTCAGTGCAATCGAAGTAATGATGTCAGAAATGAATGCAGTGAAGTCTCTCGTATCTTTGAGCCATTTTTGCTGAATTAAGCGTAATAAAATCCACTTATCTTAACTGCGTGGGACAAATTTTTCTTATCAGCACGTGGGAAATATCGGTCACGGTTACGTGGGATTTTTACAAACATGAATAAGTGAAGTTTTCACTGTCAATCACTAAAAAGCTTCAATAGGTGCTGATCGCCAAATAGGTGACAACTGGCAATCATCTACTTTGAGAACGATTTCGGGTGATGATGTTGATTTCACCTTTCCTCTGTTTTTGACAGATAAGAAAAAACATTCCTTGTCCGACAAGGTTGTTGCATCCGCTTGATGAATTTGTTTGTCCAGCTGATGCGCTTAAGAAAATGTGTCGAGGATTTTTCAATGCAATGCCATTTATCCTTCTGGGATGCCAGCTGGGTGATTTCGTCTGTCACCTTGTTTCGGGTGTCATTATTGAATTTGGTTAATGCTATTCATACTAACGCACAGTCCTGACTATAATATTCGTAATAAACGCTTTGCTTTTAAAAACATTGCGTGGTATTTTTCAATTAATGAAATTTTGAATGCTGAGCAGAGGGTTGGAATCTACCATTCTTGATCATAATATATATATATAAAATGATTTCGTTGTTTTAGTCATTAGAGTAACAAAAAGGCCGAATAAACGGCTATTTTTCGTAAGATGAGAGTGGCGGAATAAACGAACATCTCGCATGAATGCTTCGAGTCGAAAGAAAATCCCCTCGTTCTCTCGGATAGGGGATTAACATACAGACACGTGATCAAAGTGAAGGGAATAATAGCTATTTTTAGTAAATTACTTGATTTATAGAAATGAATAATTTTTAATTTTATTGCATATTGTTGTATATCTTTGTGGCATGAGAGCAGCTTTAGTGAACAACATTCATAACCCAAAATTACCCTCTTCTAAATGAACCAGTAAGCGGTTTAGGTACTTCACCCTCTAGTTTAATTTCTCCACAGAATTGTTCTAGTTTAATTTCTCCACATATTGAATCTCTTTTTTTTTATTGAAGGTGTCCATTCTGCTGGAAAGGGTTCCATTTGTAGATCTTAAATTCCGGCACGCTGCTAATCTGTGATTCACAGAAAGAAAGGATAAAGTTCTAGTGGTTCTGGAATATCTCCGTTATACGAAATGGTTTATCCTAAAAACATGCACTAGATAAACCTTGAGAAAATTACAATGTACTAGTGTAGTGGCAAAAATTATATCAACTGCATTAAAATTGTCCAAATGTATTAATATAGAAGTATACACTGATAAATGTATAAATCAATAGCTATTTTATACAATTGCGGAATTTCCTTTTAACAAATTCTGCATTATTTGGTTTAAGACGATTTAAAATGTTTCAGGCAAACAAATACTTAAGAATTTTGTAAATAATATTTTTCTAATGAAATCAACTTATAATTTAGTGTGTCTTGAAACAAAAATCTTCAGAGTGTTAACAAAGGACCGTAAAATTAATTACAGAGGAACCTTGCTTAACGAGCACCTCGCATATCGAATAATTCGCATAACGAGCAAAATATTTTTTTCAAAAAAATGACTCGTTTAACGAGCGACGTTTCTTATAAAGAGTGAAAAGAGGAGGAAGTCCTGGATTTTGGGCCTGCTATTGTCATATCCACGTAGCTTTTATTTTGTTTTAATTCTTACAGCGGCGAATCTAGGGGCTGCTATGGGGCTGCAGCCTCCTTTCCAAAACTCTTGATTATCACTACACCTGTTTGTCCTTAATCTCTTTTTTTTAAACGTGTCAACATTGCTTTATGACTTGTCGGGTCCCAAAATTTTCCCGCTTTTGTAGTCATTCCACTCGCACTTGTAGCGTTAACGCGGTCGAAAACATGTTTTGGCTTGTTATTTCATTGTGTTTCTATTAAATTATCGAAAGTATTGTAGTGTCCTTTGTGAGTCTTGTTGTAAGGTGAGTAAAGTTAAAGTGTTTTGGCTTACGTAAGCCACGAGGTCACGACGATCCAAAACTTTTATTACCTCAGCTCCCCCCAGACCGAAGTCCTGGTTTCGCCACTGGATTCTTATCAAACATGGTGCCTAGTGATGGGTTCTTATCAAACACGATGTCTAGGGACCAACCTTATTCTAAGAGAATTTCAGAAATATCATTTCCTGCCTCAAGATGATCGAAAATGCATGGAAAGGGGTTAACGAGAGAAGCCTCGCTTCTGTTTGGAAGAAGCTTTGCCCGGAGAGTATTGTTGAAAGTGACGTTGAGGAGACAACGAGATTGTGCCTTTGGCCGAGATCAGGAGACCGGAGGTGGATATCGATGAGCTTGTGGAAGAGCACAACCAAAGGCTGACCACCGAAGAGCTTGTGGAGTTGCATTGTGTTTCGCAGCAAGAAATTATGGAGGGGAGCTCGTCAGGGGAGGAGGAGGTAACAATCTTCTAGCGCAATAAGAGAAATGCTGAAAGAATGGGAAACTGCTGCATTATACATTGAGGAGCATCGCACTAATAAAGCAGTGGCTGTGCGAGTTACAAATTTAATTTATGTTAAAGTGTCGCATTTTCGTCAAATTTTGAAGCGCCGTCAAAAACAAATGTCTTTAGACAGCTTCCTAAAAAAGATCTAGATATGTATCAAAATTCATATAAAAACTCAACAACTCTATTAAAATACCAAGAATAATTAGTGAAATTTCTGAATGAAACATTGAACTCCATCCTGCAAATTAAAAGTATGTATCATAAATAATAAACGTATTATTTCGATTTTTTTCTGTTTTGTTTCGTTTTCTGAGAATCGTCTCCCCATTCCACGTTGGTTGATCCTGCTACAAAAAAATAAACGATGTGTATGAAATTTTTTGAGTATTTTTTTTTCGGCATGGAACACATTCTACATTAATTTATATGGGAAAAATCGTTTTGCCTAACGAGCATTTCTCATTATGAAACGAATTATGCTCGTTAAGCGAGGTTCCACTGCATTTTGAAAAGTATTAATTCAGTCTCAAGAGCATTTAGAACGCAATGTCATAAAGAATTATTCTCACTGAAAGTTGAACAAAAAATATTTTCTTGCTAAGGTTAAATATTCGATGCTCTAATGCACTATTCATGATGAGTTAGTTTTAAATTGCTTGTTATCATCGAAGCATGTCTTCCGAACTTATCATAAATTTCTGAAATTGCGACTTAAATGTTCATCTTGCTTTTGTTAACTCTGCGCATGCCAATGATTTATGAACAAAAATCCGTGTTTGTAAAAATGTAACTGCTCCGATTTCTAATTTTGAAAATATTCGTGTCATTTAATATTTAAATTCCGCAACATTCTCTCTTTTTCATATAAGTGTCCTCAATCCTTATGTTATTGCCAAGATTAAATTCTTGTTCTACATTCTTTCTGTTTAGACTCATTTTTTAATTATTTTTTTCATATTGAATAATATTTTAATTTGCTATTTAATGAAGTATGGAAATGCTTTCGATCATATGAAAGGGACGAAAAATTCCAAATTTTGGTTTACGACTTGTTTATTACAATGAAAGTAGTTGAGAATAAATCCCATAAGTTTCTAGAACACACAAAAGAATTCCTTCGCATAAAATCACTTGTCTGATTTGTTCATCAAATTAACAGAATTTTTTTTATTTAAATCTGTATTTGTATTTAATCTTGACAAGCTAAAGGGTCTCGGGTGTCCTTTATGTTCTTTTATGGATTCATATGACAATAAATGTTCTGAATAGGATGTTATCTAATTAGGAGTTTAAATAGATACGTAGATCAAGGAGTTCATATGTTACTTCAGATTTGATGTTATACCGGGTGAAAAAATATTAATGTAGAATTACAAAAACTAAGCTCATTTGAGGTACCGATCAATTCTATCTTAACGCTATAAAAAGCACCATTTAGAGAACTATGGTACAAAAGGACTTAAGATTCTAAAATGCGTGTCATTTATAGCTTATTTCAGAATCATCCTGTATATAGCTGTCAAGAACATGCATTATTTTCTTGGTTATCCTCTTTTACAGATCCAATTATGTGCTATGAGAATTCCATTCCCTCGACTTGGAAATAAGATTTTTTTTTTGTATCTGTTTACACCTTGACTGTTTGCTATTAGTAGTAGTACCCCTAGTCATCTTTCGTTTTATCAATTCTAAACCAAGTTTTACATCGACTCATTTTTGTCCGTAACATTACAACAGAATGCAGGGTGTCCGAGAATTGTTGGATACATTTCAAAATTTATTTTTAAAAGCTAATGATGTTACAACTATGGAATTTTTAAAAATGAGAGCGCATTTTAAAAAGTTTTTTTTTCTTCTAGCTAACGTGACGTTACAACGAGAGAATTCCGTCCGCAATGGCTACCTATGAGCAGAAGCCGATGCTCGTTTTCTGGTTTCTTTTTTTAGTTTTTCTTGAATATCTCGGAAACTCTTCACTTTGCACACTAGATGTGAATTAACAAATTAAAGAGCGTAAATTTCCGTGCTTTTATTTTTCTTCTAGTTTTCATATTTTCGCAGATAATGTCTCCAAACAAATGTTTGATTTCCAGTAATTTACGACCCCCTGGAACATCAAAACGGTGTGTTACCTATTTGAAAAAAACTTTTGAAAATGCGCTCTCATTTTTTAAAAAAAATCCGTAGTTGAAACATCATTTGTTTTTTAATTTTTGAAATGTGTCCAACAATTCTTGGACACCTTGTATTACAAACTGAGTTTAAAGCATGGCTTTAACTATATAGCAAATTGAAATGTCCATAGATTTTGAACCTCTGGTCGGAAAAATGTTTCAGGGATGATTCGTCTGGCTTGATTGCATCAGCCTTTGCGTTCTGTACGTAACGCATCACGCAATTTGCAGAAAGAATGGCAGCCGAAAGCCATGATAAGACGTTAATAAAAGTGAAAGTGAGAATTCTACTTTGAAGTCAATCTTCAAAGAAAGCAATTATTTTTAAGCATAATTTTAACATTGGCAAACGCACTCGAGTGAAAGATTTGATGAAACTATTAAAGTGGTTTGAATTTCATTACAACAATAAAAGGCGCTGTTAAAAGTTGTTTAAAATTAATTTTGAATATTTTTAAAAAATTAGAGAAAATATTGCTTGGAAATTGGATTTATACCGCTGAAAAGCTAATTTTTAAAATTTTAAATTGATGTAAAAATGGTTTTTGTGCGATTATATGCTCCGAAGTTATTGTGGGGAAACGTTAAACTTTGGCTATTTTTTTATTATTTGAGTCTAATTAACATTTTGAAAAATCCTTTATTAGAGAGCATCTGCTCCATAAGAACTATGTGCCAAATTTGTAATTCTAGATTTAACGGGTCGCCTTCCGTGTACGCATCAAATTTTTTTAAATACGCATTACTTTACACCTTGTCCAATTCTTGCATTACGCAATTTGCAGAAAATATGCCACCCTAAAACATTATCATATTAAAAACAAATAGATAACATTGCAATGGAACAAAATGGCAATAAGTGCAAATACAAGAATAATTAATTTGGTTGTTTTCTAACATATTATGTCAAATCCTGCCCATATCTGTCCTTTTATTCCTATCAGTGGCGAATCCAGGATTCGGGTCTGGAGTGGCAGAGGTCATAAAAAATTTGTATCGTCGTGACGAATGTCAAACCTCATGGCTTAAGGAAACCAAAACACTTCAACTTTACAGACTTTTCTCACCTGACAATAAGAAATATGAAGAACACTACAATACTTTCGATAATTTAATAAAAAAAAAATACAATGAAATAACTAGCCAAAAATGTTTTCGACCGCGTCAACGCTACAAGTGGAATGACTAGAAAAGTAGGAAAACTTTCGAGCCTGTCAAGCCAGAAAGCAATGTTGTCACGATTGTATTATTTTTTAATGAAAATTAAGAACAAACAGTTGTAGTGATTTTAAATAAAATCAGGAATTTTGATTTGGCTCTGGGGCTGCAGCCCGACACCCCCCGGATTCGCCACTGATTTCTATGAACTTTAAACAATATTTTACAAGATATATTTTTGATTTAATTTTTTTAAAAGGAATAGAAACTGGGGATGTTTGATCAAGTATGTATTTTGGAAAGCGCCTTTTTCTATTAGCCGGGTTCGGTCCAAAATTTGTAAAAGATTTGCAGTTTTGGTGTAAAGATGACGCATTTCGTCTACAGAGCTCGTTGCGATTATGAATTAGTTTTCACATATGCATGGATAAACTCAAGGTTACTTGAGAGTAGGATAAACGGTCGTAATTCTAGAAATAACTTCTGTTTTCTCGTACTCGGGGAGGTCTTAAACGTCAAAATTCATAGAAATCTGAAGTTATATATTTTTTCTCTCTTACGATATTTTCATCCTCTCTACTTCGGATGTGAGAAAGTTAAAATGTTACATTGCAAAGATGTTGCAACGAAATAATTTTCTTTAGCCCATCCAAGACTGACTGGACATCTATTCAAATCAATGCAATTTTTAAAAAATCAGTCTTGAAAGTGTTACATTCGTGATATATCGAGAATTTGCACAAAAAAATTGATTAAACTTGCTCAACACTGTAGCGTAACATAACGTAATTTTCGCATCATTGTCGAATAACTTGTAGATTTTTTTAACGCGTATGCGCAGTAAAACATTATTTACTACAAATGCTCATATTTCCCGTAATATTCAAATTTTTGAAATCAACTTTCAATACAATGTTTCTTTTACATATTTTCAAGTATTCTGTAAGTTTCGTACAATTCGAAAGAAAACGCTGCATGTTATAATCAAACAACATGCGGAGTTTGAAATTTTCAATTTAATACCGATGCTTACTTGTATTCTGATAAATATTTTTAGGTCCTAGTAATACTCCTCGATCTTTTTAAAATGACACCAGAATCAACCTCCTAGCTAAACGCGTTCCCACGCTACACTTATTTATAACCTTGCATAAAACTAATTCATAACAATCATGCGCATGCGCCTACACTGGTACAATGACGTCACAGGCAAAACAAACACTATGCGACAAACTCTTACAGATATAATCTATCCGTTGTGGGGTCAACCATTCTTTTCGCCTGTCTTGTCCGACGGGAAGTCTGTCCCTCCTTCACATGCCCAGGGAAGGAGAGATAGACTCCCCGTCGACGGATTTCGCCCAAAATTTGTTAGATATTTATAATTTTAATATGAAGACCGTATACCAAATTTTATTCATCTAAATATTTACATTTTTAACCCTTAAAAGCCCGATTTTATAAAAATTGATTTTAAAATGTTTTTCGACTTTCATTTCTTGAATAAAATATGGAAAAAAATACTTTAAAAAATCCTCTTTTGTTTTAAGTATGGTTTACGGCTAAGAAAACAGTTTGTTACCAACTGACAACACTGGGCTTAATTTGAGAAAAAAATTTCCTTGTTAAGACTCTATAATATCAAACACGGATGAATTTTAATAAATAATAATACGGATAAGGAATTTCTTTCGACATTGTAGAATAAAATATGGCATTCTCAAGCATACAGACAAGGCTTAAAAAGATGCATCCTCAAGTGAAAAGCATTAATTTAACACTCAGGCTGCCATCTGTATGTTGTAAATCGATTTAATAATAATTTCAGCATGTATCCCTATTGGCAACAACAGGCATTTGAGCTTCAGTCTTATTCTCAAAATTTTAGAAGACAAAATTGGGTACGTTGCTTAAAGGCAACACTGGGACTTTAAGGGTTAAATTATCATGTTCGCAGACAGACATGATTCTAAAAGTGGTTTTCGGATTCGGGGAGCTCTAAAACTTAGTGATTCATCAAATGCTCGATGGCAAATTTATTGATGATTAATACGATTTGTCTTCGTGTACGAAAAAGTAAAAATATAGAATTAAACTCGGATTAAAAGTTAACATAAATATCACATTTGTGTTAGTATTACTCTACGCATTTGTTTCAAATCAACGATCTTGTCAAACCGCTTTGTGTTGATATCAAATGATCAGATGCTTGTCATTAAAGATATCGAGCTCTGCTTTATTTACTTTTGTGTAAAAGATGTCTAATCTTCCGATTTGATGACGAGATAACGGGATGGAAATCAGCCGCATTAGCATGCAATGACGTCATGCGTGACGCCATGAAACTTTGCGTGACAGATTTTCTAAAGTTTTGTTTATTCACGGCCTCTTCCGTCAACTTAAGTTCGGTTATTTGCTACCTAACTGGCGAAATGTTGGCACAGGTTTTTATTTAACAAGATTGAGACTCGCTTGTATTGTTTTTCACGATGACTGTCCTGATGACATTTATGTTGTTGTCAAGCGTCTCGTAAAAACACCGTTTGTTATTATGGAACTATTTAAAGTCGTTTTTCGAGTACTTATTAAAATAGAACAATCTACCTACCCCCGTCCACCTCCACCCTCGAAAAAAGGAGTGTTCTCCCCTTTACTTCCACAAAATGGCGCGTAAGAAAGCAATGGTGAAAAAAGGTTAATTGAGGGCCAAGGGGATCAGTTTCTTGGGCTAAATTAGCTCTGATCAAGATAGTAGAAAAGGACATTTAAGTGACAGTCGATTTCTTGAGCTAAATGAGATTGCTTGATTAAATCAAGATTGCAAAAAAAAAGGAATTGGAATATCAAAGGGATCAATTTCTTAGGCTAAATGAGCTTTGATCAAGATTTTGAAACACTAGGTTAAAAGTTAACCAGCGGTTCGCATTGCAAACATGAAGTGTTTAAAAAAACCGTTTCAAAAATATTTTAATAAGTAGTTATTTTGATTGGCAAGGACTTCAAGATAAAGAACATTTACGGTATACTGACTTCCATTCAAGTGCATTTTCAGTGGACTTAAAAAGTTTGACCAAGACTGACAATTCACTCAATCGTAATTTTTAATTTACGATAGTGGTGAGGGTCTAAATTATCCAACGCCACCAAAAGGATCAAAGAGGGCTTCAAGAAAAACCTTTGTAGGAGTAGGTTGTTTTCTATATTAAACGGCGTTCATAATTAATGTCCGTCTATTCAGAAGGCCCTAGAGCCGGTTCTAGTGCTCCAAATGAAACACAATTTCACATGAAGTGCAAGGTATGCGCTCTGTGAAAATGGAAATAAAAAAAGACGGGAAAAAGGAAAAAAGAATGGAAAAAAGAAAAAGAAGGGAAAAGTTTAAAAATTTTCGTCAAAAAGTGGCGCTGCACCAATATTTGTGAGCTGTGCATTTTTGCAGATTTTTTTTTATTACTGAAGCAAATAGTACATTGGAGGTTTTTCTAGCTTAAATAAGAACACTGCCGAAATTCAGCTCTGAACGTAAAATCTTTTTTCTTTCCAAATACCGTCATTATGCATGATATTGCACACATCGCACTACTTTTTGTTTCTACAGAGCGCACTACTTGTACTACATTCTATAGTAATTTTGTTTTTCATTTGGAGCCATAGAACCGACTCTAGAGCCTTCTGAATAGGAGAACTTTAATTATGGACACTCTGTGCATATGGCACTTCTGAATTTTTAAGTGATATTAGTAATTCTTGTAACAATAGCAATGGTCGGAGCTTAACTATTTAAGGACCGAATTATTTTGAAACATACGTTATTTAGAACGAGATAACTCGGGTTATGTCCTTAAGCGGTTAGGAACTATCGAGTTCAAGGACTCCATTCTTCCTACCTGCACATCACCGAGATTTTAAAATGGTGTCCATGAAAAAGCAGTTCACTTGTTCAAAATTTCTTGCTGTTCTCGCAGTGGCGAAACTAGCTGAAAACTTACGGTTAAATTTAGATTAAGTGGCCATATTTCTTGAATTTCAACTCGGGACATTCCAGATATTGGAGTGTGGAAGTGGAGGTCAAGTTCAGACTAAAAAAATGGAATACCGTGACTATCTCATCAATTCGGGGCGTATGATCATTTAACCATAGGAACTATGTGCGCCAGCCTATTCATAATGGAAATTGATTACGAAAGAAAAGTAAGATATTAAACTGCCGTTTTTCACTAATCTGGAGTCTTTCTGGTGTATAGAAAAATTGAGAATTCTTCTATTTACTTATGAATAGTCAACGGGACAACCAGCTCATTTAATTCAAAATCGGAACTAATTTGGGTCGTTCGTTTCAAACCTGGACAAAGAATCGGAAAGCAAGGCTAACCTGGCGGCCTGGAGTCTGGTCACTTTAGTTTAGAATATTGCCGAAAAAGAAAGACATTACCACGGCTGCGAAACGATTTTTGGTTTTGATTTAAAAACAGTTTAATGGAGTATGCATTTTTGAGGAAAAAAAATCTGGGTGTCATAAAGGGGCTTTTTTTCCAGAAGGAAGAATCTCGTCAACATGCATTTTCACAAAATGGATTCAATTGATGTCCACATGATACATGTCAAGTGCGCTGTTATAATTTAATTTTTGAACCCATTGCCCATCTTGCAGGAAGAAAAAGGATATGAACTCAAAATAAAGCTTAAGACAACGTGCGGTTTAGATGACATGCGCAGATGCGTTTGTTATGCGACTGCAGCTGCAGTTTAATTCCCTTAATTTTACTTTAAATCAAGCACCGTTCAAAAGCTTCTGAATTTTAAAAAAATGGCTATTTTAAAGCCAAGAGAAGCATTTTATAGAAATGGGTTTAAAAAACGTACGCAAAGAGCAAGGTTGGGGTCAGTGATGGTAAGCTATCAAATTCGTTGATTGGATTATATTATTTTTATCGATCGAAAGAGTCAAAAGCAGAATCTAAAGATAGAAATGTCGCTTTTTTATTTATTTTTGAGGAAAACGAACTTCGATAATATGGTTAAAGTAAATACAACAATTATTGTTTCAAATTGGTGTGTGCATGGTGAATTACCACTAGGCAGTGAAATCTATCTAATTTACAATGTGTTGACTTCCAGAATGTTTTCTGAACTTCCTTAATGAAACGTTAAAATTCTGCAACAGACCTTAAACAATACAACTGTAATTCACGATCGATTTATCTATTGAACAGATCTTTAATGCTAGAAGGTGAATGTTATTATTCCACATAATAAAATTGTCTGGATGAGCTCTTACTCAATAAATGCATAAAGTTGGCAAGACAGTTCCGAAAGCTCGGCTGTTATTAAAAGCGTATAAAACTGTCTTTCCTTATTAAATGACTGTATGTTGAAGCAACCATTAACCAGTGTCGTCGAAGTGAAGAAGATAATTACTTAGATTAAAGCACAAAGAAATATTGCAACATTTGCCGGCGAAAATCGCATTAACTTTGTTGCGAATGCAACGTCAAATTATTTTAAGTAATGTTGATTCCGCATTCAAAATTATAGAGCAATGTTCTCGATTATGTCTTTTCAACCATTTTAAATCAAGTATACTATCGTCATAAAAAGAAAATTTTAAGATGATTTTTTTTATTAAAGAGGAAATTTAAAAAGAAGCTAAGACGACAATGTAAACAGATTTATTTTTACATCAATCAAAACACGTATACAAGCTTAGTTTAATAAATATTAATTGAGTATGTTAAAGTTTTTTCTGGTTCAATAAAATGTTTCTCATTTTATTGAACCGTCTTTGACGCTGTAAGCTTTGAAAATTAAGCTAAGAACACAAAAGACAGTCATTAATCCAGATATGCTGTAGGGTAAAGTAGGGTAAAACCGGGTAGCTGAGGTTCGAAGGCCTGTTGGAGCTAAAATATTTAACATAGAGCTCTCAAATTTTATTAAATTATTCATTGTTTATAGGAGTACAATATATCTTTCCAGAAAAGTCGCAGTTTCATTACTTATTTTATCAATGATTTTTTTTATTAAAAAAAGTCAAAGTATCCGGTTTTACCCCACTAGTGAGGTAAAACCGGGTACACATGTTAATGTTATGGGAAATTAGGAAAACTCGATTTTTAGTCGAAAAGTTGCAATCATTTTTATTTTATATGACAATCAAAATTCACATGTAAAGCAGTTGTCTTCTTCCTCCGCGCCACTGCAGCTTTCGTGGACACATCTAAGATGGGACACATTAGATTAACCCTTCATCTTTATTTTTCATCATTAAAATACAAACAATCAACGTCTGATGTGTTTTTATAGTCTTAATCGGAGGAATCATCAATACTGACTGCTCCGGTCTTACGCCACTTGGAGTACCCCCCGAGTGCAGAGGTTATGAAAAACGAAATAGAGTAAATCCTTATTGTTTGATAGGGTATAAATCCTTAGTAAAGATGCAATAAGCTGTACTAAATATAGCTCTTGTAACTGTAATGATTTTTAAATAAGGATAGTTTAAAATCAAACAAGCATTAGATAGCTGACGTCTTAAAACAAATAAACCTTCACAGATGCAGTGAATTCAACAGCTACACCAAGTCACGATGACCGTTCCTTTTTCTTGATTAGTAGAGTGTAATTCAGTGTCTGTCTGTTAGACAGATAAAATAAGTCAGAATCAAGGGTACCCGGTTTTATTTCACTCTCCCCTACTCATTTTTCTTCCTTCTCTAGTGTGCAGTTTATACTCTCAAGAAATATTTGAATGTTTTGTCGAATAATTCGTATTTCGTCACTGATACAATAAAAAGTGAAAGCAAAAGAAAAAAACCGCTAATGAAAGTTTTCTAAAAGTTATATGTTTTGACTGAACAGATTTTTTACAATCCAGCTCCAAGCGCGTTATTTCATGCGCACCCTGTGAAAAAACATCAACGAAGCATGTTCACTTTAACATATTCTGAAGGAATGCACAAACCTTTGAAGCTAAAATAAAAGGGGGAAACCAGAAATGTAACTATTCTGTTTAGTTCCGAATCAGTGACTTGTCCAAATGCACATGGAGTGATTATTTATCTTTAAAACATTCGGCATTCTCATGTATAACGAAATGTAATGAGGGAAAAAACTTGCCTCGAAACAAAATCAACTGAAAAGTTTCTTTTTTTGTAGAGAAAAAACGGTTTTGGATATCTAGAAGCAATATATGAAATCTAATTTTTTCAATTGCAATTCTTGCCGAGTTCAGACGCGTCTATTCGGCCCTGTCCATCGGCATTGTGTTTTACTATATGTATGCTTAATATTTAAAAAATTACCAATGCATTCTACCAAGCATTTCTTCTCAAATTATTTGCTGTTTCAAATCAGTGTATAGGATAAATTTATGATTGGCAGAAAAGATTAGAAACCTCATGCATTTAATATAGCCAGTGCTTCTGGAAACGGATAGACATCTTAGTGGCACCAGTTAATGTCCGCTTCTTTTATAAAAGTTCAATTACCAAAAAAAGTTCTGTCGGGAAGGCAGATTCGGTTTGTCCGGTCGTCAATTTCTCCTCTGATTCCGTAGCAGTTGGAGCTATTAGAATGAAAGAATGCAACTGACGACAGCTTTCCAACAATGTGTCACGAGTTTAGGTTAAGAAGCAACTGTGGAGGCCTAGTGGTAAGGTCTCGGCTTTGAGACCGGGGCTGTCCAGGTTGAAAGCCGATTCCACTGAAGATCCGGCGTGTATTGGGCCTGTTGCACGCTAAATCATACGTATGGGGTCAGACATCCTCCCGCTGGTGTGGTGCAGAAGTTTGGAGAGGAGATACCGGCTCGGGTGTCGTCGTCGTCATCTGACCCTGGTTTAAAATGACGAGGTCCTTCCCAAAATAGTCCTCGTGTTGCTTCAAAACGGGTTGTTAATATAACTAACAAGGAGAGGGCACAACTTGAGAAATTCAATTCGGGATGAAACTTGGCATATTAGTAGCACACCTTTAGGGTGTTCACCCATTAATCTAATAAAGTGCAATGGCCAGCCAATGCGGAGAAAATGGCCCTCAAACTTAGGGCACAGCTTATATACCAGTAAGTGATCGCCAGCAGTTAGCGGCCAAATGGCTCAGGTGTCAGCGCGCCTGCCTACGGTTCGCCTGGTAAACGGTTCGGTCCTAACAGTGTTTTTTCATTTTTATTTTTTCCAAAATTATTTCAAATTAAAGGAAAAAATAAAGAAATATTTTTAATTAAAATATTAATTATTTTTATGCATAAAATAACTGTTCATTCATATGAAACTTGAATTATAGTTAACATTTAATTTATAAGCAGTAAAATAATTATAAATACATTTTAATGGTGATAAATAATAACTGTAATTAAAATTGTAATCTTAAAATCAGAAAAAGTTTTAAATTATTGTGTTTTTATATTTACAAATACTTCGTTTTTACCTTATCTTGAAAACAAAAGAGAGCAGATGTTAATGCATTCTAATGTCTAATATTTTAATGATCGAATGTAAATAGTAGAGAGCATCTGTTAATTTATTAAATGCGTAGGCAGATGATACAAAATTTCAATGATTGAAAAGAGACAAATGTGTAATTGTTTTTACTCACTATCTTATGAAATTCTTCTATAGTGCTACTCTTATTCCCTTAGAAACTCTGAACAAACGTGGTTATTCATCTTGGATTTTGAAGTGTTTCGTATCGTTTTTTGATTAAATTAGCATGATACACATAGTTAAAATATTCTATGAATAAATACATTGCTAGTGTATCGGACATTGAAGATGGAAGCGTATAAAAATCATATAAAGAGCCGTTGTTCTTGTGGACAATCGTCAATCGTACAAGAATTAAATATTTTTAATTTTAAAAATATTTTTTCATGAAAATTATTATTCTGGTTCTTGTATGTAATTAAATTTAGAAATATGAATTACTTGTAGTAAGCGAAAGATAAATTTAAAATTAATTAATAAATGTAGAATGAATTTCTAAAATTTTTGAATGATAAAGCCTAAACAAAAATGTTTCATTATGTGCATCATTATAATTATCATTTATCACCATTAAAAATGTGTTTATAATTATTTTACTGCTTATACATTAAATTTTAACTATAATCCAATTATTATATGAATGAACAGTTATTTTATGTATAAAAATAATTAATATTTTAATAAAATATTTCTTTAATTTTTCATTTAATTTGAAATAATTTTGGAAAAAATAAAAATGAAAAAAAAAACACTGCTAGGACCGAACCGTTGACCAAGCGGAGCTTAGGCAGGCGCGTTGACACCTGAGCCATTTGATCACTTATTGGTATATAAGCTGTGGCCTAAGTTTGAGGGCCATTTTCTCCAAATTGGCTGGCCATTGCACTTTATTAGATTAATGGGTGAACACCCTAAAGGTATTCTACTAATATGCCAACTTTCATCCCGAACTGAATTTCCCAAGTCGTACCCTCTCTTTGTAAACTAAACTGGTTTAAATCCGATCAAAATTACTCTAGCTATCGTGTTCACAAGATAACATGGGCAAAGTTTTATACATAAACTTTTGAACGAGGGGTAGCTTTGAGCTTCCAGGACAAAGTTTATGAATAAAACTTTTGAATAAGGGGTTTTGGGTTCTAGGGACCGTGATTGGCGGGGATCTACAGAAATTTACCCGAAGTCGCGTTATAAGAACCAATGCAATAGGTAGACTTTCTATACGGAATCTATACCAAAAAGAATGACGGGAGGCTTTCTTTTTCAAACGGCCGCAGATGTTAAAGCCGTAGGACTACTTTACTCGCGTGACTCTTTTCCGATTTTCAAATTTTTTTAACTTCTGTTGTTGCCCTTTATCTCTAAAATAGTGCATTAGTTATGTTTTTAATATATGTATTTACCGAGATATAGAGGATCGCTTCACCAATTCATGCGTATTTTTGCCCAACTTTGCGACTTAGTAGTCGCTGAACTAAAATTCCGATTTTCAATTTTTTTTGTAACTTCTTTTGTTACCCTTTATCTCTAAAATAAGACATTAGTTATGTTATTAACATAAGCAGCTATCGAGACATAGGGGATCTCCCATTCAACGTTTTCTGTGGCGTTTTGGCGTGTGAATCAAATTCTTCCCTGAGACCCCAATGGGAGGAACGTAGAAAAATATCCCCTTTATTACGTCTCATTTCAACTAACTTGAACACGTTAAGTAAGCGCCATGTCAGTCACCGACACCGATCTATGTAATCAGATGATCCCCTCTCCACTATAGCTAAGAGAAGGGGTCGTCTTTAATTAGGTAGATGGTTCCAATCTCAGACGTGGCTCTTGACGCGTTAAATATCTTTATGCAACATTTTTTTACAATGAATGCATTAATCATAGAATTGAAACGTTATCTGCGGAATCTTTAAAACGACAGGAAAAAGAAGAACAATATGCACGAACATTTCCTACGAGAAATAAGTGTCAATTCACTTATTTCATTCTTTTTATTACACACTCTTTCTGAAATGCAAAACCGGCATGCCAAAGATAAAAGGAAAAACCTAACAATCGACAGATAACGATGAAGCGACGCTGAGAGATAAAAAGTTTGCGTTCGGCGGGAGCTCATTCAAACATTCGTGTTGATGACTTGAGCGAGACGGAGTTTTGTGTCAGTGGATGTTTTATTTTGAACTTGTTTGTTATTAAAAACTTTCTTTAAGATAGGTATTCATCAATACGGTGAGTTAAAAGACTTTTTTTGTCTCTCTTTCTTTGTAATTTGTTTTTTTTCCTGCTGACTGCCGATTTATTATTTTAATATTCCCCTAACAAGTAATAACAGTGAAATTTTCAGTGTCGCGGAAGCGGTGAAGTGTATGTGTGATAAGTTCTTTTCATGCTACACCAGGTAAATGAATATTTGTTTCTGATGAATTAGTATTTCTGTTCCTCCAAAAGTACATTCATCCGAGTCTTCGAGTTGAGGTTGTAATTAAAGCATGAGGGGTAGTTCTCCCTCGACATTTTGCATGCTTCGCTTTGTGTTTACCTTCATATTTTAGTGGGGGGGGGGGGGAAACGAGAATACATCCGTTGGCCGATAGGGTTTAAAATTTGTTATAGATTTACAACTTTTGTATTAAGACCACATACCAAATTTCATTTATCTAGATTGATACGTTCATAAGGTATTGCGCTCATATATATACACACGCAGACAAATAAACACTCTATTCCTGGCAAAACTGAGATCTTCTTGAGTTTTTGATGTGGCCTTAGTAGTTATTTACAAATTACACAGAAATAATATACTTGTTTGTAATATAATAATAATTACAGAACAATGACTCTGAAGATTCTCCTCGTGTGGCCTTTTGCCCAACTGCCGAAGTTTAATGAGGCATTTGAGTGCAAAAAGGTTCCCCACCCCTGCTCTATTCTTTGACGAGTTTAGTCCAAAATTACACATAGATCTACAATTTCGGTGTAAATATCAAATTTTTAACCCGTGTACCTTGATATTTTTAGCTGACACTTCCTTCAAGCACGAATTGACTATAGACAGTCAACCAGTAGAAGTATTTGGTCCAAACTTTAATGCAGATCTGCTATTCATATTAAAAAAAACATATGCCAAATTTCATATACAGTGGCTCCCAAAAGTGTTCGTACACTTATGGATAGAACCCTATGTCATTGAAAATCATTAATTAAAATTAATATTTCAGAATAGGTATTTATAATAAGATCTATAATCTATTCTTAACAAAACTACATTAAATATTTTTAAAACTTAGAAAAACTTTATTTTTAAGAAATCAAAAAGTAACAAACTTTATATCACAAAAGTCTTCGTACACTGAAATATTTTCGGATAAATTCATAACTTAAATTATCATCTGTTGATTTATTTTTATTTTTGCATTGTGGTGGCATTTAATTAATCGTTTGGCTTTAATTTTTTCTTGCTTACACTGTAATATTCTATTTTTTTATTTAAAAATGGCTCGTAGTCGTAAAGAAACAACAATCAGCATTTGAAAATTGATTCTTTTCATCATAATAGTGTTAAATCCGTTCGGAATATCACTAAATTAGTTAATTTATCCCATTCTACCGTGCAGTATGTGATAAAACACTTTAAAGATCAAAAACAAGGTAAGAAAAAGGTCACCGGCAAAGTTAACAAAACGTGATCAGAGATTTATAATTAGAAAATTTGTGAAAAAGCCACGTTTGAGTGCTTTAAAAGTTTCTGCAGAATTTAATGAAAAATTTTCAACTTCAGTTTCACCTGAAACTGTTCGAGTTTTCAGAGCAGCTGGATAAATGGGCGTTCTGCCCGTAGAAACTTTTTTGTTAGCGCGAAAAACGGAAAATTTAGGCTTTCCTTCGCAAAATCAATGTTAAATAAACCTGAAACATATTGGAATAATGGCTTACTTGCAGATGAAAGCAAATTTAAAATTTTTGGTTCCGATGAACGCATAATGATATGGAGAAGAAAAAATGAGGAACTTAATCCCAAGAACTTAGTTGGAACAGTTAAGTATGGCGGTGGAGGTGTCCTTGTGTGGGGGTGCATGTCAGCATCAGGCCTAGGTAATTTGGTATTTATTGATGGCATAATGAATCATGTTCTTTATTTAAATATTTTAAGAGACAATTTAAAATTATTAGCCCAAGATTTGGGTATTGGAAACAACTTATTTTTTATCAAGATAACGATCCTAAGCACACGGCTCTCAACGTTCGCCTCTGGTGTCTCTATAATTGTCCAAAAAATTTGAAAACACCACCTCAATCGCCAGATTTAAACCGAATAGAGCATATTTGGAGAGAACTGGAGGTTAGAGTACACGACATTAAAACGAAAAGCGAACTAAAAACAGTAATGATGGAAGAATGGATGAACATTGATGCAGAAATTACAAAAAAACTATTGAAATCTATTCCCAAACTTTTAAAAGCTGTTGTGGATGCTAAAGGATATCCTACTAAATATTAATTTAACGAAAAATTAGAATATTTACTAAAATGCAGAGATTTTTTTAAAGTGTACGAAGACTTTTGTGAGATAAAGTTTTTGTTACTTTTTGATTATTGATTTCTTAAAAATGAAGTTTTACTACGTTTTTAAAATATTTCATGTAGTTTTGTTAAGAATAGATTATAGATCTTATTATTAAATACCTACTCTGAAATGTTAATTTTAATTAATGGATAGAGCCCTATTTCATTGAAAATCATAAGTGTACGAACACTTTTGGGAGCCACTGTATTTACATCATTGTGTTTTTGAGTTACCGTTTTCACAGACAGATATAAATTCCAAAAATGGTTTTTTTTTTTTTCTCCATCTTGTGTAGATCTAATAATAGTTATAATTCTTAAAATTTAGCAAAATTAATTAATTAAATTTTGATTAAAATAAAAAACAATAACATATTTTGCATTAAATAGAAAGGCGCAAATGCAGCCAAATCTAACGAAATACAAAAACAAATAAAAGAAATTTAAATTAAAAGAAAACAAATTAAAAGAAAACAATGATAAAATGAAAAATAATGAAAACAATAGACGTTTTTGCGTGCAACGCAGCAGCAAAAAGTAATTGCTTCAAAGAAGATTGCTGAAAGAAGGTAAATTTTTATCTCTTTCTTTTGATTATGGATTTAAAAAATTTTGGATTTATGTTCTTTATTTGGTGGCCGGACAAGATTCAGACCACAGGAAGGAATAAATTTTGACTTTTTGTCGTTCCTTTCCACAGAAAATCTTGTTCATTTTTGAACTAAAAATGGCGTGTGGTTTCTGATGAGTGAGCCATTTTAGTTCCTTTTCATTTTGAATAATTTCTTAACAAATTGTTCTAAGTATGGGTAAATTTTGGTTTCTCTATAGTTCTTGTTGTATTTTTTAAAAAATTTCTGTTGAAGCAATTACTTTTTGCTGCTGCGTTGCACGCAAAAACGTCTATTGTTTTCATTATTTTTCATTTTATCATTGTTTTCTTTTAATTTGTTTTCTTTTAATTTAAATTTCTTTTATTTGTGTAGATCTAAAACATAGAAATTCATCAAAATCTCGAGGCTGAATTTTTTTATGATTTCATTGCTTTCTCTTTCTGCACTTTGAAATACGAGGAAAATAAAAGGAATCTTTTCGAGTTTTGGAATCTCGTAAATCTGATTTTGCACTATCAAAAAGAACTATTGTACTAAACTTGAATTCGTTCTTTTCGCGCTTGATAACCATGGTCATGGTTTCATCGATTGTGTTTGTCCGTTTTTAAAAGCTGGATTTTAGTTTCAATGAAAAATATTCTTACTCGTGATTATAAAGGTGCCAAAATAAAGAATTTCGAAAGGAAATTGTGGTTAATGGTCTCCAAGACTGTATTTTGTATTAAAGGGGTAAGATTAATAATTATTAATTCCAGTTGCTATTTTTCGCAAAACTTGAAATGTAAATCAATAATTTTATTTTCATAAAAACTAGAACAAAGGTTTCAAACTCGCGGCGTTAATTTGTCCTTGATACGAATGATAG
This sequence comes from Araneus ventricosus, assembly GCA_013235015.1. NCBI lineage: Eukaryota > Metazoa > Arthropoda > Arachnida > Araneae > Araneidae > Araneus > Araneus ventricosus. The sequence continues at coordinate 152,238 of BGPR01001303.1, read as the reverse complement.
CACAAATTTTCATAGCGTTCAAAGGAGCACGGATACTCAACTGACATTATTAACTAAAGCAGGATGACCAACTATAAACTTGTAGAATAAATTACCGTTTTTTTATTTTATGTTATTTTTATTTATTATGTAAACGTACTCTCGTCAAAATATGTCGTTCTTCTGAATTGATTTAGTTATAATTTTTTTAATCTTTCAGATTCTTGTCTTTTTTTCAAACTTCTATGACCGTTTTCTATACTGAAATCTCCCACTTTCTCCAAAAACTGTAATAAACAAAAGTTTTAACCACTCCTCCATACAGGGTTGCCATATTGGCCTTTCTAAGGCCAAATTCTGGAAATTTGGCTTTTTTTTAAAGCCCTTGGCCTTGGGAATTTTCATTTGGCCTTATATTCGTTTTTGGCCTTTTTGGGATTTGTTTTTCCTTATAACTACTACTACTATAGAACTACTCTTAGTATATAATTTTACTATTTTTGCAATAAACTTTTGATATGGCACTTTTCAAATGGTCCTCAGTGAGCTATCAAACGTAGTAGTTCCAGAATAAAAAATGTTTGACCCCTTTCTTCAAATTGTATTAGTCAGAATGAAGCTATGTTTGTCTCTGCACGGCATATACGAGCCACTTTCTCTGTTTTTATTCATTTCTGTTCATGGTCGAATTCTTTTAAGAAAAGTTCGACACAAAAGCGTAAAATATTATTATTATCATTATTTGAGAGAGAGGGGAATGGTAAGAGGACATCGCATCACAGATCTTTTAAAAGAAAAAGGAAGAAAAAGTATTTGTCATAATTTCGGTCATGGTTGCCATATTGGCCTTTTTAAGGCCAATTTATGGAAATTTGGCATTTTTTGAAATCCCTTGGCCTTAGGAATTTTCCTTTGGTCTTAGATTCATTTTTGGCCTTTGTTGGCTTTATTTTCGGTAATGATTTTTAGCGCAATTTTTAATAACTTATTTACTTAAATTAATTTATTCTAATTGGTTATTAAATATTTTTAATAAATTTTTGATACTGCACATTTCAAATGATATATAGTGAACTTTCAAACGAAATATCTCTTGAGTGGAACAAGGATGTTTTAAATTTTTTTCACTTAAATTTTAGTTTAATACTAGAGCGTTGCACATATCCCGATCAAGTGGATTTGTTTTCATGAAGGATAGCTTTTTTTCTTATACCAATGAGGTCTTCAATCAGTTTGTAAAATTTGGCTTTTTTGGCCTTATTTTTAAGAGGATTTGGCCTTATTTTGATCTGGCAACCCTGGTTTTTTACATGTTCATCTTGCGTGTACTTTCGCTGAAACTGAAAAAAAAACCGAAATATGACCTCAAGGAGCTATTTACACAATGTGGCTTCAACGTTTAAACCTGAAGATCAAGATTGTAAGCTTTTTCAAACAAATTTTTGAAGTTCAGGTTGTCACGGGCAACGCCGTGAGGGTATTGTTATCAGAGCGCACACTTTTGAGACTCCTCAATTGACAATGCCTATTTTAAGATTCTAAAACAAATTCCTAAGTAAATTATACCAAATTTTATTTGGACGCTGGTAATGTCTTCTAAGAATATTGAGTTTAAAAGATTTTCCATGTGCTAAAATCTTATTTATCACTTAGGGTCAAATTCAAATACCAGAAAAAATTAAATACAAGAAAAAATGAGCATTCAAAACATAAAAGAACGCTTTATGACACATACATGACAGATGCCTACTCTAAAGTTTCCATAAACATGGATGTGGGAATAAAGAGAATCTAATTTCTTTTAACAAAATTCCGTCCAATTAACGAGAAGAAATACTTTCAATCAAAAAATGAAGTGCCGAATCAAATAAAACTTGATTATTAGAAAGTAAAATGAAAGCACTCAATTTAGTGATTTACCACCAGCAGGGTGAATGCGCTTTATAATTGCTCGCTTAAAAACTTTTCTCCCGACTCCACAGACGGTTGATTGAGATTCAGTCTCCACCGGATTTGCGATAGGATTGCGTCAGCTAGGAGCTCAGATTCTTTAATTTTCTTCAATGAAGGCCGTCATTCAATGCAATAAGCGTAAAATCAAATCATTAATAAAATTACCCTCATTAAATCAATCGGAGACGAATCCACTGCCGTCAATCTGACAACATTCGCTAATTTCGAGGAAATGAAATTAGAAGGAATAGTTTCCAACCTAGAATTAATCGTAAATATTTCGTTATTTCAAGATGCATGAGTCGGGCTATGAAAAAGTAATCTTCATGTTACATAAACATTTCAAATCGATTCAAATTTTACTCACAAAAGTTTTTTTTTATGTAAAACCTTTAGCTCTTTCATTAGGGCTTAGGTTATGACTTCTAATATCTTCCTATACAATAAGAACTAAGATGATTAAATTCTCAATAATTGTTTGTCAAGTAGTCGAAATTTAAGTAATTCTATGATTTGCATAATTAATAAAATTCTTTTTTGAATTTGAGATATATTTAACTAACTCGCAAGATATTAAGATTATAGATTAATTTTCGAATAAAATGATATAGACGTGACCTTTTTAAATATATATTATTAGATTTTTATATCGGAGCTGTCAGCTGAAAAATAATTGGCACATTAACGTTTAAACTCAAAGAATTGTATGTTAACCTTTAGCGCTCCCTAAGGGGGCACCGAGTTGCAGGCAAACTTTACCCTCAAAACGCATGCGACACCATTTGATTCAAACAATTTAAACAGGATTTTACTCAGATCTTGACTACTTGTTTTTGTTTCTAATCGAAGTAATTGCGTGGCCTTTTAAGGAATTAAATCCGCGAATGCAACACGAAAAGTGCAATACACATCTAATTAGTTTTTGGAGAGCAAAGGGTTAATTTTGATCTTTATATATTCCATTTGTTTTAATGGAGATTTCCATAGCTCTTCTTTTTATTATAAAGCGCGCTTCTTTTATAGTACTTATTTTATACGTCTTTTTATTATAAGCTGTAATGAAGATTTCCATAGCTCTCTTATATTAAAATACTCTTATGCTGCTTTTGCGAAATTTGGCTAGTTTGACACATTCCTCGCTATGGGCGAATTAGATGGCGAGCTCCAAGAAAGACGAAAAGTAACCGCGCTCGCTCTAGAGAATCGAAAAAGAAAGAGGCGCGGGCATCTATTAATACGTTTAATTTAATAAATTTGCTAGGCATGTCAAATTCTAGTGCGCAGCGAAGGTTAGCGAAGGACGAGATATCTCGTCTGCAGCGATTAATGTGTTAATTTATAAATACATCACAATATTTTGATTATAATATGGTTACAGAAATGGAAGAAGTTTCGAATTTTTTGTTTACGGTAACATTCCAAATATTTAACTATAACTGCTCACTAATTTGATCTCTTTCAGTTCTCGAATATGGCGGGGTTGGATCTCCTGGCCCGGAAGAGCCTGGAACATGGCAGCGAAGCCTCCATTCTGCTCTCCAGCTCTTCAGTCGGAAGTAATGAGTCGGGACATCAAGACCACTGGTCCTGGAGGCACTTGAGCGTGAGTAGAAACCAATATTCTGTCGTTTTCCTCAATGCGAATCGTCTTCCCGGGTCTTGATTCCTCATGTCACTGACATATCAAAAAGGAAGTATATCGATTTTGCCAAAAAAAATTTATTGATGCAGAACATTTGTTTAGGTTAACTGCATCTACTCTCAAATTGTCACAAAATGCCGCATGTCGCTAGTGGTTGAAGCTGTTACATCGAAATTTTGTATGATTTGCTGTGCGTGCTTTTTGACAAACCACGTTCAAGTACGAGGAACGTTCCGAAAGTAAGTTTCGTCACGCCTTTTCACAAGGAAGCTTTATCGCAAACAGAAAGGTACAATGGCACAACAAAATACAAACTTTTGGCTGTATTTCCACATATTCGCCACTGGCGTTGATGCATTTGCAGTACCGTGAAATCAATTTCGAGAAACCATCCTGGTAAAAATCGGTGTCCAGCGTGCGAAGGAAGTTCTTCACAGCCGTGAGACAGTTTGATGAGAATACATCCTGCTTTTTTTTGCCAAAGATAAGTTAAAGTTTAAAAATTTTTAACTCATCTAGTTACTGGTTTAAAAAGCTAAAATGTTAACTTTTTATACCAGTGAATTTGATTGAAGATTCTCATATCAAAAGTTAATTGTTCTGAAAGAGTTTAGCTCGATTTATAAAAGTAGCTAAGTTAGAAATAAGATTGATGAAACCGACGCGAGAAAGCAATAATAGCATTAATAAGCCATTAAAATATAAATAACTTTATTTTTCTTGCACAACATTCATGTGCCTAATTTTTGTTATCTTTTCGAGATACTTTGTTTAAAATCCATTTTGCCACGTGCTCTGTTAGTTTGTGAGCTCTCCTTCTATTTTTAGCTAGCATTTTATTGCCCATTGAAACAACAGTGCCATTGTCCATAAATCTTTATTTACGGCGCAGCTTGTCCTGTTTCAGGGTCTTGGGCCATAGATACAAACATCAAATAAAACCGAGGAACTTTGTGTTTAACAATGTTTTACACTGGCATAGTATCTGTATAGTAAATTGCGTGATGCGAAAATCGCTGCGTGAAAAAAAAAAAGAATGAAACTTCTACTTTAAAGAGTTGCTATAAGACGGACATTTCTTTCTACGTAGGTGGTTCAAAAAGTAAGGTAATAAGAGCTCGCACGGGTGCACAAATTCCCCATGCGAATTAAATTTCATGTCTAAATAGAATGGACGATAACAGCATTCAAACTCCACCGGTAGATTCATCTAGTAGTGCCTTAGCGCTCCGAAATCTCTGTTCGAAAATGGCGGCATTGACGGATACATGGTGGTGGCTGAAGTGCGAAGTGTAATAAGATTTTGGTTTTAAAGAAAACATCCTCATTTGAATTTCTTAGCTAGCTAGAGGAAGTTTACAGAACGAGCGTAATGTCACGAAAACAGGTGTGGAAACCACGATTTTCTTTCACGAAAACAGATGTGCAGAACTGTCGAGCACGTCGACCACAGAGACATTCGAACACCCTCCCTAGAGCCCGGATCTCGTACTGAGTGATTTTCATTTCTTCGGACCGTTGGAAAATCACCTGGCAGGTCGCCATTTCAGAATCGATGCCGAAATTCAGGAAGCCATCGTTAAGTGGCTCCACGATCTGGACCCTGGTTTCTTCTACGCCGGTTTTCGATAGATTTGCTTCAACAACCATGGTGACTATGTGGAAAAGTAATAAGTGCCAGTGCCTTTCTATCTTTGTTTATCTCTTTGATTTCGTGAATAAACCTTTTCTCTTAGAGGATTTGTTACCTTATTTTTTCAACCACTTGCGTATAAATTGCGTGATGTAAAAATCGTTACGCATAAAATGCAGTGGCTGATGCAGTCAAGCTAGACAAAGACAAGACCGACGAATCCAGCCTAAAACATTATCGTGTTACGATGTTTTGGGACTAGATTCGAAATTGTTTTTACTATTATTATATTCTAGAATCCATTCTGAACGATGTCTTGCTTCTATAACATTCTAACAAAAGTTATTCGATAAATAAGCTCCAACTTTTTTTCTAAATACATCATCTTGAAAGCATCATCTCTTTTCACGGTTCGTTTCTTCTCCTAAATAACTCTTTTCCCTTAAATTCTGGCCAATCCTGTTTATTTTTAAAATGTTCACTTTTATGCGGAAGAGGGAATCGCCTTCAAAATTTGCCAGCTGGCTTTCTGCTTTATCCTCACTCTATTCCTTCATCATTAATGGCAGTGACATTGAAATTTTGCGTTCGCTTTAATTGGGTGATTATTTTTCCAGTCAAATTGGGAAAGAGTTGGTGGATGTAATCCAGATGTCTTTGTATACTGCATGTAATACTTTTTAATTGGATGAATAGATATTGTGTTGAAAGATCCGGGATGTTATTTTTCAATATTTCAGCAAAATTATTTGTGCCAGTGTTTCATAAAAGCATAATATGTTGAATGCCCCCTTAAAAATTTAAAAGATTCGAACCCCTAATACGAAACATCTTAGACTGGATTTGTCTCTTTATATTATTTTCAAAAATTTACTCAATTATAACAAATATGACGTGTACGCAAAAAAAACATCTTAGACTTGATTCGTCTATTTGTATAATTTTTAAAAATTTACTCTTAATTATAGAAACGATAACGTGTGTACAAAAAAATGTATTTAATATCGTCATAACGCACATGTGTTTAAACGCAGTAACTAAAACAATGAAAAGTATTGTAAAATGCACTTAAAATTATTTTTTAATTTATTAAAACAACAGAAAATATTTTACGGAAATAAAATTGTTAACTGGCACTAATTTTTAAAAAAACAGCACTGAAAAGCCTTTTCTTTAATCTTGAAGCGGTGCGTTTTTTTTTTTTTTTTTCAATAGTATACTCCGAAGTTATTGAGAAAAATGTCTTATTATTACGTCTATGGAAGGGCCCTATCCGAGTATTGAGTGTGATGGTTTGCGTTTTGAAATGTCATATCCATACGCATATGTTATTTAGCCAAGACAGTAAAATTAGATTTTAAATAAATTGTATTGTTTATCTACAATGTTTCTCTCATCATTTATCTCTCACTCACTGACTTCTAGAGAGTTATCCCGATCTGGTTTATTTAAATTTGTATTTTAAAAACGCGGATGTTATAATTTTAAAGATCAAACTTACACAACGCAAAAACTTATTTGGCCATTGGTTTAATTGAAATTAATCGGGTGTGACGAACTGTTACTCTTAAAATCTAACTTTTTGCCTTAAGATTCATGTGCGTTTTCTAATATGGCTTTAAATGAATTTTAAATTCCTAGTTGGCATATTGTAACTTATTGTGTGTTAAATCTAAAATTGAGTAACAGATCAAATCTCTCCACCACACGCGATGACGCGGCAATAATATAAAATAACGTTCAGTTAGATGCACTTGGACGTTACTGTGAAGTCGACTGCACTTAATCCTACAATATAAGTGAAAGTACCTGAAAAGACAGCATAACCAGTGATGTAAAATACCCAGGTATTTATTTTTAAGGGTAAATATCCTGGGTATTTACGTATTTACCTGGGTATTTATTTTTCAATTAACTCTATTCATATAAAACACAGGCACTGCTGTGAAATATGATGCCTCTATATAATATAAATATGTATAGAATATACATTGAGCATAAGGTAAAGTAAAAAAAGAAACTAGCAATATTAAACCTTTTAAATTCTATAAAAACTAAAAAAGATGTAGTATTTAGATTTTGTTTTTTAATTCATCAAGGATCTTACATGAAATACATGGCTTAAATATCAATTTTTTTTTTAAACTCAACTAAATTTTTTTTTAATCTTGAGTTTGGTTTTAAAATGATAAAGAGCTGATAATGGAAACTAAAGTAAAAGATACAATTGTTTATAATTCTTTTTGGATTAATTAGTCAAAGTACCAGACATTGCTGATGTTAGCAGATGTTTCAGTTCTAACCATTTTTTAAAGTGAATTATTCTGAATGTAATATTCACTCATATTACTTTCAACAAAGGCAAGTTATTTTTGTAACAAGATTTCAGCAACAAGAAATGTGAATTTTTTGTTGCTGAATCTGTTGTATTATTTGACGGTATAGAAGACACACACACATACAGTCTGGATCATGAGCATAAATACTTAAATTTTCTTAAAACTCGAAATTTGATGTTAGTATCATGGTTGGAATCTAATTAAAAGAAAATTCATTGGGTACTTTTGAAACATTTTTTTATGTGTTTATCCATTTTGCTTACATTAACAAGTTTGTACTCAACATTACAATACTTACATTGAATACTTTTATCCTTCTTTACATTAAAAGCTTCAAACAGGTAACTTTGCCCCTTTTTTTACTTTTTAACTTAAAATTTACAGTAATATTAATACACGTGAAGCAAATGACCAACTATTCACTAAATAAAAACAAAAATGTTTGACTTCCAACATGGCAATGTGAGTAAATTACGGATCAAAAGATTCACTGGCACTGTCTATCTCTACTAATAATAAAGCAGAATGTTTATTTGTCGCGCTCTACAGGACAGACTACTAGGCCTATAGCAACGAAATTTGGCACAAACATACTTTGGAAGGTGGGAATGTGCATCTCGTAGCCATTTTTTAAATTTTAATTAATTCAAAATTAAGCGAAATTTTGATGTAAGCAATATTACAGCACAGAAATCATTTTTACACCATCTGATAATTTAAAAACTTATCTTTTCAATGATATCAATTAAGTTTTCATTCGATTTTTTCTCTAATTTTAATAAATTTTTAAAAATATCTTTTTGGCATTCATTGTTATAATGAAATTCAAAACATTTTCATTGTTTAAACAAATATTTAATTGCGTTTTTCTGTTCCATTGTTGAAAGCTAATATAATATTCTATTGAATTTTTATTTTATTTGATCAATTTTTCTGTGAAATGCGTAAAGGAAGTCCTCTAGATAGTAAGAATGTAAAGAAATAATCCAGTAAAACTGAACGATTATGGTTGCTATGTTTAAATTCATTTCATCAGCAACATTTTAAGCCAATTAACATGATGCTGGACGTAAAACGTGCCGCGGTATTTCGATGTTGAAATAAAATTTTTAAATTAAAATTCGTTTCGATTACATACAATTAGATGTAACTTGATACGAACAGTTACTTGACTCCATTAGGGACTTACATATAGACAAGGAACAGAACAAGTGCAAGGCTACGTAAAGAACACGCGCTAAATCTCTATCGCAATTTGAAGTTTAAAATTATTTTGTTAAAGGGATCGTGAATATCAAACTATGCATGAGAGAGTCAGTTGAAATTATATACCCGACAAAAAGATGATTGCCGAAGGCGACTAGTGTAACATAAACGGTGTTAAAAATTATTACTCTATTGTAAGTGTCATAGTTTCAAATCGTAAAAACTAAATTGCCCCCCTATCCCGTTTTAGAGCACTTTGTTCTGAATCCTGATAGCAATTGGTTTTTGTTTATATAATTTAGTCAAAACTTTAATTTAAAAATTTTATAACCATGTATTATGTATATAAATTTTATGTTTGATTTTGAATCGCCATTCGCAAATACCTTTTTACAAAATACCCAGTTTAGGGGTAGTTATTTATTTTTTTATTTCGTTTTGAATAATCATTCACGAATACATTTTTTGAAAAGGTATTTATTACCCAAGGTCAAGGGTCAAGGTATTTAATACCCAGTTTTGGGATATTTATAATTTTTATGTTTCATTTTGAATCAACTTTCGGGTTTTTTTTTTTTTTGCAAAATATCCCATTTATAAATTTTGTACTTTTTATTTTGAATCACCATTCACAGATGAATTTAATTTTCGCAAAATATTCAGTGTTAAGTGTATTTATAAATATAATGCTTCATTTTGAAACGCACCATTCTCAAATACTTTTTTTTGCAAAATACCCAGTTTTGGGTATTTATAAATTTTGAGTTTAATTTTGAATCGCCATTCACAAATACGTTTTTTTTTTTTGCAAATACTTTTTTGGAGGGTATTTATAAAACTCTGTATGTTTCATTGTGAATCAGCATTCGATATCCCCCCCCCCGCAAAATACCCAGTTTTTGGGTATTTACCCAAGCCTTGGGTAAATACTCGGGTATATACCCAAAAAATATTTACCTACCCACCCCACATCACTGAGCATAACTATGAATCTGAAATCTTTAATTTCTTTTGACTCTATTTTCACATGGGTATCCTTGATCCTGGCGCTATTGTTTCTCTCGTCTTGCAAGCAGATACTGAATTACACTCTAATAATCAAGAATAAGGAAGTCATAGTGGCGTGTTGTCGAATTCACTGCATCTGAGAAGGTTTGTTTATTTTACTCTCTAATGTTCGTTTTAATTTAAACTATCCTTACTTAAAAATTATTACAGTTATAAAAACTATATTTAGTCCAGCTTTATTACACGTATACTAAGAATTTATAACCTGCCGAACAATAAGGATTTACTCCAATACAGTGAAACCTCTTCGAACGGCCACCCCTGCATAGCGGCCACCCCTCTTAACGGCCAATTTTTCGTGGCACGGATTTTTCGGCCCATAGACCTAATGTTAAAATAACCCCTAGCAACGGCCACCCAACCCCTCTGAACGGCCGCCGGGTGGGTTCGCCCATCCCATTTAACAAACGCATCGGTTAGAGATTTACTTTTTAAACTGAAAAAATGGTTTTTTTCCGAGAACTTAACTGTCACAAATTGTATCCGTTTTTCAAAAAATGTAAAAAAATTATTAAATAAAGTACTATTTTCTCTTTAGATAAGTCTCAAACTTCATTTTAAATAAGAAATATGTGTCAGGCTCTTTTTATTATGTATTATAGCAATTACCTTGTAATTGTAACGAAAACCCTTTAGAGCGGCCACCCCCTCTGTACGGCCAATTTTTCTCGGAACGGAGGGGTGGCCACTCAGAGACGTTTCACTGTAATTGTGCGGTTCTATTTCGTTTTTCTTAACCTCTGCACTCGAGGTAGAACCGGGTGATCCAAGTGTCGTAAGGCCGGGACAGTCAGGATTGATGATTCCACCGATGAAGACGATAAAAACACATCAGACGTTGATTGTTTATATTTTAATGATGCATTTTCTAATTTAAATGAAGAAGGGTTAATTTAATGTAAAACCTGTCTTGTATGTGCCCACGAAAGCTGCAGTGGCGCGGAGGAAGAAGACAGCTGTTTACATGCGAATTTTGTGGCTAATGTTCTTAAATTGTCGTATAAAGTAAAAATAATTGCAACTTTTCCATTGAAAATCAAGTTTTCCTAATTTCCCATAACGTTAATATAGTCCAGTCAACGAAGGAAAAGTAGAAAAAGAAAATGGTGTAGTTTTGAAATTTGGCACAGTTGTTGGGGGTAGTGTCCTAAACGACATACTAAAAGTCTCCGCCAGTGGGGGGCGCGGGGGTTTTAAAGGGGGTTCAGTTTTTCTTAAATATATCGAAAACTATGGGTTCTATCAAAACACACTCCATTGCAAAATTAAACTACATCACATTTCCTGAAAAAAAAGTCCTACTTGTAGCGTCAATAGTTTAGAAGTTACAGGGGGATTTCAAAGTTAATATTTCTAAAATTTCTTATTGTAATGGTAAAATCGATTAAAAGTGCTGAATCAACAACCCTCATAATAACCCCATGCCTATATAATAATTATACAAGGGTAGTATTGCATGTGTCGGAGCGGAGGGGAGATAACAAACCCATTTGATGAACAATTATGCTCCTTTCTTCCCCTCACATCCGTTCCCCTTCACAAGTTTCCTTCTACTCGTAGTCCAGTCAATGAATTGTAAATTTTAAAAAAAGCTGTAGTTTCGAAATTCGGCACAGTTGTTGGGGGGAGTGCCCTAAACCTCATACTAAATGTCCCCGCTGGCGGAGGGTTCTCAGGGGGTTGAAAGGGGGGATGTATCTGTTTTTCTTAAATATCTCGAAAACTATGGATCCTAGCTAAAAACTCCTTAATTATAAAGTTAAAATACATTAAATTTCCTACAAAACTAGTCCTAAATGTTTTGTAGAATGAAATTTTAGAAGATACGGGGGGGGGTTTAAAAATTAATATTTCAAAAATTTCTTATTGTAATGGTAAAATCAATTAAAAGTTCTGAAGCAACAACCCTCAAAAATACCACATGCATATACAATAATTGTACGAGGGTAGTATTGTATGTGTCGAGAGTAGTGGCGGTATCAGGAAGGGGGGCGACAAACCTATTTGATGAACAGCCATATTCCGTTCCTCCCCTCACGCACTTTCCCCTCCACTAGATCCCTTTACTCAGTCTTTTGGTTCTGTTAACGCTCCAAATGAGTGTATTTAGACAGTATAATCTAAATCTACATATCTATGCTGAGTTTAACTTAAAAGCTCGCAACCAATCTGTCACAGTTCGACAGAAGCATTTTCTTACCATTGACGAAACAAGACCAGGCATGTTCAATTACTAAAATAGAAAATGGCTGCTAAAGGAACTGAAACGAGAGTCGCTACAGGGAATGCTGATACTTATATTGCGAGATCTGGGTTTGAGAAAGCAACTTCTCAGCCCAAGGGAAAGACGTAGACCTACTGTTGTTACTGATTACTTTGGCACCACCAGAAAGTAACATTTATTTTATGAAGCCTGGCAAGGGAAAAGTAGAAGCTAAATTATTTTTTACAAGAAAGCTGCAGAAAGAACTTTCTTTTGCTCAAACCATCCTCCTTCTCCATGCATTCCGTGGCTGCGACATTACACCAGATATTTATAGAAAAAGCAAAGCACTATAGTTACATTGTTCAAAAATCAACTAAACAAGATAAAAACATTGCTGACATCTTTTATAACCCCTCATCAACACCAGATGATATCTCACAAGATATCATCTGGTGAGAAGATGTTCCTAGTACAAATCCGTTGCTGATGAACATAATTTGAATAACCGTAGATATGCAGCATTTCTCAAATCATCAACCAAGAGCAGAGCTGATATTTCCTCAATTCCTCCAACCAAAGAAGCAACACACGTTTAGCAATGTGTTTCTGTTTTGGCACCTTTAATGTACCTGTAACAAAGGTGTACCTCTAGAAGAAGAGGATGCGTTCGAATTTGAACACATACTAGAAAAACATGGTGAAATTTAATTACGAGCAAGTGTAAAAATGTGTTATGCATATTTTTATGTATGTATATATATAATATGTTATAGAAAGATATAATATGTTATAGATATATTGTAATCGATAGCCGCTATTTTGAAATGTGAACTTTCTTTCATAAAAATAAAACTAATATTTTCAACCACTTATTGTAATTATGTACTTTTTCAAACTGCTATAATATTATAAACTATTCATCCTAAGAACAATGTGTAGGACTATTTTTATAGGAAATTTAATTTAGTTTAATTTTATAGTTAAGTTTTTTTCGCTAGGATCCATAGTTTTCGAGATACTTAAAAAAAAACTGAGAAATCCCCCCTTTCAACCCCCTCCCCTGTACCCCCTGAGCACCCTCCGCCAGCGGGGACTTTTAGTATGTTGTTTAGGGCACTCTCCCCAACAACTGTGCCGAATTCCGAATTTCAAAACTACACCTTTTTTTTAATTTACAATTCGTTGACCGGACTACGAGCAGAAAGAATCTCGTGAAGGGGAACGGATGTGAGGGGAGGAAGGAAGCATAATTGTTCATCAAATGGGTTTGTTACTCCCCCCCCCCGCTCTGACACATGCAATACTACCCTTGTATAATTATTATATAGGCATGAGGTTATTATGAGGGTTGTTGATTCAGCACTTTTAATCGATTTCACCATTAGAATAAGGAATTTTAGAAATATTAACTTTTAAATCCCCCTGTATCTTCTAAACTATCGATGCTACAAAAACAAAGTAGGAGTTTTTTTAGGAAATGTGATGTAGTTTAATTTTGTAATGGAATGTGTGTTGATAGAACCCATAGTTTTCGATATATTTAAGAAAAACTGAAAACTGCGCCCGGGGGGGCGCGGGGGGCGCGGGGACCCCCCCCCCCGCGGGGACTTTTAGTATGTCGTTTAGGACACTACCCCCAACAACTGTGCCAAATTTCAAAACTACACCATTTTTTTTTCTATTCTTCGATTCTTGGCCTTGACTGGACTAATGTGTGTACCCTGTTTCACCCCACTAGTGGGATAAAAACGGATGGTTTGACTTTCTATACAAAAAAAATCATTAGTAAAAAAGTATTGAAACTATGATTTGTCAGGAATTATATATTGAACTCCGATAAGCATTGAATATTTTCATAAAATTTGGCAAGCAGCTCTATGTCGAATATTTTAGCTGCAACAGGCCTTCGAACCTTGTCTACCCGGTTTTACCCCACTTTCCCTTACACAATCTATATATTTAAAACAATTGGCAAAACCAAAGGACCATGAACCAAGTCCACCGACTCACTCATTGGATTTAGAGTCGACAAGGATGGACGGGAAACCAAAGAACCAGTCGCCCTGCCCCACCACTGGACCGATTTCGCCATTTTTAATTTCATATGAAAGCTTATGACCCCCTAGATATGCCATCAAGGGTCGCTTGCCACCCCACCGCCCTCCATTTTCGAAGTATACGCAAAATAAAACTTTGGCTGAGTCCCTCAGCCTCTACAAGTGCCAATTCGCTAATTATTCCCCCAAGCTGCAAGCATGGTATTAATATTACGGGCGAACAGCTGGTCGCCGAAGGCAGCTAGTTCTTTTTAATTCAGATGTTTAATGCAGGGGTTCCCTCGCGTACCCCTTGATTATTCTTTTTGTTTTCGCGTAACCCCTACAATCATATCGCACCCCCATCCCCGTAACCATCCGTCTATGCAAAGAAGGTTTTATCAATAATGTTCGGGTTAGCTTAAAAGTGAAATGACTCGAAATATTAACATTTGCAGAACTTATTTTTGGTTTCGCATTTTACTCCATTTTTACAACAGCATTAATTCGACGCCAGAGCAAATGAAACCACGATTGTAATGATTTCGTTTTACCTTATAAGGATAACTAAAATTACACTTCGTAATAATCAACTATTCATGTTGATATAGTTATTAAAAAGCAAACTTGGAGATTCTTTAACTTCTTTGATCCCTTATATTTTCTTGTTTCCGCCATTAACAACTTTGATTTCGCGTACCCCCAGGTGTACGCGTACCACAGGTTGGGAATCTCTGGTTTAATGGATGTGACATCAATCGCGTGCAAACGCAACAGCACTAACATCTGACTGTACATTTTCTTCAGATGTCTTGTGATGTCATAACCTTTTTTCTGCTATAAGATGTGCAATGTATTCCTTAATTAAATCGACACTTCACACTTGACGTGTGCCACGTGATCATGAACTATACCATTCAAATGAATGTTTTATCTTATGTAAACCAAGGAAAGTTTTGTGATACGCAGTATGATTAATTTAATCATGATACGTGTACGATTAATGCATGAAAACATTTCATTTCTATTTCAAATGTGTGTTAAAAAAGACATTGAGCGATAGTGCACGAAGATTTGTTACCACTAAATGCAAATTTGTTTAATCGTGTTTTCAAGACAAACCGCAGTGAAAAAGAATAAAGAAAATTCGAGAATAGCTCAACCAAAGAAAGAGAAAAGCGATATTGTTTTTCACTTCTTTATCTTTTGAAATACCGGCAATTGCGGTAACATTCAGAAAGCGAGATTTTTTTTTAAATCGCCTAATTGTTTAAGGATATTTACGGCCTAGAGAACATTCTTAGAAATGTGTTTTATTATCCTCGGTTCATTGGTTTCCCTTTTTAGTGGTTTACAGAAGATATTACGTCAGAAAGTGTTCGCGGTTTATGATGGATTTTAAATTACGCGATCATCACCTGTCTTCTGTTTTGTTTCGGTTCCGTTCTGTTTTTTTCCCCTCATTAATTTCGATTTGGCTAACAGTTAGTTGAGTAAATTTTCTTTTTTGGGTTTTTTTTTTCCTAAAGACAATTGAAATAATTTCGCGATCTGGAACTTTTTTAAATACTTAATCTTTCTGTTTACTCAATAAAGAACTTTGGTTTAACTCAAGTGATCAGACTACCTGGATTAGCCGGAACTGTCCCGAATTTCATTTGTTTGTCCCGGATTTGTCC
Organism: Araneus ventricosus; assembly: GCA_013235015.1. NCBI lineage: Eukaryota > Metazoa > Arthropoda > Arachnida > Araneae > Araneidae > Araneus > Araneus ventricosus. The sequence continues at coordinate 136,497 of BGPR01001303.1, read as the reverse complement.
TGAATTGTAATTAAATGCGCTGGATCTTACTTATAAATAAATAGCTCATATTTAAAAAAGTAGATTTAATTTTTTTAAAGTTAGTGAAATTAATTCTTTTTTAATTAAAGTTAATCAAAAGTGAATTATCTTTCCAATTTTTGCTGTAAAATAACCATACGTTCAGGATTAACCTGGGCAGTCCCGATCTTTGTTCTTCCACAAAAATAGTTGTTGATCGAAAGATTACTTCCTATTTGAATTAAAGGACCTGGATTGTGCCTATTAGTAAATAGTCCATATTAAAAAAGATTAATTAAATCCAGTTAATGATAGCACGAGCCCACACTTGACGAACATGAATAATATTTAAAAGAATCTCGATGTTGAACTGCCACAACTCACTTAAATAGGACGGATATATTCTGCGTTTCGTAAAAAAAAGTGGGTTCATTAATTATACGGAACAGAAAAGAAACATGCATTAATTCGTGAAAAATAAGCGAATGTAGCTACAATTGCTTACGTATCAATGGAGACAAAATATGTCGGTGGGGAGTGGAAGTCAAAAGTATAGCCTACCACAATTTTTACTGATGAATTTTCTCTCTTTCGTGGTGGATTGTTTTCTTCTTTTAACGGAACAGGTTGCCAAGACCTAATCGAAAACAACTAAGCGATTATGACCGCAAAAGTAACCAAATGAAGTCAAGAAGAAAATAGCCAAGAAAAGTAATTATGCTGTGTTTGTACCTTGTTTTCTATTAGTACAATAAAACAAATAGAAAAAAGAATTCACAAATACCTTTCTTGCGCCTTTTCGGTGTACTTTAATGTTCATTTCATTAAAAAAAATGCATTTCTTAATTCCACTCGCATGCGAATAGTTAAGGTTGTTCCCTACTACTCGCATACTTAACAATGCTATCTGTATTGTTAAATGTGCAAATCCTTTTGTATAATATCTGTAATAATACAAAAGGCAAACTCAGTATGTAGAACTATAGGATTTAAAACGTTTATCTACAAAGATGTAGAAGATTGCATATTTTAGTAAGATCCAGTATTCTAAGACCACTAATACTCGAGTATTTTGTGTGCACTCATGAATTTTTGCCATTAAAGAAAACAGCAACCACAAAAACATAGCAGCAAGCTTTTCCTCTCTGCTGTGACGATCCTGTCCTTTTATTTTTCTAGTTCTTGACTTTGAAAAAATATGATATCAATGAATTTGAGTCAACTAATTTTTTTTAAAGTAGACTGGAATACCATTAATCTTCATTGCAGAAACCCAAATATGGATTTGGGGTGTCTTCTTTTCTGCCGATTGGGCCCAAAACTTGAAACAGATTTATAATTTTGGTGACAAGAACACATACAAAATTCCATTTGTCTTTAAGTCTTACCATATTGCGTTCGCATACACTATATGATTAAAAGCATCCGGATGCTTTCGGATTTACACGTTTTTCGAATTTCTCCAGAAATGCTGGAGGAACTGCACTTTAACTTCGACCATGCGATGAATAGGCTTAAACTGGCATTTTACGGTAGAGATTTGGTCACGAGAGCGCGAGAAAAAAAATGACGAGGGTTTGTCCACAAATTGATATTTTTTAAACTTAAACCTTCGAATAGTAATCGTCAAACTGCAATTTAAATTATGTGTTTTATTTATAAATATGTGTGAGTATTCAGCATATGCAACCTTTATACAATTCTATAGAATTATTCGAAAATTGAAGTTTTAGAAAAACAGTTCGTGGAAAACCCCACATCACTTTGTTTCTCTTGGAGAGAAACGGAAATGTTCTGCTCGCTGCAATACCTTTATCTTTCTAAATCTTAATGGTATTCAACTAGAATTTTTATATAAGCTGTCCTATATATCTGGCTTCCAAATTATTAAAAAAATTATGCTAAGTTTCGCACATGCACAATAAAAAATTATTTACTATAAATATTCATATTTACTCTATTATTCAAAGTATTTACTTTAAATTTTAGTGCTTTGTTTCTATAACATGTTGTCAAGTATTCTGTAAGTGTGGTATAATTTGGTTGAAAACTCTGCATTCTGCAAGTTATAAGCAAAAAACATGCAGAAAAATTTGGGAATTTTAAAGAAACCTTTATAGTTTCCCGAATATTCGTGCTAATTTTATGCATGTAAATATTGTGCACAACCCAGTGGCGAATCCAAGGGTGTGTCGGGCGGCCGCCCCCCCCCCCCCGAAATAAACCAAAAGTCTTGATTTTATTTAAAATCGCTACAACTGTTTGTTCTTAACTTTCATTTAAAAAAATAATAAAATCGAGACAACATTGCTTTTTGGCTTAACAGGCTCTAATTTTATCCTACTTTTCTAGTCATTGCACTTGTACTTGTTGCGTTAACGCGATCGAAGGCATTTTTTGGCTAGTTATTTCATTGTATTTTTTATTAAATTATCGAAAGTGTTCTTTATGATTCTAATTGTCAGGTGAGTAAAGTCTGTAAAGTTAAAGTGTTTTGGTTTACATAAGCCCTGAGGTTTGATATTCGTCACGACGATACAAAGTTTTTATGCCCTCCCCCCCCCCCCCGACCCGAATCCTGGATTCACCACTGCCACAACCAAATTTCATGCCTGTAGCTGGTTGCGTTTTTGAGTTAGCTTGTTCACAGACCGATAGGCACACGATTCCAAAAAGGATTTTTTCGAACTCCAGGTAGAACGTTTAGATTCATCAAAATCCCGAGGTCGAATAGTTTGGCGATTGCATTACTTTCTCTTTGTATACGAGAAAGTAAAAAATAACAGAAAATCCATTGCATCAAGTCGCTGTAGCGTTATACTCTGTTTTTGTGTAACTGAGAGTGATTCACGTTTAGTTGACTCGGATTAGATGAAATCCGACTTTTTGAAATAAAGCAAAGTCATTAAACACTACTGCAATATCCGCTTGCTCATTCGAATGGTAAGAGTGCATCGTCTAATATCATCCAAATAAATTGAATCAGGCTATGATGTGGAAAGATCTTTAGATTGTCGAACCAAAAATTTGTTGATACCTCACGCATTCAGTTGCATAAAGGGAGGTTATTTTCGCTTCTATGATTGTTTCTTCTGGCTTTAATCGCACAGTGAGCAGGTGATTTTTGGAACAAAAGCAAACCATTCATAAAAATTCAACTTTAAAATTACGGATGGGTGAAATATCAATGTCTCTTTATCGCTTTCCGGCTCAGAAAATTATTTTCAGTAAAAAAAAATTAAAATTTTTAAAAAATACCTCAGAAATATTTCATATTGAAAATTTTTCATTTATTGCATATTAATTATTTTCTTGATTTAAAGTTATTCATTCATTATTCATTAGCATCCAGATTATGTTGCGCCATCAAACCTTCTCCAGAACAAATTAAAACAGGAAATGTATAGAATAGCATATTACTGCGGCGTTACCAAATGGCAACAGTATGCTCATATTTGGTTCCTGCGCCATTAAACCCAAATAAACGAATCTGCCAAACGGCATCACAGGCCCTTAAAGGGTCAAAACGGATTTTCTTCGAGAAACTGGAAAGAACCCCTTTTCCAAGTTTCTAGAAGGTAAAACTTGTGGTTCCTTTCCGCCTTCTATCTGGTTTTCTTTTATTTATTTATTCAAAGAAAGCACACTACAGAGGTGACTCCACTTACAGAGTGCATGATCAAAAACCTACAAAAAACACAAGCCACAAAGTGAATTAAAACACAAAGAAAAAAAAGTAACTGCAGAGAATACAACAGTTCAAAACCACATTAATTATAAAGATGTAAACACATAACTGTTTTAAAACGAAAACAAAAGCACTAAAAACACACTGAGGTTCCAAAAGTCCATGTTGCATACCGTCACATTAAAATTATTAAAAAAATCACACAATTTAAAAAAAATTCGAACAAATCAAAAACCATTAAAAAAGCAAGGGTCAAAAAGTCAAACACTAGATCAACGCATAAAAATCTTAATATGTCTAGTCAAGCGTAAGAAAAGAAAAAGAAATCTTGTCATGTATTGAAAAGTTGAAAACAATTCGATTTAAAAACAGTAGGAGACGTATGATAAATGTCCAGTTAACCAGAGATCCAGGGTTTCTTGTCTCCCCTCCCAACAACAAATTAAGCCTTCATATAATGAGTCATACCTTCGGATATAGGAGTAAAAATCTCAACTGGGTTATTTCGGGAAATTAAAATTCGGAAGATTTTATGATCGGTTCGGTAGTGGTTTAATTCTCTGTGGTACAGCATCATCTGTACCGCCCGCAAGAAAAAGGCTTAGTGAAATTATCATGAAGAATATGCAGGGTGTCCACACTAACAGTGACCCAATAGTTATTTTCTAAACCGTGAGATGTGACGTGAGTGTCGTGAGTTATATTCTATGATGTTTCAATCAATAAATGTGTTACAAAAACCAGTGGGAGTGGTCTCCCCTAAACTTTCTCGTATACTTCTCCAAAAAGGTGCTGTTTCCCCTCCCCCTAGCGCGGATAAAAAAAATTCGAACCTACTGTAACCTAGAATCTAATGACTATCAGAAGGTTTTCGATTGTAGATTATAGTGATTGCAAAACATTTAGGTAAAGAATCAAATTCAAAGAGATTCGTACCGAATAAAACGTATGCATCACACACTTCAACTCTTGTCGGCTCAAGGCCAAAGTGAAGTAATCCTCCTGTGTGCACAGAGGTTGCTACCAGTACACATGCGTGTGGAGAATCGGATGGGAAAAATTAATTATGCAATTCGAACGCCTTTTTTTAAACCGATTGAAACGAAATTTGGGCACAGATCTATAATTAATATTAGCAACCGTCATACAAATTTTTATTTATCTAAGCCAAAGGGTTTAGGAGATATAATTTTTACAAGTATGCGATTATACAGTCCGACAGACCATCACCCTCTCCACGGATTTGGTCCAAAATTTGATACGGACCTACATTCATGATAAAACTGTGTGCCAAATTTTATCCATCTAGATATTCAAGTTTTTAAGTTATAGTGTTCACATGACCGCAGACAGACTTACCGTGGACGGATT
>BGPR01001303.1:78339-127589 GCA_013235015.1 Araneus ventricosus | reverse complement strand
CGGCCTGCTCCGAAAAGAGAGTGACCATATGATGCCTGGAGCAAAACAGGACCTGGTTTAGGAAAGTTCTACTTCGTTGATGGAAGTAGGTGCTTCTCCATTGTTAAGTAGGCAAAGAGAGTGAGTATTAACAAACTCCTCAATTTGTCGTCCACGAAGATTTGTATTCTTACTGCCCCACAATGGGCAACATGTGATTAAAATCCCCAAGAATAAAAAGGAGTATTGAGATTCATCGACTAATCTGTTGAGATCTCTTTCATCGACACTAAGTACTCGGTGGAAAGTATAGGTGCAAACAGTTACTAAATTGGAAAACATAACTCTAACCGCTACAGCCTGCAAATTTGTATGTAAAGTGATGACAGATGAAGGAGTATCATGGGAGACTAGGAGAGCACCTCCAGAAGCTCGACCAGATTCATTTCATTATCTTTTCTGGACAAGGCTACAGGTTTGGTTTTGCAATATACAGGTTTCAAATGGTCTCTTGAGTGCAATGCAGACTGTGCACTTCATAAATCAAGTCTTTATGGACAAACCTTGCTGCGTAAACTACGGCAGTTCCATGAAACCAGCAGGCCATCAAGAAAATTTTATCTGAGGTTTTAGGTTTTCTCTACTTTTCGGAACGTTCCTATAGGCAGAGGAGGAATCCAGTTCCATATCAGATTCAGAAGAGTGTTTGATTTCAAAAATGTTTGGCATCAAGAGTTTTCTTGGAGCTATTCTCAAGAGGTTTAATTTAATTTTTATTTTTACAATGTCCGTTTTAGAATTACTAGGAATTGGTTTGATTTTTGGTGAATTATTTTCATACTAGTGGTAGCTGTCGGAGCAGTAAAGAACTTAGATGGCAATGTTGAAAGGGGAATAGATACTGGTAGTTGCATGCTATTTATTTCTGATGTGTTGCTGATTTTTGGCTGCATTTGAACTGTAGAGAATAGGAAACACCAACTTCGGGTTCTATCCTTTACAAGTGTGCTTCAGGAAAGAGTAATATTCCATTTTTTAACTGCAATACTTCTTTTTCAAAAATCCATGTAGGACAAGATTTGGAAGATGTGCATGGGGACCAGAACAATTTCTACATTTGAAAGTGTCAGAAGTACAAACATTTGTTTCGTGACCAGATTCAGTGCATTTGTGGGTCACCCCAAAGTGGATGTCCGTCATTTGAAGATAAATTGCAGGTGATAATATTCAATACATTCCTTGTTCCCGAGACTATTACTTTCAGGGTATACAGGGAGTAATTCTTGTGTGCGGATCCACATCTGTTCCGCTAATGGCCAGCAGATAGTCTAGAGGAATCCTTTTTCTGCTTATCTAGTTCTAAATTGAACATATCTGTTCCCCTTGTATTCAGCAGGACTGCTAAGCAGTGATGAAGCATATATCTCACAGGGGTTTCTCGCTTTTCTTGTCAAAAGTGTGGTTTTCCAGCATCTATGAATTCATCGTAGGTACTTGTTAAAAGGTAGTCTGTTACATCTATCCCTCAGAGTTTAATCAATAGTAGTTGATCTGAATATTGGATTGTGTGAAACACGACAGGTAACCCAAGGAGTTTTCTCAGAAGCTTAATTTTCCATTGAACAGTTTGTTCGCATTCGGAGTATCAGCCGTACAGCAAAATAAAATATTCTGCATTTGCTCTTGGAGACAAATTCAAGTATGCTAATTTTGTCTCTTTTTTATAATTATTTATTAAACTTTCCTTTTATATTTCCAAAAAGAAAATTTTAATATTATTTAACAGGTTATCAATTTATAAGACAATATAGTTCCTCTTTGTTTTTGTATTTCAACATTTTTGCTATTTGTTATTATTGTATACATTTCAGATAAAACATCTTTTTCTTAACAAACGAAAATTTGTGTTTTCTACTCTTTTACATTGGGCATTTTTCATTAAAAAATGTTACTTATTTGGTTCTATAGTTTTTGGAACTACATATCAAAGTTATTTGGATAAGTTTTAAAATATAAGAAGTATTTTGAAGATTGATTCAATTTAAAAATATCCTAAAACTGAAACTATCAGTAGGTTGTGTACAATTGTAAATAAGTTTGTGATCAGTCGATTATCTTTTTTTAGTTTTATTTTTCTTTTACATGAAGAAATAATTGTTTGTTAATATGAAGAAATAATGAGTTCAACTTTTAAGAATTCACTTGATAATCCAAGATACAAGAAAATCCCATTCATACTGTATAATATTTTATTTCAATACTTAATGCATGTGCTGACATCGTAAATCGACAGGAAAATTGAAAGGGGGTATTTTCTCTTTCAATTGACTGCAAAGTTGAAAGTTATTTTAAGTTTCTTCAGCTTTCATGTTTTCAAACTATGAAACTATTTTCGAATTTTATAATTTTAGCACTGAAAGTTTTCAAACTGAACAATTTTTAATATATCCTCATAAAATCAGGAATACAGGACACATTTCTACAACATGAGTTTGCAAAAAATAATGGGATGAATTTTATCTCTTATTTAAAAAGGAATGCTTGAAGAAATGCAGATTGCGCAAAACGAACATCAATTGCATTCACTTATTTAACGAAACAAAATTTGGCGGCAAGTTTTACCTTCCAGGTCACAATATTGCAAATATTTTCAATATTTATTTAAATTGTATCCAAATTTTATTTCTGTTCTAAAATCATATTGGCCTTACCAATAACGCTCGCGTCTGCAGAAAAATCCTCCTCAAGATTAAAAATAATAAAAAATTACTTGAGATCTAGCATTAGAGGCGAAAAATTAATTTGCTTAGTCATTTTATCTATCGAATCCGCATTAACCAAATTGTGAAATGTAATAAATAGCAAAAAGTAATAAATTATTTTGTTGGGCGAAATTTTCTCAAGGCCCAGTAAGTCAACTTTGCACCGGGCCCCGCTTTTGTTCGGGCCGGCTCTGTTCTCAAGTGAAAGTCCATAACATCCGGATATCCATAAATAGAAAGTTTTCGGAGAAAATGTGTTTCCCTTCGATAAAAATGTTTTCTTGAAACGCGTGGAATATCCACCCCTTTCGCAGTCCCATCTGCTTTTCAAGGCAAATTCCCCTGTAGCTAAGGATGTTTCTACCATTTTCCTACCCTGCGTGGATTAGACGCGAATGACAGGTGGTTCTTCATTATCATCACCTTTGACAGTGTTTGGTTGTCAAAGCTCATCTTGACATTTATCGGTCTCTTGTATTTCACGATGACCTTCAATCCATTGTACTCACTGGAAAAATATTAAGGTGCGTAGAACTTTTTCAGACTAAAGTGCAATGTCAGCCGTCAATCATGGCTATTGTTTGCTATTGATAATTATCATGTATTACACGGTTTTTGTAAGCAAATTGTATATGTTGTAGCAGGATGTTTCCCAAATTTGAAGATAGGGGACTCGTGACATTTTTTTTTATCTGTTTGTGTGTTTCACTGGTTATTCAACATAAATATTTACATATTCTGACTTTTTCATTGGTGGCTTCCGTTTGGAGTCTTTCAAGGTCATCTGAATGACATACGCTGTTTTGTCTGATCGCAGAAACGTGAATTCTAAATATTAAAATGAGAAAAATATTCACGCACGTGTGCTTGGATAATGAAATGGTTTGTAATCAAAGAAAAAAAAATTGTCGGATGACTTTCAACTTCGTGAGGTTTTTTAGTCGAAATAAGGAATTGAAATTTTATTGAAAAATCGATTTAAAAAAACAGAAAACAAAAATATCTAGAACATTAAAGCATGGAAAAAAACGATAATTTTATCAGCAACAGAATTTTCATCTCCGTCCGTTCGAACCTAGTTTTCAGGTTTTTTTTCAAGAACCTTCTTGAAGCATGAAATTACTCGTAGTTAATTGCACCTTCTCCTCGACTTCCGACCAATCGCACTTACGACTGCAGGAAACGAATTTCAAATTTGAAAATAAAACATAATTTCATATTTGAAAATAAAACATAATTCCAAATTTCAAAATAAAACATGCGTTCATAAATCACAGAGGAAATGCATTTTTTACATGAATTTTCCAGAATTGCAGATTGAATGAAACATTTCTTGTAAAAAAATTCTATAACCAGGACAATCAAGTATTATTCTGTCATAAAAAATATCATCTTCCCAGGAAAATGTACTGTGCAAAAGGGGTGTCACTAGAGGATCATTCTCACGAACTAGCGGGAGTGGCCTCCCCTAAACTTTCTCGTATACTCCTAGCACACGAGGAGAAAAAATAAGCTAAAAGGCAGCAAAACGAATAAGCATCCCTAATGCAGTGGAGAAAAAAACTTGGGAAGCGGAAGCTTGGAGGAGGAAGGCGTGGGTAGAAGCGGAAAGGATTAGCGCAAGTGAAGCGTCATTGTGTGATGAGAAAAGACAAATAGGCGATTTGAACGCCTTTTTTTCGACCTATTGAAACGAAAATTGGGAACGGATCTACAATTAATGTTAGTAAGCCTCATACCAATTTTTATTTATCAAAGCCGCAGGGTTTACGAGTTATAATGTTTAGAAGTATACGATTATACAGACCCACAGATAGTCAACCCTTTGACTGATTTGGCCCAAAAAATTTGATACAAACCTACATTCCCGATGATAAAACTGTGTACCAAATTTTATACATTTAGCTAATCAAGTTTTTGAGTTATAGTGTTCACATGAACGCGGACAGGCGGACTTCCCGTAGACGGATTGTGTCCAACATTTGGTAGAAACCTAAAAATTATGTGTAAAGATCACATACGAAATTTCATCCCTGTATTTCTATTAGTTTTCGAGTTATCGTGTTCAAAGACAGACACACAGACAGACATAATTCCAAAATTGTGTTTTTCGGACTCATGGAGGTCTAAAACGTGGATTCGTCAAAATCTCGGATTTGAATTTTTTTTTGACGATTACAATACTTTCTCTTTGTATACGAGAAAGTAAAAAGGCACAAATAGCTAAAAATTTTAATTTACAAAAGTATGCAAAATATCTTAAAAGTTGCTTGGATGGATGTTTCCATTTAAGCTTAATAAATACCCCTATATTAGTGGACAAGTTTTCTATTTTATTTTTCTCGGGTTTTGACCACGAAGGGGGCATGATAGTCGATGGAACTTTTACATTTTAAACGAGAGCATATTTGACTAATTATTGGGCAGAGTTCGTGCAGATTTATTTCTTATAATTACTAATATAATAGCCCAGATCTCTCGGTAACGCTCTGACGTCACCAATAATATAACTCTCGCCATAGCACTGCGAGACATTAAACAACATTATTTCATTATTAGATAACCTAAATTTCAATAATTTTAAATTTAAAAGAGTAATTGCCGTTCTAATTTCAAATTTAAAGCCCTAAATTAGTGAAATCAAATTTTCTGTCGATTGATATAAAATTTATCTCGCTATGATCAATAGTTCCAGAGAATTTTTAAATTATATTAATCATATATTTCAAATTAATTTCCGTTTTCTAATAGAAAGTAGTAAATTACATCATGCGCGTGATATAGTTTGGACGGTTATTGAATTATAATAAAATTGTTTAACAACGAAAAACACTTCACACGGAATGTTGTTTACCAAGAGGTTTTTTGAATAAAGAAATATGTAAATAAAAAATATTTCCTGTCATAAAACATATGCTTATTTGTTTCCAATCAATGTTAAACGATTTGACGGGAAATCTCTCGAATGAAGAGGCAATTTGCCCCTGTCATACCATGACGGGTGATTTTCTAGTTAAACAATAAAATTAGTCATTAAAAACCAGTGATATAAAACTTAGCATTTTTTTTTTAAATAGCACTTTTTAAATAATGGCACTGACTGTGCATTAGTTAAATAATATTTACAAATAATTTCAAATAAATGATTATCATATGTACTAGAAAAGTTATCAATTATATATAGATTAAGGAATATCATATATTTATTTATTAATAAACAATCTAACCTGTCTCACTTTAAGTTTTTTTCTTTATCTCCTTTTCTGAATTTGAATATCTCACTGCTTTGTCTCTTTATTACTTTCTCGTATACGAAGAGAAAGTATTGTAATTGTCAAAAAATTCGAACTCGAGATTTTTATGAATCTCCTCGTTTTTAGTACTCCCCGAGTCCGAAAAACACAATTTTGCAATTATGTCTCTCTGTGTATCTGTCTGTGAACACGATAAATCGAAAACTGTTAGAGCTACAGGGATGAAACGCTTTGTAGGTTTTTATCAAGTTTTGGACAAAATCCGTCTACAGGAAGTCTGTCTGTCCGCGTTCATGTAAACACTATAACTCAGAAACTTCAGTAGCTGGATGGATAAAATTTGGTACACAGTTTTATCATCAGGAATGTAGGTTCGTATAAAATTTTGGGAAACCCGTCGAAGGGTTGACTGTCTGTCGGTCTGCATAATCGCATACTTTTGAACGCAACAACTTCTTATCAAAATTACTCAGATAAATTAAATTTTGTTTCTGCCCTTCTAACCTTAATTGTAAATTTGTGTCAATCCGTTAAAAAAAGGGCGTGCAAATTGCAAATTTGGTTTTCTTTATCTTACGCAGCCCTATTGCACAATCACGACAGCTTCTAATCCTACTTCCGTCTTCTGCGTCAAACTTTCGTGCGACCTTCGGAAACTCGTGGTGTGACGTCTCGCTTATTTACGCTCCACTGCGTTAGGGACGCTTGTTCCTTTTACAGCCTTTTAGCTTATTTTTTCTCTACATATGTTAGGGAGTATACGAGAAAGTTTACGGGAGACCACTCCCGCTAGTTTTTTGATGTTCCCATTTTTTCTAAAAATAAATTTAGCTATTAAAATGTGTGGAAGGAAGCTTTAATATTATAAATATTCTATGTGAATTGTTTATCTGAACCCCTTAAGAATCGCTTTTTCTGCTATCTAATAAGATGACCCCTCCTCTTTGGGAATGGGGCTGTCGTTTTCATTCATCTAAGAAGGCATAGAATGCTTGAGGTGCTCATGGATTCTACGTCATTTTTGTGTCAAATTATAAAGCTAATTAATGCTTAAATTTTAGTTTATAAGCCTAAAAATGCGATAATTCGATGCACGTCAGTATGACGGGCGCGACCGTTAAGGGGTTAATTCTTTTCAGGAAGGTCTGTAAAAAGCACCTTTTCGTGAGAATGACCATAGAGGTATTTTATTGGATTCTGACTAATCGCATTATTTTGAGATTTCATCCCTTTTGTATACTTGGAGGTTTTAATACAAAGTCACACATTTTTTTGGCAGTCGTCTAGGTCTGATTCCTAATTTTTGAGACATCAAAACTTCATCTTGCAAATGGATTCGAAAATTAAAATGAGAAGGCACACTCGACGTATATCACGTGAGCATGAATTAACTCCATTATTTGAACTAATTTTTATATTAAAGGGGAGATGCTTTTCCAAGAGCACTGCAAGGAAACTTTTAATTGCTTTTCCACACAGATACCTTCCTAAAGGAAATATTTACAATAAATAATTGCAGGTGGTTGCATTACATTAGATGGATGTCATGGGATTTTATGAAAATTATTTTTATGAAACGGGAAATGTTTTGTCTATGATAAATTGATTCAATGTTTTTCATTAAGTTTTAACGGTAAATATAAATACGAAAAGCTTCGGTTTTCATGTAGTGTAACTATCTTTATGGCATCTAAACGAAGATAATTCATAGTGTTAACTGAGAATTTAAAAATGTCTACACATTCACATATTGAATCATATATATCTAAAAATGTTTTCTCTTCACAGGAGCAATTCTGCATAAAAAATGCAGAATCCTTATTCGAAAAGTACCAGTCAAGACTGCAGCATGCAATGCTGATTTTAGCATTATTTGCAAATTTTGTTTCGGGAATGTTAGCAATTGTAATACTCTGCTGCTTTTCTAGTGTAAGTATTACATTTTTCTATTTTCCAAACCATCTTGCAAATAGGTAGTATTTATTTTCTGAACGACAGAAGTTTATATTTAGAAAAAAAAATACCGATTGCCTTTGAATGGAATTAATTAAAAAATCTGGCACGAAAATAGAAATTGCCGTTTCAAATTCTTGAATAAAAGCTACATTATTCGTACTGAAAAATTTTACTGAAAGTCCATCTTCAAGGAGCATTTTTTATTTCTAAAACGAAAGAAATGAGAGTATTAATTCTGATTCTTAATTCTGATAATGTATTATTTCAACAACTTTACCATAGAAGTATCTACGAGGGACGTTCCGAAAATAACTTTCATCATGCTCTTTCACAAGGAAGCTTTATTACAATCCGAAACATGCAATTACATAACAAAATACAAACTTTTGGTTATTTTCCCTCATATTCGCCACCGACATTGATACATTTGTCGTACCGAGGAATCAATTTCAAGAAACTATCTTGGTAAAAATCGATGCCCATCGAGTGAAGCCTGCTGCACCTCTTCATTTCTTCGGAAGTAACGTCCCGATAGTGCTGACTTCAATGCAGGAAAAAGGTGGAAGTCTGATGGGGCAAAATTGGACTGTAGGCCGGGTGATCCCATCCCAGTCTACGAATGTGTTCTTTTCTGTCCCTTGCTACATGGGGTCTTGCGTCATCGTCCAAAAACAAAACCCATCGAGGCTTATTGCCATTCTTGCAGTCTTTTGATCAGCGTGAAGTCCTTTGGTACCTATCATCATCTTTTTCCGGCATTGAAGTCTGTGGCGGCCTCTCGAACCTTTACATTTTTCACCTCTCACTTTGCCATGAGGCGGCAGGTGGAATTTTTATTCTTACATGAAGGATGCTAAAAAGGTGCAACTCTGCGCGCGCACTATTTATCCAAATATATATAGTAGTGCCTTCATTTCCGCCAGACCGACCGAGAGAGAGAGAATGCCAGCAGATTAAAGCCACCCCGCATCGGTGATTGTACAAGCCTCTGTGTGGTAGTACTGATGACAGCCGTTTTGCCTGAACGGAGTTGGAGCCTTTTCAACGGATTCCCTTCATCTGAAGTTGCACGCGACTTGTGAATCATCAGCTACTCGAATCTAAATGTACCGATGGTCCTTTTGGCTTCGCACTGAATGAGTTCTTCTTCTCGCTCAAGGATATTTTTGTACGGTAACTTTCCTGATACGAGATGTGTGTATCTGCAGATCCATTTTTGATTTAAATATTTTTTTTTAATGTTCTAAACGACAATTTCATGTTTGCACTGTGAAATAAATTCTTGTTTATAAATCTCTTGCCTGGCAACTTTACTGATCTGAGTCATTAATGAAGTGAGGTATTTTGAGGCATCCTCTACCCCCTTCAAGTCAGCACTGTCGGACGTCACTTCCGAAGAAATGAAGAGGTGCGGCTGGCTGTGAAGAACTTCCTTTGCTCGATGGGCACCGATTTTAACCAGGATGGTTTCTTGAAATTGATTTCACGGTACCACAAATGTATCATTGCAGGTGGCGAATAAGTGGAAAAATAGCCAAAAGTTTGTATTTTGTTATGCCATTGTATGTTTCGGATTGTAATCAAGATTCCTTGTGATAACGCATGACGAAACACTTGCGGAACGTGCTTCTGAGGTCTGTTTTCAGCCAAATGTGCCACTCTTGAAAGAGTTGCTACGTATAAGAAAATCAGTGGTAGTTCTAGATAGATCAAAGATGCAATTCTGTTATGGATTCAAGCGTTAGCAAAAATTTCCTTGGCATAAAAATGGGGAATTTTTAAAAAAAAAAATCTAATTTATATACCAAAAAACCCAGAAAGAAAGAAACTATGGCTGTTTTACTTACATTTTTAAAAATATTTCTTCTGTTCAAAAATTTTGTAGCTCCGAAATCTTAAAAATGAAATTCATTGAGCGTTATTGACTCAAACGGCTAAGTATAATTCTTTACGTCATTTAAAGCATTTTTATGGTTTGAAGTTATATATAATCGCTTAACAAGCAACACCACCTATCTCAATTTTTTTGAAATTTCAAAGAGGAAAATTCAAGTGAATTTTTCGCAACGAATAAAGAATATTTCTGAATTTCTTTAAGATTTTCTATGAACATGAGACCACATGTTCCAACCAGATGTGAAAAAAAAATTAGAAATATTCGTTATTGGTTGCGAAAAATTTATTTGAATCTTCCTCTTTGAAATTTCAAAAAAATTGAGATAGGTGTTGTTGCTTGTTAAGCGACGATACGCTTACTTCTCTAAAAGTTTCGAAATTGACTCTAGGGCCACGATTATAGTGGATCTGTTTATTGACAGTGGTTGAAATTAAAATTTAAGTTGTGGGTTTTTATTTAATTAATAAATATTTTTTGCTGGAAAAGTATGAAATTTTTAAGAAAATCTTCATAATTTTTTATAATTTGATTCATTTTCAGAAATTAGAAGATAATAATAATTAAAAAATTCTTTATAACGAAGGTAGCAGTGTTGCGATGGATTAGGGATGTTGTAGAATCAGAGAATACGAGTTTAAAAAAAAAAGGAAATCCATTGATATCAGGGACCACACACTGAATTAAATAAAACTAACAAAAAATGCACAGAATATTCTTTTAATAATCAGGAAAATACTTATTTTTACATAATTAATTATGTTATAATTTCATTTAACTTAGTTTAATTTAAATGCGAAAGTAAACAATGTTTTACATCTTTTCTTTAAAAAAAAAACACATACAGATACTTATCGCGAAATATAATATTTATCTTAAAGAATTAAATCAAGAAATGGATAAATGATCTAAAGCGAAATTAAAATAGATCCAAAAGATGGATGATGGATTTACTCATCACTTTGTTTGGCATTAGAATTAAATTTTTGTGACAAAAATTCACGTGAGCGAATCTCACTTTTTAAACTATGTAATAACTTATTGAATGTTACGACTTAGTTGTAAAAAGTTTACTTTATGATTTGTCTTTTGCTTCACTACATTTTATTGTCCCTTGAAAATCATTTCGGGTTTTATGTTCTTTTCATGGAAACGTTATTGTTTTTAGCACTGCACTTGGATAATTTCTTCATTTTTAGATTCATATTAGTTACAATCAACGCGTGCAGAAATGCACATTAAATGTCCTTACGAAAACTTTCGTCTTTAACTTCAAATAATATGCATAATTCATAAATATGCTGACTACCATCCAATGTTACAGTAGTGCATTCAGCAGATGATTTCAAGGATATAGAAAAGTAAATTATGCCAGGTGTCACTTGTGTGGAAATGTTACCGTCATTGAAAAAAAGTTACACAAACCACGTGTAACAGCGGAAAGCGATAAAGATACATAAATTGTGTCCAGCGCTCCACGGTACACCTGTTAAATTCATCTGGGATATAATAACAAAAAAGGCTAGAATGGATTTCCCTCAATTAAAATATGTGGTTAAACAATTGGACAATAAATGGGAATTGTTATTGCATAGAAAAATAGTGTAAAGAAACTCCATTTTAAAATTTATCTCTTGTTTTCTTTTCATTCATGCATTGTAATATCACCTTGAAATTCATCTTGAAAAGTTCGCGCGTTTTGCAGTAAGAGTGCCTTTTCGACTTTTTTTTGTCTGTTCAGGTTTCTGTGCAATACAACTTCTGGAAAAAGTGCTGCTGTAATTATCTGTTACTAAGAAATTCTAGAGGTACTTTAAAATACTCGTTTTCTTTTTCAGTGCATTGGAGCTGTGCTTACTCTGTGTCTGTTAATATAATTTTCAGATGATATTCGAAAGTTTCCTCTGTTTTTCTTGAATCATTCTGAATGTCTTTTCAGAATCGCAGATGTGAATCTATCGTCGCTCACAGTTCAACCAATTCAAAAAATAAACTAGGAATTCTTTCGCATTCGCATGTGGTTTTTTTTCTTACAAAAATGACGAAAACTGTTCCAAAGAAATAGAAAAGCACATCTTCGAAATTCAAAAAGTTTCATCTTCCCAAAGGTTTCTTATCTAAAAATTAATATGTATTTTTTAAAAATATATATAATTCAGTTATAATTGTTTTTCAAAATTTTAGAATCTCAGACTTAAACAACTAGGGAGTCTCAGAAAATTATAGTAATAAATAAAAAAAAGTACGACACGTCTATCTTCACTGCTATTCTCGGATATAATACGTCTAAATATATCTCTTTTTTTTTCATTCTAAAGATAAAAGTTCATTAATTAAGTAGAAACTGCTTTTAACTATTAGAGCGTTATATGAAGTGAATTTCATTATAAAGAATAAACTTATTTTTGAAATGTTCAAGAACTCGATGCAAGTAAACAAATTCGAATAGAGTTTTTGATTGAAAACATATGCAATCCAGAATCATGTTTTAGATATCCATCATAAATTAATTGGAATTGGGTATCTAATTTTTGAGTTTCTACCGAATTTCCGAATACATAGTGTTCAGTTTGGGTTAATTCAATATTTTTCATATAAAGGTTAAAAGTGCAGATTGAAATATCTATCCATCATTTTGCATATCAACAAAATGTGTTGCATTGATTTGCATTTAAACAAAATCGGCAATTATTATGGTTGGATAACCTGAAATTATGCTGTTCTCAACTTTTTAAAGCAAAAGCAATTTGAAGTATGACATTTTATCTTTGAATTTATTTGTGGAGAAAGTCTTGGGTCATTATAGGAACTTTAGATTCCATACAGTAGATCCATCTATATAATATATCCATCTATATAGTATATATAGGCAGTCACGTGGCTCGCAGATTTCAGAGATTTTTCTGCCTTGATGCCATTCCAGAATCTTAACTTCGTGGTCGACGGATTGTGCTGTTCTCCTTTTGCATTAAAGATCCGCCATTTACGTCGGTCTTGTGCGCATCACTGAATCTCACTGCGAATGAAACACTTCCGCAGTAATGCGATTTGGAAGTTGAAGCTTGCATATTAGCAGGAGAAGATGAGGAACTGCTAGCGAGGAGAGAATGATCTACGGAATCTAAAGAATTTTAATAAGCTGCCCAACTCTTCAATAAATTACCTTTCAAAGCTCCATTCATAGAGTCTGGAGAGGGATTCTCTGACACGATACCTTCAAAAGCATTTGCATTTAATGAGAATAGATATTTCATAGTCTACACAGTAATTAGTCTATCAGTGTTTAAGAGGGTACTACATTCGATAAAATAACGCCGAAACAATTAATCTCTAAATGATATACTTGTTTTAACGCAAGTTTCAAAGATAATGCGTCTACATTTCAGAAATCCTGAATTTGAGGAAGCATCCGTTATTCCAATTAATCACCCCCACTCTTGCATATGTTTACCTTTGATGAAATAATCAGTTGAAAATGTGCCCTTGTTTCGCACTACCTTGCATGAAATATCACTCAGCATTGTAAAATTTAAATCAAGCAAAACTGTAACATTTCTGATCTCGTGTACCATTTTCTTCCAGAGATCCGTTCAGCTTCCTCTTGCCATCAAAGCTGCAGTCACCCTCGCCAGTTTCATCCTCTTCATCATCAGCTGCAAGGAGAAATGGTTCTTCAGCTCTCACTCGCGCATCATCGTCTCATCCTTCTTGCTCATCTTGACCGTCGCAGCAGAGACCACTAGCAGCGTGCAGAGGATAGCCAGTGGCTATCCGGCCGGACCACGCCTCTCTGCCTACTCTCTACTTATTTCCACAATTTTCTTGCCCTTTCCCAAGTGGTACCAGGTTGGATTGGCATCGGCCCTGGTGACGGCCTTCGAGTTGGTCATCAGTGGGTTGAGCTATAGGCTGGAGGCAAATTTAAGATGGGTATGTACATTCTTTAATCATTGCAAATCTGTTGGTGCGTATTGTGTACCTCCATCTTATTTATGTTTAGGTGGTACATTTTTCATATCATAATTTCAAATAAGATTGCCTTGTGCTTGTAAATAAGCCTTGTACTTCTGAGGTCCGTTTCAAACTCAAGCAATTAACCATTAAATGGAACGCGCAGATGATCATAAACCCTATTTGGACTTTATAGAGTGAAAAAATCGCTCCCTATAAACTGCAGCTTTTTGTCTGATGATAGAATCTATAATATAAACTGGACTATACATTTCTGGTTTCATTTGCGATCGATACCCAATTTCACACAAAATTCAAAGTGCATGTGGACTAGAGCGCATTAAATCACTCGTCAGGATTCAAACATTTTCTCAGTGGCGTATTGTGGAATTTTGGAAAGAGTGCTGCAAGTTCAAGCGCAGTCATCGTTATTTGATGATGGTTCTAAATCATGAAGTCCATCCCAAAACAATCCTTGCATATGTTCAAAACGGACTAACAGTTAACTTCATGGTTCTGCATTCAAATAATGGACGGGTAAATTTTTAATAAAGTATTTTTCAGTGGAGCCGGAACGCCGTTCCGGCACTGCTTTCTTTTAAGAGAAATAAAAAAAAAAAATTGTGAAAACATCCTTAAAACATGATTTTTGCCACCCAGGTTAGAGCGTTCCGGCACTGCTTTTAGAACGTCCCTGCACTGCTTATTTTGCGACTACACCACTGGTATGCTCCTATCAACTTTCAGTTCAATCTCTCCTTCAAAAAAATAGCTGGACTTCAAGATGAATATAAATGGGAAAAAAATGCCATGCATCACATCAACTCAATATATTTCAAAACACAATTTCCTTTATAAATCGAAAATACAGGAAAAGTAAAATTTTGGATTCATTCCAAGTCCAGGCAAACAACTAAAAACTACAGAACCTGGTTTTTGTTGATGATCTTTAGATATTATTGGAAACCAATTAACTATTATGCTATTTAGATTTTTTTATGGAAAATTTTCAAGATTTGGAGCTACTTGGAGCTGTATATGATCGGCTTTACACGGTTACTTCTCTTGTGTACAAAGATTTGGTACGAGGAATGTTAGGCAAAAAGTAACATAAAACTAAGACTAAAAATTGTCTTGAAGAAAAATTTTTGTTCGATGGTCTCAAAGAGTTCCCAAAACCAAATTGATCGAAAGCGATGGTCATATTATATCGGGTTTTAAAGAGACGATAATCCTTTGTGCTTTCATCATCTAACTTTCAAAAAGATGGTGATCTGTTGAGTTGAATTTCTTCATCGCATGAATCATTTACATCAATTTACTCAATAACTTACTGTATAATTTTATTTATTGTCAATTAAGTAAAATTATAGTAGTAATAGTAGTCCAAGCAGTGAAAAGAATTAGGCTATTTCTATAAAGATGCATTGGGAGTTTGTTCCATTCAAGCATAATGTTTCTTTTTTTTTTTTAGTGAAATGAATAAATTTTCTAAAATGAATACATTCATAGTAGTACAATATTAATAAATAATGCTTCGTGGCATCTTGCCTTTCTAAAAATAAATATAAAAATTCCTAAAAATGTTAATTTTTAAAAAGGATCTTTCGCAAATTTCTTTACCCAAAGAAATATACTTCGGTTAGGAATATCCAAGCAATAACTTTGCCGACTCATTTTTGCTGTCATTTTTTGCGTTTTCAGAACCAGATGCTGGTTGACGTCATCTTCCACGTCACAGTGGCACTGATGGGATTGTACATCCGGTTCCTCATGGAGTTCACGAACCGGAAGGCCTTTTTGGACCGAAGGGAGTGTTTCGAGAACAAATTCCACCTCCAGTACGAAAAAGATCAGGAGGTAAGACGAGTCCTTTTGTATGCTGACGGATCTGCTATTTTTACTTATGTAATGTAAACCATCTGCCGTGTTGATTCAGCGGGCCGGGAATACCTCGAGTGTTTCGTGTCTGTATTTCATAACTTTATGGCTTTGCGCGAGCCACAACGCGCTCGGAGAATAAATAATGGCCCTGTTTTGAATAATCGAAATCGCTTTTAAGCTGTTGATTGGTGCGGGATATTTCATCGCCGGCGCATCGCGAGATGTCTGAATCGTATGCGTTGTTTAAAAAGTGACTGCAATTTTTTCTACTTTGCATTCCCAATCGTTTCAAACATTGCTTCGTATCGCCAGGCCATTCGTATCTCTACCAAAATGGAAATTTTACGGGAAGGGAAAAGCAATCGTCAAGATTCTTTAGGCGGGACTCTTAGCAAGGGTACTCGGCACATCAAACGATTTGACTAGATTGGGACCTCGCGACGAGGCTACCTTTACCTTCTTCGTAAATCAACTGAGTGGGGGAATCGAAGAGCAGCTGTAGAGGGGGAGAGAAGATCGCTCTAACCTACTGCCAGCGCACTTTGGAGCTTCAGATGAATGACGTGCCTGATTTTTCGACTTGAATGGGTGGGAAAAAACCAGTGTTTGGACAAATGGATGGAATGGATTGCAGATGAATTGCCGACTTAATGAAGCCGGAAAGCTTTTTTCCCACAAGAAATAAATCAGAAAAAAATTGTGGAAACGTTCTTAAATCAGCGCGATTTTTGTCATCCAGGTTAGAGCGTTCCGGCACTGTTTATTTTGCGCTGCACCACTGCGTATAACAGATTTAACTATGTGCGGTAAAAACCTCTTTATACCCTCCGTTCCCAGGAAAATGAACCGCTCTAAAGGCTGTTTATGTTTGGAAATACAAAATACGCGTTTAAACGTGCTCCAGTTCGGAAGTTCTGATAACGCGAATTTTAATTATAATTCTGAAGTGAAAAGTATTTCGAAAATTATTAATTTCTTTTGAAAAAAGATTCAATTTATGTTTGCTTGAATCTTTCAACTTTTTTGGAGGTAAACTTTTTTCACATTTGTTTTTATTTGAATAGAAAAAATAAATCCCTATTCGTTTCGTCGATAGCTGTTGAGGAATAGGTAATAATATCATCTATTTTTTCTAAAGTCTGTTGGCCTGCAAGTTTCATTTACTGATGATCGCAACCGATATCAGCAGCTTCTTTGTCAGAGTCCGAATCAAAGCCTGAAAGGCAGAAATGAACTCCTGAGTGCCCAACCCCGGGAGAGTCCGAAGCTCACTTTTCTATTCATTTCTATCTGATTTCCGCTGTTGTTTCTGAGTGCATGATTTTTTTTTCTCTCTTTCCAAACTTTTCTCTTAATAAAAGGTCCAAGGTTAGAGAGACGAAAGGAATGTTCTTCATCGAAGTCCAACGGGCGACCAACCTGGCCTCTGAAAGAGGTTTGAGTGGCCGTTAATAGAAGTTATTTTAACATTATGTCTATGTAACCAAAAAATTTCGTTCCAGACAAAAGTGGCCGTTGAGAGGGGTGACCTTTAAGCAGAGGTGGCCGCTTAGAGGTGTTTTACTGTATTAAATTTGGAGCTTTCTTCAGGTGAGGGACGAAGAAGAATCAAGTCACTTCTAGTATGTTGCCTGTAGGAATCGCACTCATTCACATAGATAAAGCATGTCAAACCTGGATTTCACAAAACAAATATCTTTTCGATCCGGTTGATGTAACAGAATGTAGCAGAGGTTTTAATACCTTAATCTATGCAGCATAGGTTTTAATACCTTAATCTTTTTATACACTTTAATTTGCCTGACTTATTTCATGTTTTTAAAAATATCCATTTGTGTTCGGTTTTTCATTGGCTTTCTGGTGTGCTAGAGTTCTAAAATTCTGTTCTTCTCAGTTGTGTGTTCCCGATAACAATACATTTTAAACTTATCTTCTTAAAAGTTAATTATCAATTAATCGCTTACTTTAATCTGATTCCATATGAGAGACGCCGTCTATGTGTGGGTCATTTGGAAGTCAATTTGAGGAAAATTGACTATTTATAAGAGTGAATTATGAAATATTTTAAAGGCTAAAAAGTAAAAAATAATAAAAATTGAAAAGTTTTTCAAAAGCACACTTTGTTAGTGTGGAAACATTTTTATGGAAAACCTGGAGATCAAACAAAGAACCAGAAAAGCCTGAAAACAATACTATAAGGAAATTAAGGCAAAATGGAGATCATGTGAAAAAGTTTCCCAAGCATTCATTAAAAATTAAAATGCGTTATGAATGTTTTTAAATTCCAATTTACTTCGAGTTTTTATGTAAGCACCTCCTATTATATTCTCAAGTTTGTTAAAAAATTTAAACCGAAACCAATTCAATTGACTCCGCAATCAAAAGACAAATGGAACTGCAAAAGTCTTTCAACGTTTGTTGCAAGTTCTAATGTTGCATTAGTTTCAACTTTAATCAAGAGTGACTCGAGACAAATCTGACCCCGAGCAGGTCTCTAATCATTTTATTTACGTCTGGGACGGACAGGAACAAGCACAGAATATCTCTTTACAAGGCTCATAGTGTCAGTACATTCCCGGCTTAGCGCAGTTCAAATACAGTAACATCTTACACATGCGCGGCATGCCCTTTTCTGCATTTAATTATTGCAACAACGCTGAACTGCACGTTGTCTTACGCTGTGATGTGACGTAACTTCTGCAAGAGGCGACTTTAAAATTAAGTTGGTCCGACGTTTTCAGCGTTTAACATGAGTTTGAATTGACTCCATTATATAAGCAAATCTATTATAATGCAAATTATATATGCAAAATTTTTTATCACATGCAAGACTAATTTAAATTGCCTAAATTTAACTGCATTTTTTACAGTGTATTTTCCTAAAATAAACTGTACAATTCTAATTTTTTCCCCGGCCCACTTAGATTTTGTTTATTTGGCTCATGATTAGCATTTGAATTCACCTAGATTGAAAGCTTAATATTTACTCTTCTTAAATAATGCGTTGGATTATGATAAATCGCTGTGCAATACAAAGAGGGTAAACATCCTTGCATAAATCGGCTTCCGAGTCAGTTTATAAAGAGAAGTAAGGATGTGATTTTCAGAAAATGCAGATCGGCCATAATTCTTTGAATTTCCAAGTGGCGGCCTAAAAATTGGAGATTAACTCAGAATTCTTAGCTTTTAAATAAATGAAATCATAAAAAAGCCTCAAATCTTGCGCTTTTATGAAAGAAAGGTTTAAAATTATTACTATGCACAATAACAATTACCATTTTGTTACTCTGCATTTTATCATTATTATGCTGGTATTCTATTTCTGTTGAGATAAATATTAGAATACGTTTTGAAGTTCTGTAATATATTTTGTATTTGTTATTGAATTTATAAACAGCTTGATGCGCTTTCACTCAACATATTGCATTTAAAATTTTATCCTTTTCATTGGCAGTGGAGTAGTCGATTAGTTTTTCATCATAGACACTTACAAAAGTAACTGCGCATTGTCTCACGCTGTTTTATGACGTAAATGCCTCCCATGGGCACCGCGAGTCTCTGCCGGATAAGCAAGCAGGAACTCGCTTCCCCTGTGGGTATAGTAATGGTGGGTCCCTCCACGAGTGCCAGTACGCACCTCCTTCGGGAGGGGTCGGACTCCGGCCTCGGTGCTCGGAGCTACTGCAGCGGCTGTCATTCAGAATCCCAAGATCTTTCTGGTTATGACGTAAATGTAAGCACTGCAATGGATTCCAAAATTAAATTGACGTGGCTAACGTGACCATGATTGGGTTCCAATATAATATTCTATTTTTCAAATTTAAATCGGGCTAATGTAAGAAATGCTCCTTTTACAGCCACGCATACAAATGCAAACAATGACGGAAGCAGCGGCGGCTCGTGTTATGTGATCTTGGGGGTGCTTTTAATCCCTCGCTGTTCGTGATGCAAATTTGCGCCTCTTACATTTTGTCTCTTTTTTTTATTTAACTTTTAATAGAACTTATAACAATATTTCTTTTCTAATAGATAAGTATTTTAAAAAATTATTTTTAATAAAAAAAAAATTTTACTCGAAATTTGTTAAACTGAAATTTTGAAAACACGTATCGCGTAAAATTTCTCATGTGTAAATATATTCATCATTTATAACTAAAAATGATTGAAATTTGATTGCAAGAAGTTTCATTCAAAGTTAATTACTATGAAACACTTTTTCAATTAAATTTTTGTTTATCATTAATTTTTCTTTATTTTCTTACTTCTTTTCAAAGTTTTAGCTCCTCAAAAATTTTTCCCCCGAGGTAAAATGTTTGAAACTCTTGTTTTTAGCTCAACTGGTGCTGCCGAACTCGACAGTTCCCCTTCAGCTTAAAAACGTAGTAGCGAAAGGAATGGAAGTCCTGCGCTCTGTATCTACGCATGCGCGCCGGCGGAATTCGGTTGCTGGACCGATCCTCAGTTCTCCTTTACTTTAAGTTGCTTTCTCCTTTGCGCATCATCTTCGGGTAGCGAAAAATTAAGATAGGGAAGTTTGTTTTCTGCATCAGTTTTTCCTAGTGGCTTATTTGAAGATCGAAATGGTTTAATGTGAAATTGCGTTAGATTGTTGATAGATTTAAATATTGAAATAGAATAAATTTACACGATGAAAAAAGTTGGGGGTGCTGCAGTACCACAGTCGCTGTGCACGAGCCGCCCTTGGATATTCGTGGTGTTTCTTTGAAAGGGAGGTGTTGAAATGTATGAAATTCTGTAATTGAATCGGTGGTCTCGGCTTCGGGGCCGGAGGGTTCCAAGTTCAAAACCCGATTCCATTGAAGTTCCGCCATGTATGGGACCTGTTGCACGTAAAATCATACGTAGTGGTCAAACGAACCTTCCGCTGGTGTTGTGCGGAAGTTTGGAGAGGAGTGCCAGCTCGGGTGTCGTCCTCATCATCTGGCAGCGGTTCGAAATTACGATGTCCATCCCAAAATATGGAACGTTAATAATACTAAACGGAAATGCAATTTATTCTTAATCTATGCTCGTGTAATTTCCGTTTTTTTTCCCTTCCTCACTGAACCCATAAAGTGTAAACCTTTTGCCTCCAGTAACTTAGACGTGTCGTTTCAATCATTCTACACAGTTTGATGAGCTCTTATAACATAGCATATACTGTTCAGCAACGGATTCCGAGACTGCCACTTTTGGACGATTTTACACGGGAAAGGGGTGTCAGGCAATGAGTCATATGAGCGCATTTCTGGAGTTCTTTGTTAGATCACGCTCAGTAAAATGTAAACATCACCCTTCCATTCTTCACTTTCCCCCTATTTTGATGAGAATAACTCCGCCCGGCGCATGCGCAAAAGCGCGGAGGGTTTCCGAATCCGTTGCTATACAATAAATATCACCTCGCTTCTTACCAAGTTATTCGCAAGAAAAAGTAAAGAAAAATCACCTGGGGTCGGAGGATTAAAAGCTCGATCTTTCTTCTTTGATTACTGGGACAGCATTCCAAAACAGATCCGACGAAGGAAGGTCAACTAAAGAGATATCAGCCTGAAACTGGGATTTGATGCCCCTTACAAAGACTTTAAAATTGTTTGGACTATTTAGTTTTATTTCGTCGCTTAACAAGCAGAACCACCTATCTCAATTTTTTGAAATTTCAAAGTGGAAGAAAATACTCTTATTTTTCCGCAACCAATAAAGAATAGTTCTGAATTTTTTTTCACATCTGTTAGGAACATGCGGTCTTATGTTTATATCAGATGCTGAAAAAGGTAAGAAATATCCGTTATTGGTTGCGAAAAATTAAATATTTCCTTCGTCTTTGAAATTTCAAAAAATTGAGATGGGTGGTATTGCTTATAAGCGACGATTTTATCTTGACACTCCGGGTTAAAAAATCAAGTAGCATTAATTGGGAAAGAAAAAATTATTATCTTATATAATTATTATAATTTTTATATAATTCTTTTTAAGCACGTAAATCTGTTTCAGACAATACAGATGAAAATAGGATATTGGGTATCAAGGAAACATTAGGATAACATGAGTAAATCTTCTTCTGTAAATAAAAATTTTTGTAAAAAATGCGTTTTATAAGTGTACTATGAAGTAAAAAATAATATCGAAAATCTGGGGGTAAAAAAAAAGCCGTAAAAATATGCGGCACTGATAGAAATATTTCCTATAATTTGGAATTCTAATCATATTCATAACATATTTCAATTTTTAATGAATTGTTAGGAATTTTCTTCCTTACGAATTACCTTTCTTCGCATACTAAAAAGAAATTAGTACTTTAAAACCTTTATTTACCTTTTTATTTTCCACTTTTCAGTCTTTTATGAATTCCATAATACATTATTATAATCATGGAATCTTATTATCAATTTTCCTCACTTTCATTACTAGATAGCGTCTCTCGTATGGAATTAAAATTAATCGATTAATTGCTAAATACGTGCTGAAAAATGTTAAAATATTTTAATGTCATCGGAACACACAATTATATAATATTAAGAATCTAACGCATCATGAAGTGTTTGGAAAGTCGATTATAAAATTCTATCTTTAAAAACATGAAAGAAGTAAAATCATACAAACAACCGTATTAAAATTTTCAGTTCTTTTTGCTTTTCATTAAATTCCGAAATTAATTGTAAACAAAACGGGTAACGTTTGCACTCGTAATTTTTAATTCTTTTCGGACCAAGTTTTCAAAACTGAACTTTTCGAATCGGATGCAAAATTAATTTTGATACGTTTCGGCTGTTTAACCCTCAGTTAGTCTCAATATCTGATAGATACGCATCAGGGTACGGTATAATTTTTTTCCAAGCAATAATCCGCCCAATATGGCAATCTACAAAATTTTGGTTGCAACTCTACAAACCGAAAGTTGAATGTTTCTCAAGTGAAACTTCGTTTTTTTGCGGCCAAGATGGTAGCCGTTTGGCGGGCATTTTAATAGTTGACAAACGTTTCTCGGGCTTGACGACGCAGCTGTACCGTAAACTTAAGTCTAACCAATGATTGTGACTAACGGAGGGTTAAACATGATTTCTTTGACACAGATTCGAAAGATGAAGACAATCTACCCGAACTAAAGCATATAATGTCCTTTTTACAGGACCGTCTCCTGCTGAGTGTCCTGCCCAAGCACATCTCCGTCCAGGTGAAGGATAGCATCCGTGACGTCATCAGGAGGATCCACCTCACCCCCATGCCCCAGAGGCCCTTCACAGAGCTCTTCGTCGAGAAACACAAGAACGTCAGGTCGGTTGCCTTTCACACGTTCTTCGTCAACTCTTGAACCGGTCATTCACGACCGCTCTACTCTACGCTGATCCAGCCACTGTAGTCCTCTCCCCCTTCCTTCAATGATTTCCTTGGAGAACCACGCATCTAAAACTTCTCGCAACCATCACCACGTACCTACCCCCGCAGTCCAAATAGGGTGACGGAAATTGGGACTGGTCGCATATCGTCGCTGCACACCTATCTCACTTTTTGAAATTTCAAAAAGGAAGAAAGAACTGAATATTTCGCAACCAATAACAAATATTTCTGAATTTTTTTCACATCTGGTAGTAGCATGCATTCCCATGTTTATATCGGATGTTAAAAAATTTCAAAAATATTTGTTAATGGTTGAGAAATATTCAGTTCTTTCTTCTTCTTTGAAATTTCAAAAAGTGAGATAGGTGGCGTTGCTTGTTAAGCGACGATATCCAAGTTTTCGCTCCACATCACGCCTGTTCTGACTGGTTTTTCACATTAACGGTCGGTTTTGGCGTGGAGCGGTCGTAAATGACCAGTTTGAAATAAATGTCCCGCAATTTACGCATTTTTTATTGGATTCCAGGAGTAGTTGGTATACATAGGTTTATAAGTATAGAAAACTGCTTCCCGGATTCTAAAAGCTTGAGAACTTCTGCCACATTTGCATTATTGTGTCAAAAAAAGCCGAGATACTCAGTAGAATTCCAATAAATGGCAGCACAGAGTTGTGGTTGCTGCGATAGTGATCTTAAATGTTGATAAGGTAATGATTTCATATCAAGAGTTGCTATCGTAAAGCGGGGCATTCACCGCTGCTCAATTCCAAGATTTTTGGAACACGGGAGGGGAAAACCTTTCATCAATGTGAGAAACCGATGGAAATTGGCGCAAATGGATTCCACTGATGGAATTCCGAATGGTTTGAAATCAAATTGGAATGGCCGGACGGCCTTTTGACACCTCGCTGCGAAATTAGCGGGAAAACAAATCTTTTGCCTAGATTGGGACCCCGCGACGAGGCTAGATCATGTTGAAAGTAAAATCGGAAATCCGCCGTTTCGGGGAGGAGGAGATGGGTGGGAGTAACTCTAGGACTTTGGACCTTCTCGAACAAGGTGCGTCAAAACAAGCCATGGAGCCTCCTTGAATGACGTGCCTAATCTTTCGACTTGGATGGGTGGGGAAAAAACCGGTCTTGGAACAAATGACGTAGCCTAGCCTGCTCGTGAATGCCTAGCTTAAGGTTTTTTGATCATGTTATAGCAATCTGATTACGTGAATGATACTCTCCAGAAGAACTGGTGCCGAATCTAACATCTCTGATCTCCTGACGTTGACACAGTGACCTGCATCAAGCGATCATCATTTGATGCACTGACCAAGATTGCAGATCACTAACGTTACAAGTGTAATCCAGTGCTACACTTCTATGGCAGTACCTGGAAGCGATCCAGCTGACATTCCAGTAAAATAAAGCCTGCATGTAACGTTGACGTTTTTTTAAAGACGTTAGATCGCCTTTTAAAGAAAAGTTTTTACTTTCATCACAAAACACGTTGGATTCACAACTGCATGGTGATTTAAACGAAACACAACTGTCTGTTACTTGATTCATGTCTGGTTGTCTCACTCATCACCTGAGTATAAAACCAACGGAACTACGTCTTGGCCATACTCCGATCCAGCTCTTATTTGCTTAAGATGCCATGCTATTCTCTCTGTATGCTGTATTATATGTCAGATTCACAACTGCGTAGTGAATTAAACGAAACACAACTGTCTGTTACTTGATTCGTGTCTGGTTGTCTCACTCGTCACCTGAGTATAAAACCAATGGAACTACGTCTTGGCCATACTCCGATCCAGCTCTTATTTGCTTAAGATGCCATGCTATTCTCTCTGTATGCTGCATTTTACGTATGTACATGTAAACAAACATGTACTCCTCAAAGTTTCATATGATATTCAATCGACATTAAGATCAAAGAAGAGAACGAAATTTGGCAGCAGCAGCAGCAAGAAATTAAAAATTTTGAAAAAATTGGAATCTCTTTCAACTTTGACTATGCTACAGAAGTGAGCCCATGGAAAATCACCTTCATACCTTGGAGAACTTTCAATGAAACAAATTACGTTGGAATAAATGTTTTTACAGACGGTTCAAAGATTAATAATAGAGTTGGCTGTGCAATGGTCGTTTTTGAAGATGGAAATGAAAAAGAACACGAAATATGGAGATTAAATAAAGAAACAACAGTATTTATCGCCGAAATTGTAGCAATCAGAGAAGCAGTTAATTATTGTAAACGACGGCAAATAGCTAAAGCAAATATTATTTCGGATTCAAGATCGGCCTTGGTTTCAATAGAGTCTTTTGAAGAAAATAGGAAATTTATTCTGAATGTTAAAAATAGTTTGCTTGATACTAACAATAACGTTCTGCTTTGGTGGACTAAGGCTCATGCTGGTAACACAGGAAATGAAAGAGACGATTGCTTTGCTAAGAAAGCCACTGAAGAACAAGAAATCGATTTGTATTTTTACAAGACTAAACAACAGAGGAAAATGGAAATGAGAAAAAATTTTGGGCAAAACTGGCAAATTTTGTGGGATCATTCATGTAAAGATAAACAGGTTAAAAAAATTATTTGACAAGGTTGATGAAAAAAGAATGTCAGGTGATTTTTACTTAAATCAGATCACCACAGGTGACAGGTATTTAAAACCTATCAAAACAGATTCTTCGGCAAGAGTCCCTGGTGCTTCTGCGGAAAAGATGAAGGAATTGTGGAACATACTATCTTTAAATGCGATGAACGGCAAGACATCAGAGACACTTACTTTTAAAAAAACAGCAGCTCCATTAAGGAACTTTTGCAGGACAGCCAATCAAGAAAAGGTATGAAATTGATTTTTTAAAATATTCTAGCTAGATGGAAAATGTAATTTAAATGGAAAGAAAACGATAGAGTGGGATTGGGACGTTTTAAAACTCTTCATCTTGGAGTCCCCCATTTATATATATATATAATTTTATTATTATATATATTTTTTAAATGCCTTTTATAAATGTGTCATTTTTTCTAAGTTTTAACTATTTTTTTTGTAAATACTCGTACCTGTTTACTAGCCGCAACTGTGTTGTTTATTTTGATTTGTTGTTTGGTGCCGTTTTAATTTGTGGCTTCCTATCTTCTTTTTTTTTCCTTCTTATTTTCTTTATTATTATTATTATTATAATGTTATTTGGTTATTATTCAAGAAATTATGTATTGGACAGTCTGAAATTATGTATAGGAAAATTTGAAAATGTGATAGGAAATTGTGTACAGGTTGATTTAGCCTTTTTCTTGTGATGCAGTGTGTTGCATGTTTAGGTTTTCATTTGTGGCTTCCTGTGTATATATATTTATTTAAGCTTTCTTTTTTTCTCTTTATTTTCCTTATGATTGTATTTTAATTTATGTTATTTGGTAATTAATCAAGATTTTGCTTTTAGGAATTTTAAATTGTGAGAAATTGTGTTGGTAATGTTAACCTTTTTTCCTATGAAGCAGTGTACTTTATGGAGAAATTTTGTACTCGAATTTGCTGGCGTTCTTCGGAACTGTCAGTGGCTCGATCTTTGTATGTCCGTAAGGACAGGTCAAGTTACTAGTTATCTATATGACATTAAGTTTGGCCACGCCTTTATAGGACGAGTCTTAATCATTACTTTTTCTGGTTCGTTGCAATAATTTTGGCTATTGTTTGTAGACCGCTGCTCCCACTTCACCTCGAAAATCCCAGAATGAATACTGCGTACGAAATAATGTTAAAATTGAAAAGTTTTGTTCCCTAATAGTTTTACAAGATCTTTCTGCATAAACTTGTGTATTTCGGCGAAATCGAGAAATAACATGAAACTATTGAATTGAACAGAAATAACACTCGTAGGACTATGCTGCACTTAAGAAAAACAGTTCATTGGTTTTTGAATTGGGATTTTTACGGTAACTCCATAAACTTTATTTCTTTAACATTTTGCAAAATGGTGTATTTTTTTGAAGATGTATGAAAATAATTGTTAAATCTTTGTTTTTGTTTAAGATGTGTGGAAAATTATACTTTATTTAAACAATTATATTTTGAAACTTCCCTGATATTGCTGAATATATTCGAGCACAACGTGTGTATTCAACCTTCCAGCGGGCGCGCGTACGCAAGAGATACTTGCATTGTGCATCGTATTACTTATTTCCATCGTTCTTTTATAAATTTAAATGCAATTTTTATTTATAAAACCTTTGTTTACTATTAAGCTAATAAATACTGATAACATAAATAAAAGTTGCATTTATTTTTGTAAAACAATACGATATATATATATGTAATACGATGCACGATATCTTGTGAGATTTGCGTAGGCGCGCCCGTTGGAAGGTTAAATGTAATTTCTCGATTTAAATAAAGTAACAATAGTATGACATGCGTCAGTCAGTTTTTGAACAAAACATAAACGGACTCTAAAGTAAAAAAAAATTACAATGGATTGAACAGAGGCAGATGACTTTATTGCAGTAACCTGAAGACTCTTACCTGTGCTTTTATCACATTTCAGCATTCTGTACGCAGATATCGTGAATTCTGTGGCCCTGACGGCTTCGCTCCATGGCAGTGAGCTGGTGGAGACGCTCAACGAACTCTTCGGCAGGTTCGACGACAGAGCAGAGGTAAGACACCAGATCTCCCTCGCCTTTCTAAAGTCTTCAAACAGGCCGTTTCATTTGAATGTTTTTTGATTACTTTGTCATTTAGCCTGCCAGCAGACGCGTCCTCTACACCAACATGAAAAGTCGCGAGTATTTCCTAGATACGCTATTGTAAAATATGAATTTTTAAGAGGGTAATTATTAAAATTGGGTTGTAATTGGGTAGCACAATTATTTTAAACAATTTTCGTTTAAAAAAGAATGGAAACAATGTAAACATAAAACGCAAAAACAATATAAAATGACCAAAGAATTAGCTGAATGACGTGAAAATAAAATAAATGAAATTGCCAATATGTCAACTGAAATGTTTACATTTTCAATATAAGACTTCAAAAACAATATGGAAGTAAAAAAATAATTTAAATTTAGATATAAATTGCAAGACGCCAGTGCCATAGTCATTTCATTGCTACGGTCGCGCGTATCTCTGAAATACAAATAGTAGATTCTCAGAGTCCTTTTAACGCCTCGAATTCCAAACCATGACTAACGGTTCGTCGAAAGGAGCTGGAAGAAAAGCCGAGGTCATTCTTTCGTAGTACCCTCTGGTAGAAAGATATAAAACGAACTTCTTCTCTCGTGTATCTCTCAAGTACGCTCGCCTGCTGGAAGGTTAATGCCAGTGCCGTCTTATCTAGTGGGCGGACTGGGTTGTGAAACAGGGGTGCCACCTGAGAAATTTACTGTGCTGATTTTATTTTAATTTGAACCAAGATAGTTATAATTTTAAATATTTTGAAATTTTGTAGGCTTTTAAGTAGATAGCCATCGATTTTGTAATGTTACATAAACATGAATTATCGCATATTCTAAATTTAAAATACATATTTTTCTATCAATTAAATTTAAAATTGTTAGATAGATAAAATATAAAGTGTTGATATATGTTTTATTACGTTAATTTAAATACAGGTATATTGTTGTTTTTCTGTATTAAATAAATATGTAAAATATAATAGAAAAATACTTTTTTTATAATGTGACCGTTAAAATTAATCTTGTATAAGATCAGAGGTGGTGGAAGCTGGCTTGCAAATCCTATTTTCAGAAGGCGTCAATATGCAAAATTGTAAGAAACGGAGAACAAGTCAAGTTTCGCTTCTCAATTATTTTATTAGGTAGGTATTTTAGTTGGGCCATAAACGCTCCAATTCCTAGTTAAGAATTTGATGTTGGGCCGAATTACTCTAGCCTAGGGCGTTCAAATTCATGAAGTCCCTTGTTTAATGCGAGAACGTTGCAGGAGGAGATATTTTTGGTTATTGTTTAATACAGTCTCTAGCGCGTACAGGGCCGGATTACTAAATAGGCAATGTAGGCAACTGCCTATGGGCACCGTAACTTTCGGGGACCACGAGATTATTATTTTTTTTAAGTTACTTTCAGTGTTTTTATTTCATTTATAAGAGCTGTCTACTCGGGCTTATTGAAATTAAAATTATGTATCGTTTACATATTAGAACGTTATTTCTTGGGATTATTTTTCACGTTTTCAAATTCGTTAACAGATCAATGTGTTGTGTCAAAATTCAACAGTCCTGAAAAATTTTGTTTTAGAAATTGTGTCAAAAAAGTTTTATCATTTTTGAACTATTTTATTTAAAATTACTTTTAAATTTTATTATTATTTACTCGAGATACTAAAACCATTTTTTTTTTTTTTTTTTTTTTTTTTGAGGATGACGCTCAAAAAAAGTTTTTTTATTCGGATTGTCATAGTATTTGTTACTCAGAACTGCTTATATAGAGATTAAATTAAAATTAACAAAGAAAAATCTGGTTTTGGAAGTTGGGGTATTGGGCCCCCCCGAAACTTACATTGCCAATAGGCCCCTACAGGCGTTAATACGACCCCGAGTGCGTCACAAATGCTCCCGTAACTGAAATAACTATGATTTCCTACCGGTTTGAGATGGGCACGTGGGAGTAGAGAAATCCATAACGATACCGAGCACCGGACTAGTCTTGCAGCTGCTTCAGTATAAGGGCTCACTCACGACCCCGTTCGAGGAAGAAGGGTTTTCCGCGACCCCAAGACAGTGATATAATATGAACTAATGATAAATGAAAACTTCAGATAAGAATCATTATTGCAGGAAAAGTTATTGAAATCTTTAAAGTAAAGATTATTTTTAACTAGCCGCCTTCCGCGACCAGCTTGTTCGCTGGGAATATAATTTCAATTGAATCTCTTATGCATAATTTTATATTCATGGTTCAATTAACAATTTTAAATTTCAAATTGTGATAGACGTTTAACCCATGTTCTTTCAATAGCTTTGCACCTGTTCTGTTCGTAGTAACTGTAACATTAAATTGCACATCGTCGGCATCAACTTCACTCTTATTCCTCTTACAAAATATGCATTTGATTTTAACTTCAAAATGGCGCGGCACATTTTACTTCCAGCCGCATGTTAGTTGGGTGAAAATATGCTGATTAAAACATAGCATTAGCATTAAGATATCTTCTTAGAATTCAACATGACAGAGAAACACGCAAATAAATGTTTGTTTAAACAGTGAAAACGGTTTGAATTGCATTGCAACAATGAAAAGTATTGTTGTAAATTATGCCAAAAAAGATTTTTTAAAACTTATTAAAATTAGAGAAAAAATCGTACTGCAACTTAAATTATATCATTGAAAAGGTAATTGTTTTGCACTTTTAGATGGCGTAAAAATGATTTTTGTGCTGTAATATTTTTGGAAATTATTAAGGAAAAACGCCAAAATTTTGCTTAATTTTTTATTAATTAAAATTTCAAAAAAAGGGCGCCGAGGTGCACATTCCCACCCTCCAAAGTATGTTTGTGCCAAATTTCGTAGCTCTAAGGTCCAGTGGTGTGCCCTGTAGAGCGCCAACACACACGCACACATTCTCTTTTATTATTAGTAGAGATGACTTAAACGGTGCTTTAAATCAAACAGCAACGAGAAATTTAAGTATTTAAAATTGCTTATTATTATTATTGTTATTGCCGTATAAAATATATGTTCCTATCAACTTTTTTTTCACAGAAAAATTCTTGCCTCCGAATAAAGCTTCTGGGAGACTGTTACTATTGCGTCTCTGGCCTACCAGACGACGACCCGCGGCACGCTGACCACTGCGTGCAGATGGCTCTCGACATGATCGACATCATACGGTAAGCGGCAGTTTTAGAACGGAAAATGAACCTGTTTTGCTGATCCATAAACTACTTGTGTAATAACGGCTTTAAAAAAAATATTAGCCTTAAAATGTCCGGTGTTGCCTTTAAGCAACATGCTCATTTTTGTCTTCTAAAATCCTGAGAATGAGACTGGCAACAACAGGCATTAGAGCTCCAATCAGATACATATTGAAAATTTTATTAAATCAATTTACATCATATAGATGGCAGCCTGAGTGCTGATAAACTATAAAAATAAATTGTTTTTCACTTGAGGGTGTATCTTTTTAGCTTTTTCTGTATGCTTGAGAATGCCATATTTTATTCTACAATGTCGAAAGAAATTCCTTATCCGTATTATTATTTATTAAAATTCGTCTGTGTTTGATATTATAGAGTCTTAACAAGGAAATTCTTTTCTCAGATAAAGCCCAGTGTTGTCAGTTGGTAGCAAACTGTTTTCTTAGCCGTAAACCATACTTAAAACAAAACAGGACTTTTTAAAGTATTTTTTCCATATTTTATTCAAGAAATGAAAGTCGAAAAACATTTTAAAATCAATTTTTCAAAAATCGTGCTTTTAAGGGTTAACGATATTATTTCGTTAAAGCTCGCAAAGCGAAACTTTTCCATAGGAATTAATGCTAAATGAATATTTCGGTTCCTGGATTTCAAATGATTGCTCTTTTAAACTGGTGTTACAACAATGCTTAGTACAAAAATTCTTAACGGAAGATTAATCATAACCGTTAACTCGATGACAGATACCAACGGGATTGTACACCCCTGTTCTTTTTGGTGTACATACACGTTATGGCTCGTTTTGTGTCTCATATTCACATACCACAGTGAAGAATATCGAGCATGCGTTTTCACTTTAAACAGTTCGATACAAAATTTGATTCTATCTAAAATTTTGGATGTAGGGACACTTCATAAATTTCGGTAAAGATTCCGAGCAAGCACTCAAAGTTCAAGACTCTCCTGGCTGATTCGGCACGTTTAGTCACCTTAGTTATACTAATAGTTGGAAAGCCACATGACTATGTAAGTTAAATTTGGCGTTGTTGCTCTTTTGTACCAAGTGAAAGAGCTCACTGTCATCCTTAAAATACAGGGTGTTTTTTAAAAACTGACACTTCTCGGAGCCATCTGTTGCTCAATCTATCAACCCAAATGCCACAAAATTTGGTAGGGAGACTAAAGACGACATGGGGGAAAAGATTCTATGATAAAAAAAAATTAGTTCCGAAGGTCGCCGATGGGGGAAATGTGGCGCTGTTGTAGTTTACACAACTGAGAATTGGGCAAATGAATAACAAAGAAGAAATTTCAGTGCAAAATCGCTTTAATACAGCAAATGAACTGTTCCAAAGTGTTACAGAGATTAAATTACAATGCACCATAGCACCAGACTTCTTCCAGTATGACCACCCTTCTCGCGGACCACAAATTGCATCTTATACACAACATCTTCGACGGCCGAAAGTAGCATGTCACCAGGGACATGCTCAGCACAGTCCGTAATATGGTGTCCTTTAAGGTCGTCAACCCACCAAGATAGACTTCAAGTAACCCCACAGGAAAAAGTCGCATGAGGTTAGATCCGGGGAGAATGGACAAGGAGAATGTTGTTTACAGGATGCAATGTGTCGTCGAGAAGGGTGATGACTTTGAATCACATTGAAGGGTCATCACATGCCCTCGCCGAGGAAGTAATTTTATTGAATAAAGAAATATGATGCACTGTAATTTCATTTCTGTAACCCTTTTGGGCAGTTCATTTGCTGTATTAAAGATGTTTTGCACTGAAATTTCTTCTTTGTTATTCATTTGCCTAATTCTCAGTTGTGTAGACTACAACAGTGCCACATTTTCCCCATCGGCGACTTTTGGAACTATTTTTTTTATTTTTATTACAGAATCTTTTTCCCCATGTTGTCTTTAGTCCCCCTACCAAATTGTGTGGCATTTGAGCTGATAGATTGAGGATGACTCCGAGTAGTGCTAATTTAGAAAAAAACACCCTGTATGTCGAACTCACTTATTTTTTAATTGTTGCCCTTCTGAACTGGATTTTCGATTTGGTTTTTGCGGAATGCTGTATTTTAAAAAGTAATTGCTTCTTTTGCAGAAAGTTTCGCGAGGAAGCTCGTGTGAACGTGGACATGCGAATCGGCGTCCACAGCGGCAAAGTGTTGAGCGGCCTCCTGGGACTACGAAAGTGGCAGTTCGACATCTGGTCGAGGGATGTCACCATCGCCAGTCGCATGGAACAGACGGGCAGGCCAGGGTGAGCTGACTCGTCTTTATCTTTCTTTAGAAGTTCATTTCTGTTTTATAAAAACCATCTGAATTTTTAGTTAATATTTTGCTTCTTAGAAGCTACATGTTATGACTTAAAGGCAGACTTTCATATTAACTCATTCCCTGCTAGTGTTGCGTTTTCGCAACATTAATTTAATAATTTTTTAAATATAAATTTTGCGAACTCTACAAATGCATATTAGTAAGACTGACTTGGAGTTTTGCTAAAAATTTTAAGATTCCTTTTATGCGCTGATAGAGTTTATCTTTGAGCGAGATGAAAGGAGATCGCTCGAACCATACGGTTGAAAGATAATCATTTGCAATAAACCCCACTTCACACAAAATGCTTTAAACAACTCCATGTAATTCGAAAATAAATTATACTGCTTTATGCCCGTTTTCCCAATATTTTGTAGTTCTAAAGAAAGAAAAAAAAAGAATTTTTTTGGAAATTGGTTTTAACCCTTAATGGCCCAATTTTTTTTTATTATTTTAAAATGTTTTTTGACTTTCATTTCTTAAATAAAACTTGGGGAAAATACCTTAAAATCCTATTTTGTTTTAAGTATGATTTATAGCTAAACAATAGTTTGAACACATCGACAAGAATGGGCTTTAATTGCAAAAACTCTCCTTGATAAAATTCTATAATATCAAACACAGATTATTTTTAAGAACTAGTAATATGGACAAGGAATTTTCTTCAATATTATAGAATAAAAAAACGTGGTAATATGGTATTCTCAAGCATACAAATAAAGCTATAAAGATGCTGCCTCAAGTGTAAAATATCAATTTTTTATATTTTCTCAGGCTGCCATCTATATGTTGTAAATTAATTTAATTACATTTTCAGTATGTGTCCTTTTGGCAACAACAGGCGTTTAAGCTTCATTCTTATTCTAAAGATTATAGACGACAAAATTGAGTATGTTGCTTAAAGGCAACACATGCTTTATTTACTCAATTTGTAGCATAAAAAATAAATTTTGTTAACTTTCAAAAGTCTTGAGTGCAACCAGCCGGTAAAGGGTTAATCTCTTCAACTGGACAGACATACAAGCAAGGATAGGACGCGCAACACCTGGGTTGTAAGGGGCCCCGAAATGAAGTTTTATTTTTTTTTAATCTCAATAGATTCAGTTATTTTCGAAACTTCCAAAATTAGTCCTTTAGCTATGCAGATGTAAAAGTTTAGTGATTATATAACACTTCAATAACCTGTAGAGGTAATTGATCAGTTCAGTAGATGAAACTGATCTATTATATTGAGGGTTATTTATTCGATAGAAATATCCAAAGTAATTTTATTTTTTAAAAATCAATAATTATGTTTTCTTCCCTACAATTTCTTCAGTTTTTTTATAATAGATTCGAGTATATAAATATGTAAATATTTTTGTACTAGAATTTCAGATATTAATTTAAAATTACTGTGTGAATTCAAAGCATCTTAAGTATCAACAAAAAATTCATGAAACCAATTGTGAAAATAAATTAAATAATATAGAAATTAGGAAACGCAGTTATTAATTAAAATATGGTTTCAGTGATTAAAAGTATTCTGAATATTATCTTAAACGCTATGACTGACGAGGCAAAATGCGCAATTGTATGTATCTTCTGCACCCAATAATTTCAGCGCCAGGAGCTCCTAAGAAGGGTTCAGTCTTTTCTTGCATTAAGTTGGTTAGAAGTAGTAATCTGTCTTTAGAGTAGTGTAGAAAAAAATAAGCATTAGTCGTAAGAAAGGTGGTATGCATTTCAAAGAATAGGAAAACAAATGAAGCAAAAAAAGTTCCACGAATGAACGATATGGGCAGATAGGCGAACTATTTCTAATGTAAGCATAATGATTAAATAAAAGTTATGATAAACAATAATTATGAATTGCAATGATATAGGAGTGCAATAGACGCTAACAATTGTCAAAAACTTCCAAATGTCAGTTTAACTAATAGTCCAGTCAAACGAAGGTCAAAAATGGGGGTGAAAAAACATTAAATCGTATAGTTTTGAAAATTGGTACACATGTTCGTGAGGGGCTTATTATGAACGTACTAAAAGTCCCCAGTCCTGGGGGGGGCTCGCGCCGCCATCTTGGATTTCATTCCCCTTTTTTAGTTCTGAATATCTCGAAAACTATTCAGTTTTCAAATTACAATTGATTTAACAAATTAAAGAGCATAAAATTACCTACAAATACACACTTTTATTTTTCTTATAGCTTTAATAGTTTCCCAGATAATGGGTCTGAAAATTTGCCGCCATCTTGGATTTCATCCCCCTTTTTTAGCTTTTCTTAATTTTCTCGAAAACTATTCAATTTACCTTTGATTTAACAAATTAAAGAGCCTACAATACCTTACAAATGCATACTTTTATTTTTCTTCTAGCGTAAATAATTTTTGAGTTAATTGGTCTTTTTCATTAAATTGAGTTAATTGGTTGGAGGAAAAAAGGCATTTTACTAGAGGTTTCGGAAACTTTTCTCTCTCCACCAGAGATTTTATAACGTTGCATCTTATTTACGAAATGGGTTTAAAACTCGTTTGATGAGAATTTTTTTCTATGTAATATATTCTATCTTCTATATAGTATACTATTTTTTTCTATATGTCTACATCATTTTGCCCTGTGTAACACTGTTATACCTTTGATTCAACTTCGTCGAAAATTTTAATATTAATCTTGTTTTGAAATGTAGGATTTTTCACTCGTAATTTGGTTCTTCTGTAAAAACTCAGTGTCTCTAATTGTGTACTCTTTAGGTGTGTCCACATAAGCAAGGCTACAAAGGACCTGCTGAAAGGGGAATACAACATCGAACCCTACAACGGTAACATCAGAGACTCGTATTTAAGTAAACTCGATATAGAGACATTCTTCATACTGCCTTCAAAGAAGCAACCAGTAAGTTCATTCATTAGTACTGGTATTTGCAAAGCAACTGTCAATAGATAACTCTCACGCTATACAAATTGTAACCTTATTTTATAATATTTTAAACTGCTGTACTTTTCTTGTCATAAAATCTTTGATTATTTTTCAGATTTCAGCTACTACATAAGAAACTTTACAATACTACATTATACTAGGAATATTGAACAGTATTTAAAAAGTTTTCTACATTATTTTTAGGGTACTAAGATGGTGGAATTACATTTTGACAAACCTTTCCATATTTGTAAAAAAGTGGAAAAATCGAGAGCTCTTTAATGGAAATATCTCGAATATTTTAAAAGAAAACAGTTTCAAATTTCAGAGAAATTTTACTCGTAGATTTGTACAAATTGTTTAATGTTGTTTCTGTCAGATACCGGTTCAGTTGTATGAATGATAGAAATCTAAATGTTGATGATGATATTTTTGTGCAGCTTGGGATGAAAGAATACTAGCCGACTTCGGCGAACAGCTATTAGCTCGTAATAAAAATAGCCTGTGACTATGCTTCCAACTTGGCAAAATAACTTAGCGAATTGGCGGTTGTAGAGGCTGAGGGACACTGCCAAAATTTCATTTTGCGAAATATTTCGAAAATGAAGAGTGGTGAGTTGCAGGCGACCATTCATGACATATCTAGGGCTCATAAACTTTCATATGAAATAAAAATTGTCGAAATACGTCAAGTAGTTGGAGCTGGGGAATTGTATGATACTTTTCCCTATAAAGAATGTACGGTGGAAAAGTTTTTCGATTTCTATCGAAAATGGAGGGAGGCAGACGACCATTGATGACATATCTAGACGTCTTAAACTTTCATATGAAATAAAAATTCGCAGCGCAGGATTATGTTTACAGGAATAGTCGGTGGCTTATTTTGACAATTTGAGGCCACAGGCGAAAGTTGTTTTGAGACCTCTCCCCTGTCCAATGCCCATGACCCACGTCCACCGACTCACCCATTGGGTTTAGAGTCTGCAAGGATGGACTCTAAACCCAATGGGTGAATCGACAGACGATAGTCATGAACATCAGATCTGTAATGTCGTAAATTTCCTGTCGGCTTTAGCACTGCGATGTATGTCGAATAAATTTTGAGGCTCCCCCCAGGATCTCGAGGCAGGATGCGAGCGCCCGTGCGAGAAACTACCAATAAGAATTGCCTGTCAATTTGATAAGTGACTAATGGAAAT
This sequence comes from Araneus ventricosus, assembly GCA_013235015.1. NCBI lineage: Eukaryota > Metazoa > Arthropoda > Arachnida > Araneae > Araneidae > Araneus > Araneus ventricosus. Next base: position 90,276 of record BGPR01001303.1, on the reverse strand, counting down.
AATAATAATGACTGCAATGTGAAAAGTGGTATCGCAATGTTAGCATCAGGAGTTATTCGATTCATCGACAGATTTATTAGGAACGGGCGATTTAGGTAATCTTAGACTTTTTCACACATGTGGACACAAAAAGCCCAGTATAACGACTCCCGTTGTCAACACAGAAGTGACACTTCTCACACTCCCTTGTCAAGATTACAAATCACTCTTTCTCTGTCTGTAGCACAACCACGTTCCACAGTTTGCTTGTGTTCTACAGAGAAAGTCCCAAATTCTTTTTTTACATACCTACGTACAAATGTTCTTATCAGTGGCCTAGTGGATGAAGGCATGGCATGGCTCAAGAACATGAATCGGAAGAAGACGGTTACGGGTTCAATCATCTGGCTGTGTCTTTACCATCATTATTCAAAAACACTGGTTGACCGATGTGTGCTTTAGTAACGACTTGGCTCGCAACGGTCGGGCTGCGTGTTTGAGGTTTTAATTGTTTTTGTTCAAGCTAAATACAAATATTTGCCAATCTCCTTTGAAATCCCCTTGGAAGACAACCTACCCCCATGTGTTGCAACTAGGTCAGATTTCTACTTCAGGTACTACCTAGGCAGGAATGGCGCTAGAGTTTTCCCGACAGGGGGGACAAGTGTAATGAGATTGGTCTCAAATTTTCGCCGGATTATTATTTATCAACTACAGTTGAATACCCCGTACAAAATGTTTCCCCGACGGGGTACAGCATCCCCGACAGGGGGGCCCTGGCCCCCCCCCGGCCCCCCCTCTGGCGCCACCCCTGTACCTAGGTGACCCAAGTTTGCACTGAGCAACTGAAGATGCCACTTTTCCCTTTTATCTGTCCTTGATACATGGACTTAGCTAGATCAAGTGGGATTAGAAGTTCCATAAGAAGGTTCTTTGAGGAAGCCCGAGTACAGAACTTGCGGACACATTAAAAACAGTGTCTTCTATTACAGTTGACAACGAGAAACCTTCAGAACGGTCTGTTCGGTGCCAAAATTTAAGCGGAAATGCTAGTGAATTTATTGAAATACTTATATCATGTTTTCAAATACTATTTAACACATGTCGCTGAAAGATAACTGTTTGAACTTATTTTGTCATGTCTTCAATCTTTGTAGGCGAAAGAGTCTTTGTATGTGCCTGCTAATCTGGAGAAGAGCCCAGCGCATGGGCGCCGTGTTTCTTCAATTAATCATGACAAAATGCAAAGAGTAAGTTTGCGGTTTTCTCTCATTTTTTCGTAAAGACGCGTCTATTTCGTTTTCATATTTGTTCAAGCACCTTTCTTGTCTAATTTTAATTCTTTCTGTAATTCTCTAGAACAAAGGTTTCCAACCTTTATTCCGTGGCGTACCCCTTGATTAATCTTTATACAGGGTGCGCACTCAAGTCCCTTACTACCCTTTTAACTACCGAATGGCTGCAGTTATCTTCATAAGAGTGGTGGCTAGGCATGGCCAAGTGACTATGCGCTACTGGATGAAATCACTTACAGCGCCACGTAGTGGGAAACGGTGGAGTTAGCGTTATTATCTCTTAAATGGTACGAGTTAGAGGGAAAAAGTGAATTACAAAGTTGTAGAGCATCATCGATTTAGTACAAAAAGTCACCTTGTGGTCATGAATGCTAAAAACAGACGCTTAAAACGCACATTTGTTTGCGACTTCCGAAACTGTGACGTCACGAAACTTGCACGAAAGGAGAAAAGATTATCTTTCGGACGAACAACGAGAGAAGACGGAGAGAAGTTTGAACATCGGAAATAAAGGTATCCTGTAATAACTAGTTTTTTTTCTTTCTAAGGATGTTTTGTCACATGTCAGTGTAGGAAATCGCGAACAAACAAATACGTATTTTAAGCGTTCTGTTCTAAGCAATTACGTCCACAAGGTGTCTTTTTGTGCTAAATCGATGATGCTCTACAACTTTGTAGTTCACTTTTTTCCTCTATCTCGTACCGTTTTAGAGATAATAACGCTAATTTCACCGTTTACCACCAGATGGCGCTGGAAGTGATTTCATCCAGTAGCGCATAGTCACTTTACCATACCTAGACACCACTTTTATGAAGATAGCTGCAGTCGTTTGGTAGTTAAAAGGGTGGCAAGGGACTTTGGTGGGCACCCTGTATTCTCGCGTATCCCCAGTGTGCTTGATCACGAAGACAGGGGTGTGTGTCCGTATTGTATTGTTTTGTCATATCCTCCAACCATCCGTCTATTCAAGGAAGTTTTTATCAATAATGTTAACAACGCTTAAGGGCTTAGGTTAGCTTAAGAGTAAAATGACTCGAATGAATAGTATTTTACCGGATTTATTTTACATTTTTCTGCAGTAGTATTAGTTCGACGCCAAAACAAATGACATCAGTATTGTAATAATTTCGCATTAACTTATTAGAATGCCTAAAAATTACACTCTTTAATAATCAACTTTTCAAGTGGTACAGTTATTAAATGGTAAGCACTAACTTGGGGAAACAAAGTTCTGTAACTTTTTTAGTTCGTTATGTTTTCTTGTTTCCGTCATTACCAAATTTAAATTCGCGTACCCCCAGGGGTACGCGTACCACAGGTTGGGAAACTCTGCACTAGAAGAATTCACAAAGAGGAGTTCTTAAAAATATCAAATGTAAGAACAATTTTAATCGCTTTTAAAACATATAGATGAAAAACTTATCATTTCAGAACTCTTTTTTTAATGAATATTGGTTGTGTTTGAGCTATGCATATCATATTAATTCCTCGTCCATTATGTTACACAGTCTATCATTGTTATCTAATGTTTCATATTTATGTTGGAATGATAATCCTGATCGGATGCATGTTCGAATTTGTTATAATTTTTTGAATGAAGTGAATTAGTTTTAAATTATACGTTTAAAAAAAATTAAGGTTATTCTCAGATTTAGTTTGAAAGCTTCTTCCATCACTTGCCTTTAGCGTTAGACTCTAGTTAGTTCTAGAAAATGTATTGGACACATTTCTGTGAATTTCAATTCTTAAAAAACTAGAAGATTTGTGCCCGTCTAAGACGGGCCAACATATCTTGCCAACAATATATCAGATTTGATTGTCATAGATTTACTGACGAAAGTTGTAGTAGAAAATCTCATGCACACTGGCAGAGTGTGTAAGAAATAAAAAAAGCATGAAAACAGGATGAATCAATTAACCCTAACTTTCGTTTTGCAAAATATATAAATATTCAATTCCAAAATTAAGTACGAAAAGTAAAGAATCTTTTTTAACGAAAACGAAAGTAAAGATCTTCGAGAAGCGGAAAAATAAATTAATTCTGGTATAACTTCTATTTAATATTTTGATCAACATAAAATAAGAAAAGAAACTGCTAAACTCATCTAAAAACTCCTGTTTGGTATTAAATCATCACAGAATCAAAACAGTATCCCTTGTGTAGTGTGTGCTAATTTGTAGACAGACCGTCTGAATCTCTTTGGCACATATCCAAATTCCTCAGCGTTACCGATTTCGGGGCGTAATTCTATTATAGATTGTATATAATTCACGGATTTTTAGAAATGAATAATTTTTGAATTTTTTCAGAGACAGTCTACTGCTGTTGAAGTTTTAACTTCGCGGAGGCGCACTGTTTTGGGATTCAGGTACGTAGACTGGCAAATATCTTTATTTGTAAGGCAAAATATTCGACTTAACATGCACTTTTGCCTTTTGTTTAGCTTTGACCAAACCAGGATTATAGTAAAGAACTAGTAATTAAGATTTTGGGGTATATCTGTTAGATTTCAAATTTAGAATGCAACTTGAATTAGTTTTCTACCAGCTCCTCAGAGGCTGTATCGGAATCTTTTATCTGCTCTCTTATCATACTACTTCAGATTTACTTCCCTAACTTTTACTTCCTTACCGGAAATAAGACTATAATACTAGCGATAGTTTTACTTGTCTTCCTCTATCTACGATCTTCCTTCCTTATCTAGATAAGGTAGATCATGCAGGTTCTAATCCTGTATGATCTAATCTATCTAGTCAAGTCACGGACTCTTGATTATAGAAGCGACCTTGGAGCACCTAGGCATCATCTTGGGTACAAGTCTGATGTAGCTTCAATACAAGAGGTTGCCTTCCTGGTTGGTTGTTATAGAAATGTGTTTGAAACGATTTAAGAAACTTTATTAAAATTAAAGAAAAACTGCATGGAAGTTAAATTTGTATCACTAAAAAGTAATGTTTTGAATTTTAAAGTGGTGTAAAAATTAGTTTTTGTACGACAATATGCTCCAAAGAAAAAAAAGTAAAAATTTTGATTAATTTTTAGTTGCAAATAATTTTTTTTAAATCTTCATAATGAGCACCTACTACCCAAGAAATTACTACATGACAAATCTAGTAGCTCTAGGTCCAGCGATCTGTCCTGTAGAGCATTTTGAATATTTTTCCATCATACATTCTTCCAGCCAGCTTAAAAAGTTTGTTTTACAAGAAGCCTGTGCTGCTACATTCCTGATTTGCATTTCGTGCATAACTTTCTGCTAAATCATGATGCAATTTACAGGGAAGTGTGCCAGACTAAAAACATTATGTTAAAAAAAACCCGAATTGCTATATTTCTAATCTGCATAATTTTCTGCTAAAAATAAACTTAATTTGTGTGGATCGAAACTGCACTTATTATTTCATTAGCATTGTTTTCGAATGTCATAATGCATTTTTCTCTCGCAGCCTGCTTCACTTCCACCAGATGGTGAGTCAGGTGAACGAATCGATGGAGGACGCCATTGATGCCATGGCTCTAAGTAAGAAAGAGTACGTTTCTAAAGGATTCAGTCTTATGCAAAATACTCCTGTTTATCTGTGCCATTTGTCTATCTTGTGATCCTTTTAATATTATTTTTCAGTATTTTATTCGGAAATGAACTTATTAGCCGTTTTAACTTATTTAACATCGGCAACGTTCCTGATCCTCTTGACTGTTTCTTTAACACTTCCCTTTTTACTTTCTCGTATACGAAGTATACAAAGAGAAAGTATTGTAATCGTCAAAAAATTCGAACTCGAGATTTTGACGAATCTCCACGTTTTAGACCTCCCTGAGTCCGAAAAACACAATTTTGGAATAATGTCTGTGCCTGTGAACACGATAACTCAAAAACTGAAATTTGGTATGTGGTCTTTAAACATAATTTGTACGTTTCTATCAAATTTTGGACAAAATCCGTCTACGGGAAGTGTGTCTATCTGTATGTCCGCGGTCATGTGAACACTATAACTCAAAAACTTGAATAGCTAGATGGATAAAATTTGGTACACAGTTTCATCGTCATGAATGTAGGTCCGTATAAGCTTTTGGGCCAAATCCGTCAAAAGGATGACTGTCTATCGGTCTGTATAATCGCATACTTGTATCTCATAAGCCCTTTGGCTTAGATAAATAAAACTTGATATCACGGATGCTAACATTAATTATAGATCTGTGTCCAATTTTCATCTCAATCGGGTGAAAAATAGGTGTTCAAATTGCATATTTAGTTCAAAATGCACATTACGACTGTGTGTTGGCGAGCGTTTCGCTTATTTTACTCAAGTGAATATGGTTGGCGTTTGACTTTGGCAGTCTATGAAGGAAATTGTAGCGAGCCGCGAACACGCGCTTCGGAAATTATGGTAACCCCCGAAACGAAACTTCGTTTTGACATTCTCCAGATGGGCGCCTGTGATTAACCAGAGGTATGGTGAAATGTTGTGTGATATCTGTAGTAAGATTTTGTACTCAAAAACGTTAAATAAATTTGTGGTACCTCAGCGCGCGTAAAAATTGCTAACATACGCAATTTTTTTGCAAAATATTAAGTTTTCGGGAATTCATAAATTTTATATGTTTCATTGTAAATCACTATTCACAATTTTTTTTTCAAAATAACCAAGCCTTGGTTAAATACCCCAAAAATATTTACCTACCAACTGGGTGTTTACCCACCACACATTACTGGTCGAATTGCGAGAAAATTTCGAGGAGAATACTCCCGCTGGTTGTAATCATTATTTTATTCGATGTTATTGATTTTTTAGCATATTTCAGAAACTAGATGAATCGGAAACCTTGGTTCAATATTTTGGGAACCCCGGGCTAAACGGACTACTTGGGGTTTGGAGGGCTGTAAAATAGTAAATAACATTCAGAAATGTTTGAAAATGCAACTTTATAAAGTTTATTTAATTGGTCACATATACTGAATTTAAAAATTAACCAATGATCATTACATAAATTTTTATTTACGATTTAGCAAAAATTGTGAAACGGTCCGTTTTGTCCCGGTTTTATGCATTCTTTGAAAATACTTAAATGTAAAAAATGAATGTTTCTTATGGCTATTAGATTTATGTTATATTAGATGCTATATTAAATCTAAGAAATCCAAATAAAATTACTTAAGACACTATGTTGGTAATAAAAAATTAAACAAAGGAAAAGTAAAGTTAATGACAAAACTCTCTTCAGAACTCTCTACAGAAACGCATCTTCGTCATCACTTTCTACTCCGGCACAAGAGTTGTGTGCCCAATTAAGACATTTTTGGCAAACCCTTCTACTGAATCGCAATAAAGTTCATCACAGTAAAAGCATTCGGCAAATAACACTGGTGCAAAAAGGAACAGGGTTCTGTTTTGCCCTAAGTGCAGAGGTTAACAAAGAAGTACTGTAAGGCTAGGTGAAAAACTAAGGAACTACAATACAGATACGTGAATGAATAGTTCAAAGAGTAATATTAACGAAAAAATAGTGCTTATCCAAACATAATTATAACTTATTCGGCTTGCCTTAGGAAGAAAACTTGGTGAAACTGCAATATGTTGTTCAAAAACAAGGAATTCTTCTAAAATATGCGCAGAAGCCAACTCTCTTGGACTTTGGCAGTTCAGTTATACGCAGTAGGGTGTGTTATGAAATTCCAGAAGCTTTCACTAGTTTGCGCAACAAACTGGGCGGAAAAATGGGGGTGTTCTGTTTTGCCCCGGGTTCCCCTATATTAAACCCCCTACAGCCCGAAATGCATCATGGAAAACATGATCACAGGGATCCTATAAGATACTGGCATTGGCCAACAAAATCAAGGGTCTCTAAACTTAATGACGTAGGATATTGCTGTCGTGTGTGTCTTTCTAACAGTAACCGAACGTTCTCTATGGGGTTCAGATCTGGATTTGGAGTGGCTTGGGAAGATACTGGAACCGAAAACCATGCTCAAAGAGCATCATGTACGGGAATATGAACGACTTAAGTTTCCAAACTTTTCCAGTAAGTAATTAATCTTCCGGTTTCCAACTATCTCAAAATGACCTCTAAGAGCCGCAGCAGCCTTATGGCCAGAGTCTTGATTTCAGGGTCTGATTCCTTGGTAGATTATCCATGTATTCGGGCTTGATATACCTTAATTCTGTTGAGGGGGGTCAAACGTCCTGTCGTGGTGTAGTGCAAAAGTTTGAGGGAGGGAGATCTTACTGGCTCAAGTGCTGTCCTCGATATCTGACGATGGTTCAAAATAACGAGGTCCATTCCAAAATAGCTCTTTGCCTTGTCAAAACGGGACGATAATATAACTAAACTAAACAAACTAAACCTAACTAGATCTCAAAAAAAGGGAAGACATGAAGAAAGAGAATTCATAATCAGAGTTATCGATTATAAATAAGTTATGAAAAAATGCTGGCATAGTTGAATAATTTAGTTGATTAAATAAGATGTGATATGCAAAGAACTCCAAAAATGTCATTGAAGGAAACTTATCAGATCCAGTTCATTATTTTCTGAACGTTATAATTATCTTCTCAGTAGTTGTAATTATTTTAGCTTATGTTCATTAATCTCTCTTCATTTTTGCTGATGTGTGCGTTGTTTGTTGCAGCCAGTGGTTTAATCCAGAAGGTATACAGCCCCTACTCCTCACTTTTCTGGACATGTCTTTGGAAATGCCCTTTTTGAGACGAAAGGACCCTCTTTTCAAGTATTCTTTGCTTTCTGTTCTCGTCGCATGTTTTGCACTCACTGCGATTGGAGCACTCCTTAAGCCCAGGTAAGCATGGTTCCATCCCTGTAATTTCTCCCCGATATGCTATCTACAGACACTGAGCCAAATGGAGGAGTAGACACTATGCGTGTAGGGTCTGTCCTCTGCATTTCGATAAGCAATTTTTGAAACCAAATGAGTCAAATTGAACCACGAAACCTATAGGTACCTCCTAAGCACCAGCAGCAGAATGCTTTATTAACATATTGGTGGGAACAATAAGGAAGTCAAGCAGGAATGTCTCATTCGGCAACTGGCTCGTGATCGTTCCCTTATGCTGCAGCTTGCAAATGTTCTAAATGCTATCGGAACTCAAATATGTATTTATAAAGTGATTTTTGCAATACTTATATGTATTTCAATAGATAAAATTTGTTCCTGTTTAGTTTTTGTCTTCATAAAATAAGCAAACAGTTTAAAAATGCATTAATATTACAGTAGGAGTCATACAAATTAACTCCATGTTTCCATTTGGAGGGTCGTGACAGGGACTTTTCCACTCCAAGGTTTATCAGTTTCTTTCTATTAAGAACATTCAAAGTAGTGACTTCACTTTGTAAATAATCTAACAGTTTCTAGTGAATTATTGGAAGTCACAATGAAATGGTAACCGGATTTTACATGTGAAATTCAGGGGTTTGATCCTTGATTTCAGCCAGAATTTTTTTTTTTTTTTGTACCTGGATTGGATATTATTAACAGTGGAGGTTCATAATCTCATTTTGATATAGCATGGATATTCGTTAGAAGCTTTTTACAAAATATTACAGTAAAAATTCTGCTTTGCCAGTGTTGTAAAATTGCTTATTGTGTTACAAATAGTTTGCTGTATAATGAATCGGAGTTTCGTTTTGCGTAGCGAACGACCCTTACGCCGCGTTCCGACGGCCTGACTTTCTTCAAATTTGGTTAGCGTTTCGATTTATAAACCCGTCGCGCGGGAACAGAAAGAATCGTTGTTGCTCGGGGGATTGTGGGGTAACGTGTAATTTCCCGTTGGTAGTCGGTAAATGATCGGACATCAAAGGCTTGTGAATCGATGGATGACAAACCTCAGTACGGCTGCCAGGTCGGAATTCCACCGACCACAGTCCACAAGTACAAACCTGTTGGTCGGAATTCCACAAGTGCGAACCTCGAACGACTCCAGGTTTACCAAGCCACACGCCATGGGTACAAGGCGTTTAGGTACAGTAAATAAAATCCGTAAAATGGCCATAGTTGATTCATGAAGGTATCGCGATTTCCAGTTACTGGGCGAGATGGGTTGGGAATATTCTTAAAACTTTCTTGTTTCAAGAATGAGATCGCATAAATCCTCTGAGATTCGGTATGAGTATATTGTTCTACTAGTTAGTATTCCTTTGTAAATATTTTGATGATTTGAATTTTAAAACAATATAAAAGCTTCTTATTCCTCGAAGCTGAATATCACCATTTCTTTCCAGCTCCAATTTATTTTGGATTCCGAGTTCCATCACTTTTCTGATCGTTATCGTTAGCATCCTTATATCGTGGCTTCCAATCATCTGGAAAATGATTAAGGTAAGCATCAAACTGTTCTAAATGAACTTTCTTTGTTTATTATTTTAGTTTATATTTATTATTGATATCTTGGTATAGATCTGTATTGTTCCAAAACCGATGCCTCGTGTTTCTGAACAATATATAGACACATTCTTGAATTCTTATGAATTTGTATGTAAGTTTTTGAAAGAGAATTTCAAGAATGGTAATATATTATTTTTGATAGAAACCTGCAAATGATGTGTCAAGATCACATGCCAAATTTCATCCCCGTAGCTCTAATAGTTTTCGAGTTATCATGTTCACAGACAGACAGACAGACATAATTCCAAAGTTGTGTTTTTCGGACTCAGGGAGTCTAAAACGAGGAGATTCGTCAAAATCTCAAGTTCGAATTTTTTGACGATTACAATACTTTCTCTTATACTCTTTCTCTTCTTTCTTCGTATACGAGAAAGTGAAAATTATACCTTGTCGTGACTAAATGGTCTATCCGATTCCGGAATTATTTTTTGTCTGACTTTAGTACGGAGGGAAGGAGACAGCCCGGCGTTGCTCGGAATCCATATTTCTTCATACGCCAAACAATGCAAAAATAGTAAGCAGCACTTTGCAGCTTTTAAAACCATTACGCTCCCAGTTTCACGAGAAAGAAATACTTCAACTTTTTCATCATGGCATAATTAAAAATATTTTTTAAAAAAATTGAGGAAACAAAGATAATTTATCATAACATTTCGGGCATCACTGAACGAATATATTTTTTTTTAATTTTAAGATGGCTTTAAAATGTGTTTTCGTATAATATTATACTAATGGATCTTATAATCGGAAAGCATCAAAATTACGGGGAAAAACAACAGTGTTTAGTTTAGTTTAGTTATATTAACGTCCCGTTTTGAAGCAACGCGAGGGCTACTTTGGGACTGACATCGTAATTTTGAACCACGGTCAGATGACGAGGACGACACCCGATCTGGCATCCTCCTCTCCAAACTTTCACACCACACCAACGGGAGGACGTTTGGCCACTACGTATGATTTAGCGATCAAAGGGCTCCATACACGGCGGATCTTCAGTGGAATCGGGTTTTGTACCTGGAACCCTCCGGCCCCAAAGCCGAGACCTTGGAACTAGGCCACCGTGGCTTCAACAGTAGTGTCAAACCATCAGAGGGAAAAGGCAATTTTAATTACTTTTAGAGTATTTTTATGGATGCCAATTGAAAATGTTTGGCTTCTTAAGGCATAGGCATAATCATTGACACGTTGTCTCATTCTTATCTGGAAGTATGCGAGACAGTCGGGAGAACATTATTTATTTAAATTATTATGTTTTACATATGCTGTAAATGGCACAAAAAAATCGCAGTTTTTAATTGTTAAAAGGCTGCATTTGAAAACGTAGTTATCCTTTAATTGCCGTCTGCCGTCCAAGGCCACCTAATTTTAGCTGATGACATTTTCCCTAAAACTCATAAATGGCAACTGTTACTCAAACACCGCAACTATTAGCTACAGTTTTAAAAAACCGTTTATGCGTTCATAATGTATAAAGCCGACGCGACGGCGAGGTGCAGAAAAACTAAAAATAGTTGCTTATTTCTTTGCAGGAAACTAAAAACAAATCTTAGTGCCTTCCTGTCTCTGCTTTTATTGTCATGAAAAGCTTTTTATAACCTTCCAAAATATGAAAATAAACGCAAATAACATCACCTGGTGCAATGGAATGCATAAACGAGTCACGTGTTTAGAGTGTTTACTTATATTCAACGTTAGGATAGTATTCATTGCACTCTAACTCGTACCTATTAGCCATGAATTCGGAAGTTTTGTCAGAGACATGCGCTGTCAAGCATTGAGTTCTGTCCCGATTTGTTCTCCGAATGAAGGCCTAAACAACTGCGTATTCTTAGCAGAATGATTCTTGGAACCTGCACAGGAAATGAAACGTTTGTTCATTATTTGAATATATGACTTACGCATGCATTCAAATCAAGAACCGAAACTTTACATTACCCCTTAATTGCAAGATTAATTTACGCCTGTCACAGATCTTAATTCCACGAATATATAATAATTATAACGAATCATTATATATAATTTATAACGAATTTCATTAGTTGTGATCTTAGTATAAATGCTTCTGTTCGAAGCATTTATTATTTTATGGAATTCATTATCCGGTTCTACAGAGAAAATTGTAATGAGCAGCTTCAGCCAATTGAAGGATTTTTGTTTAATAATCGAATTAAATAATGCTTTCCTGTTTTATGTTGTTTAAGAAAATGATACAGGAAAGCTTTTACCTCTGTCAGCAATTCTGCCAAATTAGATGGTTTTC
>BGPR01001303.1:67126-78329 GCA_013235015.1 Araneus ventricosus | reverse complement strand
ATTCCTAAGTGGTCGTTGGCTAACCGATTTTCGATCGTGTCACTGCACCTGTGTATGACTCATGACATTCGGTCGTAAACTTCACTTGCAAAAGTAAAAGGCGTAAAACAAAAAGGAAACGTAATTTTTTTAGAAGATTTTAAATGTGAGAAAACCAACGGGAGTGGCCTTCCCGAAACTTTCTCGAATGCGACTAAAACGCGTGGGGAAAAATACACCTTGTGCCAGAAAACGTGCAGTATTCCCTAAGGTGGGGAAAACGCTCCACTGTTCGCGCCTTTTTTTGCGTCGTAGAATGGGGAAAAAATCGAATATGCAATTTCAACGCCTTTTTTTAACCGATTTAAACGAAAATTGAAGACAAGTGTACAATTAGGGTTTCAAGACTACATAGGAAATTTCATTTATCTAAGACATTTCTTTTAGAAGATATCGTCTTCAGAAGTATGCGATTATACAGACCACAGTTAGTCAAGCATTTGACGGATTTGGCCTAAAATTTGATACGCACCTACATTCTTGATGATAAAACTGAGTACCAAATTTTATCCATCTAGCTATTCAAATTTTTGAGATATAGTGTTCAAAAGAACGCGGACAGACAGACAAATAGACTTCCCGTAGACGGATTTTGTCAAAAATTTGATAGGAACTTACAAATTATGTGTCAAGATCACATACCAAATTTCATCCGTCTATCTCTAATAGTTTTCGAGTTATCGTGTCCACAGACAGACGTAATTCCAAACTTGTGTTTTTCGGATTCAGGGAGGTGTAATATCTTAGAAATAAAAACTGTGCTTTTAAAATATCACAAGAAATTTATTTACAGACACAATACGATACAAATTAACATTTAACATAAAAAACAAATTTAGAATAAGAAAATATTTCATGAGTTATCAAAATTAAATTAACCCAAAATCAAATTCAATATCAATCAACTTCAGTCCGTTGCATAAAATCACGCTTTTGCTGACATCCTAAAATGTAAAATATAGCATCCAGCCTAATTTAGGCAGTTCGACACCATTGTTATGGCTCCGGTAGAGACACCCACTACAGAAAACCGAACAACATTCTCGGCGAAAGGTGCCCAAGTCTCTTCACTTCGTTTCCTTTGGGAAAGGAAGATAAGTTCCAGCGAAATAGTTCAGAATTATGTCTTGGCTCCAGTTGGATGGGCTAGCTCGGAATATAGCTGGCAGGACGGTACAGAGGTCTAAAACGTGGAGATTTGTCAAAATCTCGAGTTCGAATTTTTTGACGATTACAATACTTTCTCTTCGTATACGAGAAAGTAAAAAGGGTCCACCATCAAGTTTTTCTGTGTTTCCAAATTATTGGTAACCATTTTATCACTCCCTCCCCTTTCCAAGTGACGCCACTGAATCAGTGATCCGCGGACTAGTATTAAAAATAGAATGAACAAAATTCGACCTACTTCTCAAAAAGGTTCGCCATCACTGCACTAGGATAACGCTAGACCGTATGTGCCTTTGGTCACCCGGAGGAACTTGTCGAAGCTAGGCTGGGGCGCCTCTCCATATAGTTCTGACTTGACACCATCAGACTACTATGCGTTCCGCCTTTTACAAAATTCGCTAAAGGGAAAAACTTTTCAATTCTCAGGATGACTGCAAACAGCTTCTTCAGCAGTTTGCTGGCGATAAGACAGGGACGTTCTGTGAGAGTGGGATAATGAAACTTCTCAGAAGATGGCAAATCATTAAGAAATAAAATAGTGCATATGTTATAGAATGAATTTCATTGCTAGTACAAAATAATTCTTTTCATTTTACAACAAAAATCAGCGAAGACTTTCCGAATAATCCAATAATTTGGTAGTAGTAACAAAACTGTGGATCTGTCTCACATTTTAGGCGAAATCCGCCAGCGCGATGTCTGCCTGTGTATATTTGATGCAACAACTCAAAAACTAAACAAGCTATATAGGTAAAATTTGGAATATGATTTTATCGCCAAAATTGTAGATCAGCATCAAATTTTGGACCAAATCTGCCCGAGGATTGACTTTTTGCCCTGTCTCTCTATTCGTGCGTATGTGAACGCGATAACCCAAAAACGCGAGGAGGTAGATATATGAACCTTGGTATGTCGCTTTGACACCACAGTTGCAGATCAGGATGAAATTTTGGACCCAGCCTGTCAACGAGAAAAGGCCCAAAATACAATATCGATTCTGTTCACTAAAATACGATGCTAAACACAAAACACGCGATATTGTGCAAGTATTTGAGAAAGTCGAAAGCAGACACCCTCTTTGGTTTTGGATGTAAATAAAAAGTTATGATGCTATGAAAAATATCTAAGCAACAAAGAATCTGCCCTCTACAACATTCTTTAAAATTTAGTAAAAAAATCTTCTGGTGTTTTAGGAAGACTGTGACAGACCACAAGTTCCTGCCTTTCCAGAAAACAGGACCGTTCCTGTTGGAATGGCTATCGCCTGCGAAAATCCCTGGGTAAGAAAAAGATGTCATTATTCTTTAGTGTAGGGCTTCTTAAATTAGGTACCTTGTTCCTAAATGTGGTCGCGTGCATGACTTTTGAGATGCCGAACTCATTGATTGCGAATACTTCTGTAACATTAGCGTGCGAAAAATATTCTATCTTTAAAATACTGGTCACCAGTGGGCTTGTGAGTTAAGGCTTTCTATGGCCGTGGCAAATATAGTTGCCACCAATTCATGGATTTTTAAATGCAATTTTTAATGTTGGCGTAAGTTCTCGCCAAATTTTTCGACGAAACAAAAGCCCAGATATATCTATGTAAGCTTGGATGTATATTTCGCATCTCAAACCATAATGAAGTGTCTTGACTTAGTAATTAATAATTAACAAAAAATTAATGCCAGCATTAAGCTAAATGAATTTCTTTTCTGAAATTAATCTCACTCCCAAAGTTATTTTATTATACCACTGCTCGAAAAAAATGGCCCTTTACAAGCTGATGGCTTCATGGCTGAGCAATGTGAATAGGAGGGAAAAGGTGATGGCTTCCATCCTGTGGGCTTTGATCTTAATTAGCATCATTCAAATACTAGATTGCTTGGCTGCGTTTGCACAGACTGCAAGAGATTTTCCTGATTTTCTTCCTAACGAAACACAAATTGGGTTAGTATCGTCTGAAATCTTCCAGGAAGGTAACCTACCACAATATATAGGTGCTAAATCAGACTTCTATCTCAGGTGCTACCTAGATACTTCAAGGTCGCTTTGACCTTCAGAAGACATCGCTTTTCCCTTTTATCATGAATCCTTGACTGAGGAGCTTAGATAGGTACGCTAGTTCAAGTGAGATTAGATTAATGGTTTTAGTAATTTATATGAATATCTTTTTCTTCACACTGTATTAACTGCCCAAATGTACATTCAGAGGATTGTAGCAAAAATAAAAGAACATTCGAAATTAAATAGAAACTTGATTACTTTTTCTTATTCACAATTCAAATCATTTAAAAGTTTTAACCTCTTGAGACCCAAAGGTTTAATTTTCGAACAATTTTCACAAAAATCGAGATCAATACTCTTAATAAGATTATATAACACTATAATATACTTCATTTATTAATTATATATTAATTATTATAGTTAATAAATTAATTACTTAAACTAACAAATATAATTAATGGTTATTAATTTATTAACAACCATTCGCACCTATTATTTATATATAAATAATAGATGACAGCATGGGACCATCCAAGCATTAGACAGCGGGATTTAAGGGCTTCGAATGGAAAGCGGCTTTTTCTGTAAATAAAACACAAATATCCATTAAAATGGACGCGGGGTTAAATTCCCAGGACATTCTTTAAATTCCCAGTCAAATTAATTGAAATTGGGCTAACTTCCTTCTTTTCTAAAATGTCTGACGTTTTCATTGCAGTACTTCACTTGGTGCGCTATTCTGTCGATGATCTCCGTGTCGGTGTTCCTTAGGATTCACTTCTTCATCAAACTCCTTATCAACGGAAGTCTTGTGGCAGCTTTTTCTGGCGTCATTTACAGCAAATCGAATCTGTTTTACAAGGCATACTTGCAAGATTGGTAAGTGCGGCGAATTGTTTCAATAGCCACTTTTAGTGTCTGGCTTGTTTACCTAAACTGCTGCGTTTTGTTAATTTTCATTCTACAAAATTATGTAAAAAAATAATTTTTCTTTAAATTTAATCTACTATATACAATAATAACTCGACTTCCGCGATTTTTTATTTTTCCACGTCCCGTTTCGAATATTTCCCAATTTAGAACATAGTACAAATATAAAACTCGGAAATAAAAACAAATAACACAAATAAATAGCGAGCTGTTATTTTGATATTTTAAGTTGTATATTTAAGATCAATTTCGAGAAATCTACCCGAAACATCGTATCCTGATAATGTTTTAGGCTTGATTCAGCCGTTGCATTTTGCGCGTAACAATTTTTACATCGCGCCAATGGTGAATCAGGAGGGGCTATGGTGCTGCAGCCTCCCCCAGGGTTAAACTAAAATTCTTGTTTTTTTTTTAATTTTTACATCTGTTTGTTCTTAATCTCTTTAAAAAAATAAAACGTGGCAAAATTGCTTTCTGGCTTGACGAACTCGGAAAATTTCCCCGCTTTTGTAGTCATTCCACTCGTACTTGTAGCGTTAACACGGTCGATTTTTTGGATAGTTATTTCATTGTGTTTTATTTAATTACTTACTTACCTTAAGTATTGTATTCTTCTTTGTGATTTTTATTGTCAAGTGAGCAAAGTTAGTGTTTTGACTTGCATAAGCCATGAGGCCACGACGATACAAAATTTGTATGACCTCAGCCCCTCCCAGACCAAAATCCTGGATTCGCCATTGCATCACGCAGTTTACAGAAAGAATGTCTGCCCGTCCACCTGTTTGTCTTATACCAACTCTTTATGTGGTTTCTTTCCCTTTCTGAAGGCTTTCGCATGACGCAGTTTACAGTCAGTATGCCAGCCTAAAAAAATGAAGTTAAAAGAACATTTGTTCGTTCCTTTTCAAAAATGAGTCGGAAGCTATGCCAGAAACTGATCACGTGTAATAGAAGTTGTTTTCAATCTCGCCAGACTATTAGATTCGGAAATTGATAGTGATGATATCAATGAGCTGTTGGACTGGCTTAGCAAAGACCTGACAGTCGATGAGCTTATAGAGTTACGTAAACTATAGAAACCGACATCTGATATCAAAATCCACCTGAAAAGCAAATGGTAATTGCACGTTTAACTGAAGGTCTCGGCTCATTGAAAAGGGATTACAAATTCCGAAAAATCAGTCATTGAAGAGGAATGTATTCCATCCAAGGAACAAAAAATATTAGCTTGCTATAGAAAAAATTTTTACGCCCGATGAAAAAATCGTTGAAACGTCAGACGATTTTGTTAGATATAATTTAGAATGAAGTTTAGAGCATAGCAAAGTTAGCATTAATTTGAAATAAAATTACCAGAAAAGTTATTTAAGATTTTAATAATAATAATTATAATACAAGAGTAAGCTTAAAAACAAGTATCATTATAAAATACTACTGTTGCATATTAATAATAAATTAACAATTAATTACAACAAATAGTGAATTAAAAAAATTACACAAAATATTGCTTATTTATTTTTATTAACATTCATCAGTTCCATCAACTGAAAAAGAGTGTAAGGCGCAAGGGTGTAAAAATAATGCTTAGAAACAAAAAAAAAAACTACGAATGCCAGTGTCGTAGGAAAGAGGCAAGAGATGTAGTGTACTGGAGTGAAGTTCCAAATACACAGATACTCACATTTCAACTTTAAAGCAAAATATTTAATTTCAATATCTCATCTGGATTAATATTAAATCGGCTTATTTACGTCTGGAATATTATCATAACTTGTTCCTTAAGCAAAAGAACCCAGGCGGGGTCATCACATTTGGCATTCTCTACGAGTAAAGCACCGAGCTTCGCTCATAAATCAGTTTGGTCCGCAGGTACGTCTCTGTTAGAGTAACCAAAAGTTCATCTCTCTCTCTTCTCTAGCCCTGTTGTTTGGCACCGGGCATAACAATCATTATCACTTCCCCAAAGAACGCCGCTTTAGCAGCTACTACACCTGTGAAGATTATTAAAAATCCATCACCCAACGTGACAAGGATAGGTCGCCAAAGAAATGTTTATAGCCTTCTGCTTATCTATCGATCTCTAAATAGAACGCCACCTCAGGACCTGCGCCTCCTTTTGGTTATTTAAACAGTGTAGCGGACTGTCCTACCGTTACGAGAAAAACCTTGAAAAGGGTTGCCTCAAGTAGACGAGTCGAAGAAAAGAGGGAAAGGATATAAAATCAACCGCAACATTTGGCAAATTAAGCGCACTTCGTTAGGCGAGGAATTCCTTTCCGACCGAAGTACAAAGCGAAATTAGACTTCCGCCGGTTCTATCTGCGCCAAACAAAATAAAGCCCGTTCCTTCACCCCCAAAATGCAGTGGAAAATCCCGTTTCCATAACGACAGCCACCGGCATGTCTGGTGTCTAGGTTTTTCTCCTGGCGGTAGGACGGCATGAAGTGGAAGAGACATCGGAAGATGCTCCTTAACTGTCAAGCAAATTATAGCGAAGGCAGAGGGATGGAAAAGGTTACAAAAATACAAATATAAAATTCAGGTTTAATATACAAGAAACTAAGAGGAGTATCATATAAAACTATATACAAACAAACAAAAAAAGTAAAACTTTGAAATAAATGGGCATGAAATGTAAAATAACAATAAAAAAGAGAGTAAAAGAAAAACTAATCAAATAAAGAAGTCCACAAAAACAAACTAATATGCGAATGTTAAAGCACATGTATGTCTGTTCTGTTGATTGTTCCTTGCTCCATAAAGTGAAAGTTCTTCTGTGTGGAAGCGGAGAATAATTCAGGTTCGCTGTCACTTCGACGAAGAGGACGCGACAAATTCCCAATGTCGGCTTGGAGATAATGGAAAAGGCTTGAAGTGGAAGTTGATCGTGGATTTATTCGAAAAAGCTCTTGAAATTCATTAAGATGGTGTAGCAATCGTTTTGGATTTTAAGTCGAGAGCCTTTGTTGGAGGCGACGTTGCGGAACCAGATTAGCTCATGTTGCTGTGCCAGTTTAGTCACGTGGAGGGATGCAGTCAGACTGCACTCTGTCGCATAATGCAAAGGAATGCCGTTTGTGTTTCCACATGGACAATTTATTGTATCTTGGGTACTTATTATCAAGACTGGCCATCCCTTGAAAATGTCCCTTTCAAAGGTAGGTGGTGCGTCCGGACTGTTTGCATGTAGAGATTCTTCGCTTAGAGGAATTCTAGGCGATCTCTCTACAGAACGCCGCCCCATGCCTGATGCCATTACGGCAACCGAACCGGTTGTATGGACATGGGATGGCGATCTCTATACAGAACGCACACGTTTTCCGTATAGTTAGCGGCATTGTGAACAGCTTGGGATCCACATACGTCAAGGGGCCACAAGTCTTTGAGGATGCCGAGAACATAAAATATTAATGCGTTTATTTCATTTTTTAAAGTCGTTTATGACGGGTTGGGTAGAAAAAACTATGTCCATATTTTTTTTTAATCCTTCCGTTTACCCTTATCGTTTCACTTATAAGGCCTGTATACTCGGTACTTTTGAGTGATGTAAAGCATATAAAATTAGTACTTCATAATCATTTTTTTCCTTGCTAGGAACCGCATGCCTGCTGGGGTGGATCAGTATTGGTGCTTAATGGTTACTTTATTTTTACTGCACCTTTTAGACCGACAGGTAAGTCTCCGAGTCCTGAAATTTAAAATGTTCTTAACACTAATATACTTCGAAAATTTGTGCAGTAGTATACGTTTGTTTCGTTGCTAAGAAAATGTCCTAGAAATTATTTTGAAATACATTTGTCGAGTTGAATTCGAGTGATTTCCGGAAAAATCAGAGTAAACATTTGAATAATCTTTGCCGATTTTTCCAAATTGACTGTCGGCATATAAGGAGGGTTCAGAGTTAAAGTGAACCAAGTCCATATTTTGTCCATTTTGTATTAACACTGCTGTGGTAGTGCAGAAATGTTATATTGTCTATGTAACAAGGATTCAGATCCATAGTGGACCTGGCAGCAAGGGCATTCAGAATTCCACTGTCATTTTAGATGCAGCTATTCAATTTTGAGATCTGTTTTCTCAGAAATGAATCCCATGGACTTGATTCACTTTAGCTCTTCATATAATGACCTGTGGGGGGCAGAGGCCCCCTGTAGTGGTTGTTGTCCCCCCGTCGGGGAAAATTTTCATATCCCGTTCACGCAACGGGTTATTCAACTATTAGATAAATAAAGATATGGCAAAAATTTGAAACCAATTTCATTACCCTCCTTCCCCCCCCCCGTACAGCAAGTGGTGACCCCTATAGGGGAAACCATGCCCCCCCCTCCGTCGGGCACATTCTAAAGCCACTCCTGATAATGACAACTATCAAATAAATTTTTGGTGTTTTTATACCGGGTGATCAATAAGTCTGCAGACATTTCAAACAATCATAAATAAAAATCGAAAAATGATTAGATTGAAAAATAGTTTACGGGAAATAATTCTATTTACATGTTTCTTTTTTACCTTGGCTTTCCTTTCCATGAGATTAATACAAAAAAAATCACCAGTGGGGGGGGGGCTGATATAAACGAATAAATAGGTACACAAAAATAATAGCATTTTCATCAAAACTGCAAGTGTTCAATATAGCCTCCACTGCAAGGTAGAATACATTGCAGACAGCGCCAGCGACGGTAGAGGACAGCGTGTCCGTATGCATTGACAACACCTCTTGGAGAATCCATCTTTGAATTCCGATTAGTTCAAAAGTCGTGATCTATATACAGTGGCGTAACTAAGACTGGACAGGCAGGGCACGTGCCCTGGGTGCAATTGCCAAGGGGCGCAAAATTAAGGAATGAATTAGTTGTATTTAAAAAAAAAGTTCGTTCTTTTTAAGCTTTCATACCAAAGATTCTTAAAAATTAAAATAGTTTCAACAAAATGTGGAAAAACCTAAAGGATAGTGTTTTCTACAACTCGAGAACTTGCTCAAACTGCGATAAAGTTACAAATAAGATTATGTTGCAGAGATTTGATGACTAAAACCTCATCTATAACTGAAAGTGGAAGCTCGTTTCAAAGGGATGTCCATTTCAAAGATTTGCGTCCTGGGAAGTGGGAGATAAGGGACGATAATTTAAAATAGATTAGTCCCGTAGGGTTCTCGTGGTTTCTCCCGTTCTCCGATTCGTGCTGATTGGGTATAAGCTACTTCGAAAATTCGTGACAAATAATTAGCAGAAAAGTATTTCCTAGTATTCACGTATCATTCCTAGTTTCAATAAGCAGAGAGTGAAGCACGAAAAAAATATCTCAGATTCCGTTTTCTTTCAAGAACAGTGAGGGCTCTACTGAAAGAAAAATGTTTAGAAAAAATAAGTTTTAGAAGAAAAAAAAACTAGAATCACCTTTCCAAAGATAAAGAAGGGAGAGGGCGCAATTTTGGTATTTGCCCTGGGCGCCATTTTATGTTGGTACGCCACTGTCCATATACGAGCGATTTCAAATATCCCCACGACCAGAATTCCACCGGAGTAAAATCTGGCGATCGAGGGGGCCACAGGATGCAGGCTCTACTAATGATGTCTTCCCTAAAGGTCTCGACCAGGAAAGATTTTTCTGGATTTGCAAAGTGACTTGTTGCCTTATACTGCATAAATGTTGCTGCAAAGAGCACTCTTGTTTCCCTCAAAGATGAAACCTTGATATTTTTTCCCCGACTCCTCATGCAATATTCTCAGCGAGAAGTCATGCGATTGAATCGATGGAGGTATATAGGTCTATAAATAGCCGTCTAATTTACATATTTCCAACGCAGTCACTCTTTTTAATACCACCCACTGGTGATTTTTGTACTGATTTTTCAATATATAAAAAAAAAATTATGTCCTGTTTACATCACGAACCGTTTTACAATCCGATCATTTTTCGATTTTTTTAAACATCTACTGGCCTTTTGATTATTTGATAATATTCATTTGCGATAGAAAAGTGTAGTAAGATAAAGATTCTATTTTATATCGTGAATTTCCATAAAGCGTGTTGTGCGTTGTCGCAGGTGGAGTACATCGGTCGCTTGGACTACCTGTGGAAGCGCAAGCTGAAGAAGGAGCAAGAGGAAGCGACCACCATGGGTCTCGTCAATCGCACGCTTCTGCAGAACATTCTGCCAGTCCACGTGGCGCAGTACTACCTCACCAAAGAGTCTGTGCATTTCAATGTGAGTAGTGAAGCTTTTACTTTCTGGTGTAGGAAGCGACATGCTACTAGGTAAAATAAAATAATTGAGCCGATAAGATGTATTCCGCCTGTTTTATTATCCCTTTATAACTCAACTTCTCCAAAGTGACAAAATACCGGATGTTTTGATAGCTTTACGCATGTAATAAAACAAGTATTTCTTAGATTTTTAAAATTTTAATAATGAAATGAAAAAACACTGCCCTGTCAGCAGAAGATATTGTACGATATCTCCACGATGTTGTTCGATATTCTGAATGCCTTACAATATCGTGAATATATCGTAGCAATATTGTAGAGCATCTTGGTCTATTATGTTTTGGGAAAAAGGGAGTGGGACATTTGAGTCGCTCCAGAAGCCACTGTGGTTAACTCCATTTTTTGATATTTTCTGATTTTTATAAATTTTAATGGAATTAATAATATTCTTTTTAGTTAATAAAATATTTACTCGTTGCTTCATTAGAAGACTTTATATATTTTATAAACCAAAAATTTTAAAGATTAATGCATTAAAAAAACATAAATTTTCTCGAATTTTTTTTTCTGGACTTAACGGTTGTAATATTCGTAACGAATAAATATATATATATATAATATATGTGTGTGTGTGTGTGTGTGTAGAATTATTAAAATATTTAAAGAAAAGAAAATAATTACATGAAAAAATCGTTTGGTCATAAAAGAAATTAATTTAAAAACATCGTTAGGCTGAAAACGAAATTAATTAAAAATATCATTTGGCATAATTCTTTTCTAAAGGTTATAAAAATAGTGTGGAAACTATGTATTTATCTTTTGTTAACGTTGCTTATCAACGAAAAAGAATAATGATGATTGAAGATGGAA
>BGPR01001303.1:0-53846 GCA_013235015.1 Araneus ventricosus | reverse complement strand
AGGATGAGGGAGAAGATTTTAAATCTTAAAAAAAATGATTTAAAAATTACAAGAAAATAGTATTAATAAATAAGAAAAATCCTAAAGAGAGTTGTGAAGAATTAAAAAATCGTAATATTCCTTTTAGGTATGCAAAATTAGGGAAGGCAAAAACTTCGGCACGGTCTCGAACTAGAGGCGAAAAGACAAGAGAAAACAGCTACCGAAAACAGTGAAAAGGAAATGTTTGAAGCAGTGTATCGGAGTCATGGAAAAAAAAAAAAAAAAAAAAAAAATGGGGGGCGGGCGTGTGAACAAAAGATACTCAGAAAGAGGGGATTTATATAACATTATCCGGAGCCTGTACAATATTACGATGAGTGATTTTACTATTAGGAGATTTTCAAAACCTTTGTCTAATTTTAGACTTAGATAAAGCTCTTTACGGCAGGGATCTTAACTAACATTTCTCAGATCAGTGTTAAAAAATGGAACCTTCTGCTCCCGTTTTTCGTGTCGTCATTGGAAAAGGGCCATGTTAACCTTCTTTGTATCGATTCTCATTTTTAGTATGCATGAACGTTAGGTATCAATATATTTTAAAGATACTCGCATGGCCATTAAAGCTGCTACGCCCCGCCCTCCCTACGTAATTTCTACTCTCACACCAGCACACAGTGTAAAGTTCCGATGACTTTAAAATTTAAAAAATAGATAAAAATTTTCTACAACTAATAAAACTGTATCATTGAAAGATAATTTTTTTCTCTTTAAAGAGACATGAAAAATTCCTTTGTCAATCAATTCATTCAGAAGTATGGCAAAACGACAAATTTGGTTTTAATTTTAATAATTTAAATTTGAATTAAAATTTAAAAAAAAAACAGTCTCCGAGGGTGCACATCTTCCAGCATCCAAAGTATATCTCAGTACCTAATAGCTCTATTGTTCTACGGTTCTATTCTGTACACCATACAGGACATACATACAGACAGACAGACATTCATCTTTTATTAGTATTACGAGATTTTTTTAACCCTTGCAGCATGATTGACAATTCCACTATAAACATTTCACTGCTGCAAAAACGAGCACTCAGATCCATTTTAAATCGATGTTTTACAGCACAAGTACACTACGTTCTATACAATCTTAATACTTTTCCTGAAAAGAGCAGATTGCATTGGCTCAATAATGAATAGTCCTGCTTACATTGGCGGGATACCTTTAAGATAGCGAAAATCGAAGAAATATTTCAACGTGCTATCTAGTGTTATAAAATGTCTATCCTTTTCATTGTATATATTCATTGCATCTGGCAACATCTGTTCTCTGTTAATATTGTTTTGTCGAATCTGGCAGCCCACTGTTTTTGTTGTTAGTTGTCGCCTGCCTTTTGAGGTGGCTGCTAGGCTTGCCTCAATGTGACCTAGATGTCATTTTGATCAATATATTCAATCAAGATTCACACCAAATGGATTTATTTTTTTTCCAACTTCGAACATCATATTACATGCTTGTGTAAGCTACAATAAAGCAAAAAAAATTGTTCAAAGTATTTCATACTTCACATAAATGGAGTCGTTCAAAGCCAATGCAGTGCGCTGTATTTCAGCATAGCATGAATAATCGTGGTGCCTTCTTTATCAAAATAATACGTTTATTGGACGTCTCACGGGACAAACATGCAAGGCAAACACATACTTACATCACAAACGTGACATCACTGACTTTCATCGATTTTTTTTTTTTTTTACTCAGGTGGTTAGTTTTCAATTCCTTTTTAAATATCTTGTCGATTTCAAAATCATTGAGACTAGAGATTGGTGAAAATGCAGACAGTTTCTGTTTTCCGAATTGCAGACTTGGAAACGGATCTTTTACTGCTAGAATTGGGTTGAAAGTACTTCTGAAATCAAAGGGGCTCTTTGGTTTCTGCAGCGAGGGCGAGTTTTTGGATTACTATCTCTGCAATATTATAATGAGTATTATAATAGAATTACAAATCCTTGGGAACAAAATGCTTATCATCTGTTATTTATTCGACACTTGTTCGTTTAGGAATTGCTGTGGGACCTCTGCTTGCTGGAGTAGTGGGTTCGTCCAAACCTCAATACGACATTTGGGGCGATACTGTCAACATTGCTAGTAGAATGGATAGTACAGGTGTTCCAGGTTTTATTCAGGTAATTTTCTTTCTTCTATTATCGATTTAAGAAACCTGTTATTTTAGGAAATTTTCAAAAAAATTTTGCTTCTGCTGGCGGTTTTTTTTTTTTTTTTTTTTTGCAGATTACATTTCATTAATTAACTCTTTCAAGGACAGTTTATTTCTAGTATAATAAAATAACTTTGGTATTGAGATTAAGAAAAGAAATTCATTTAGCTTATTGGATGACAATTTTTTGTTAATTTCATTAATTAATAATGGATTAAAAAGTCGAGACACTTTTTTACGCTTTGAGATAAGAAATTGGACCGTACAGGATTTCGTTTCACCGAAAAATTTGGTGAGAACTTTAAAATAGCTTACCTTGTACGTCTAAAAATTGATGAATTTGGCTGTAAGTATACTTACCACGGCCCTATAAAGGGTTAAATAACCACCTGTCATGGTCTCTTGAAATTTTAAATGAATATATGCGGCAGGCCTGAGAGTGTTTTAGGTGCCACTCTCCAATATCGGGCGTTTTTTAACTTTTTCTCCATGCAATCGCAGCCATTCAATTTCGATTTATAGGCAGCTTTAATGAATATGTCTGAATGCATTTGTAACAAAATTAATTACTCTTTATACGTGGTGTTGCAATGGCCTGCCAAACTGCGTGGAATAATTAATATGCGATTTCAACATTGTCTGAGGCAAGAAGGTTAGCGATGAGGTAAGCCTGACCAGTCACGAGAACAATCGAGTGCACCTGTATGAACGGCCCACCGTGAACATCAACATGGGCTCTCAGAACTCTGTAAAATAGACTTCAATACGAACGTCTCGTGGATGGACTACAAGCAAAGATGTGCATTCCACCATCAGAAGTGGAACCGTTTATCAGTCCACACTATCTTATAAGCTACCAGAGAACCTGCGGTATCAGATTCTCGTACCAGGGTTGCTACTCAAGCAGGAGAATCAAATTCCCTGACTATTCCAGGAGTATTCTCAAGAAAATTCCAATCAAGCGTGTTAATATGTATTGGTCTCAGTGAAAAGGTAAAATAAGATGATATCAGTTGAAAACGCTGAACTTATCTAATTACAGATGAGAGTAACTAAAAATTCTACTTTTCATTCTGCTATCTTCTAAGTCTTTTCAAAACCGTTCAAAATTATAAAAATTTGTATTTGTCAGCTAACTTTCCTTTTTACTTTCTCGTATACGAAGTATACAAAGAGAAAGTATTGTAATCGTTAAAAAAATTCGAACTCGAGATTTTGACGGATCTCCACGTTTTAGACCTCCCTGAGTCCGAAAAACTCAATTTTGGAATTATGTCTGTATGTCTGTCTGTGTGTTTGTCTGTGAACACGATAACTCGAAAACTATTAGAGCTACGGGGATGAAATTTGGTATGTGGTCTTTGAACATAATTTGTAGGTTTCTATCAAATTTTGGACAAAATCTGTCTATGGGAAGTCTGTCTATTTGTATGTCCGCGGTCATGTGAACACTATAACTCAAAAACTTGAATAGCTAAATGGATAAAATTTGGTACACAGTTTTATCGTTATGATTGTAGGTCCTTATAAAAGTTTAGGCCAAATCCGTCAAAAAGAGGCGTTCAAATTGAATATTCAATTTCCTTTAATCCGATTCTCACGCGCATGCGTATTGGTAGCAATCTGTTATTGTTGTAAATTTTATTTACAACAATAAATAATGTTTTCAAGCATCAATTGTTAACAATTTTTTTATTGTTGTAAATCAAACCGATCTCATTATTTCAGCAAATCTTTTATTCATGCGCTTTTGCAATTGTTACGGTTGTGGTAGTATAAATTGTTTTCTTGGGAATTCAATTCCAAAGCAGAATTTTCGCTTTAGTATTCATTGCATTGCCTATTTTATCGCGCCTGCTTCAAAGTAATATATTTTTTTTGAAACGTGGCAACAGATATTTGATTTCAGGTTTGTTTGTTTTTTTGTTTTACTTTCTCGTATACGAAGTATACAAAGAGAAAGTATTGTAATCGTCAAAAACATTCGAACTCGAGATTTTGACGAATCTCCACTTAGAAAGTATACGAGAAAGTTTAGGGGAGACCACTCCCGCTGGTTAACAACTGCATTACAAAATTCTCTTAATTTTACTTTTACCCACATAAATTTGCAAGAAATCTCATATTAATTTCATGAATGATTCTGAGTTTTTGTGAAAATAACTAAAATATTTGAAGTTGAAGTAGTGAGGGAAGAGGAATCCTTTCCCCCTCCAAAAAAATACATCTCTCTCAAAGTATCTTTAGTAAAGCTAGTTCAAAATCTAGCTTAGAATACAGAAAAAAAAGATTCCTCTCATGAAAACTATTAATGTAAACATAAAAATACAAATTAAATTTAAAATATTTAAATGTTAATTTATATTTAACATAAATTTAAAGGAAAATCACTTTTTTAGAGATCGCCACAAAATTTTCCCCTACTTTCCAGACTTTTGAGCGGAAAATGAAATTTCCTGATTTTTTTGGTTAATTTTCGATTTCCTTGACTTTCAAGTGGATTTTGATATGAGGCCACAGGCGTAAAATTGTGTTGAGGCCTCTCCCCATACCAAATGGCATAAATTCGCCATCAGTCTAGCAGTACGATATATATCGAAAAAATATGGAGGCCCTCTACAGTCTCGAAAAATGAGGCAAGCGCCTCTAGCAAAGTGGCGGATTTTGTCAATATTAGGCGACAGGCGCAAAATTGCTCTGAGGCCTCCTACCCTTACCTATTGTCGTAAGTTCACCGTTGGTTTAGAACTACGATGCACATCGAATATGTTTTGAGGCCCCTTAGATTCTTGAGGCATGAGGCGAGCGCCTCTAACACCTGTGCAAAAAACCGCCACTGCTCTAGCACCGGTGTGAAAAGCCGCCACTGGAGAGAGCACGAGTTTCTGTTCTCCGCCTTCGTTTGCTGAAGTGAATGACGAGTATTTTCAGTTCGAAGAGCAAAACTCGTGCCCTTTCAAGGAAATCGCCCCTCCCCCGTATGATAGTGGTATTCAACTCTTAGCAAATACCAAAAAATACAAATTTTCTCACTAATATTTCTGTGTTGAATTTCTAATTCAAACTTATATTGAGCAAAAAAAACTCATTATTAATAGACATATCCTTTGCAGGTAACAGAACCAGTTGCAGAGATACTGAAGGAAAGTACTAAATACGATATCGAATGTCGGGGACAAACTTTCATTAAAGGTAAAGGTATGATGACGACGTACTTGGTGCATCCCTGTGAGGTTACAAAACTGTAACTGAAATCATCACCACAGCAAAAGCATTTGCCTTCTCAGAAAAGCACAAGACTTCTACCCATAAGAATGAAGAACACATTTTCATCATCAACCTTCAGTCATCCTTTGTTCTAGCTAGTCTATATGTTGTGAATACTTTTCCTACGATTCCTCTGAACTACATTCGTTTACGGCGATCAGTGACTAGTTGATACAAAAAGTGGACTTTTTCATGGAATACTACTATGACTTACTGTAGACGGAAAAATGCATGTGCCAACTGCTGAAAGGAAAAAGATTCGTGAACAGTTGAACATTTTATTGCTATTTTCAAATCCAGTGAATGTAACTAAACCACAATTCACATCAGTATTCTACTTACATTTCATGTAAACGAACTTAAATTGATAGAACTTTGCATTATGTATTAAATGTTTAATAGTGCTGCTGGTGTAATTTAAGAAAGATTGGTAGATTTTAACCTATACCTAATTTTAAATACGTAGATTAGTTAACTTATTTTTAGAATAGTATATTTTAGCTACATTGTAATTTTGAAGGTATACATGTTTGCCAAACGATAATTTTGCCGATGAACAAATTTAGAACGATTCTGTATATCTTGAAAGAAAAACTATTCAGAACCTTCAGATCTACGAGTGTTATCAATTGGGTCACAGTTTGTGCATACAAATGGCAAAGTGTTTTCAGATAGAAACCAGTTAAATACAAACTCATCTTCTCAAGAACATTTGAAGCAATGAATGGAGATTGAATGTCATTGTAAATATTGTTATGTTGCATTTTAGTGTTTTAATTAAAAGTTCTCAATATTATTTTCTGTATTTTTGTTTGTGTATTCTTGTCCAAGCTCAAACTCTCAATCAATAATTAGGACAAGATTGCATAAATATAGGAATTTATTAAATACCATTAAAAAAAGTCTTATTCCTATTACTAAAGGGTTTATTTATAAGCTTAGAGAGAGTAAAGATTTTGTTTGCATCTGTATGCAAAAGTAGGTGCAAAGGTGGCATTTGAAGACTTTTTGGAGAACAGAATACTGATATTTGGTAGGTTATTGTACAAACAAGTGGCTAGTTTAATGACAAATTTATTAAGAGGTAAAATTTCCGTTTCTTTAAAACCATGTGCCATTAATTAATCTGCGAATGCTATTTGGTAAAAGTTGCTTTTGCAGTTGTGCAAAACTAGGAAATGGAAAAAAAGAAGCCACCCCCCCAACATATCACAATTTTACCAATCACACACACTTCTGTATTGAAAGTATGATCAAAGTACATAGTGGAATTCGAAAAAATCTTATGTGTTTTTAAAAAAATAGATAAAGAGTATCTAAAAGATCTTCAAAATTGTGTTGCTGGAAATATTTAAAAATATTTTAAATTTTTTTTAATTAGGAAAAAAATTTTAGGCCAACTAAATTTGCACCATTGAAAAGATAATTTCTAAATTTTAAAATGCTGTAAAAACCATTTTGTGCAGTAATATTTTTGGAAGTTATTCCCACCCCCCGAAAAAAGCTTTTTCCCCCTATCCTTTAAAGATCTAGTGCAGGGGTTCCCAACCTTTCTTCTCAGAGTACCCTTTGATTATTCTTTTTATTTTCGCATACCCCCTATTATCATATCACTCCCCCTTCCATCTGTCTATGCAAAGAAGTTTTTTATCAATAATGTTAAAGGCTTAGGTTAGCTTAAGAGTCAAATGACTCAAATTAATAACATTTGCAATAATTATTTTTGATTTTACATTTTATTCTATTTTTACAATAGAATTAGATAAACTCCAAAACAAATGAAACCAGTATTGTAATAATTTCACATTAACTTAGAAGGATACCTAAGAATTACACTTCCTTTTGCTTTGTTTTTTCCTTATTTTGAGGTTAGGTTTAGGACTTGCACAACTTTTACTTTTCACACAAACTTGGAAAAACAAAATTCTGTAACATTTTTAAACCTTTTCTTGTGTCCAACTTTGAGTTCGCGTACCGTCAACTGGTCCTTCATGTACCCCCAGGGGTACGTGTACTACAGGTTGGGAACCTCTGATCTAGTGAGACGAAATAGTAATCAAAATACATGTTCTAAAAATTGAATAGTACAAAATATAATACATTTAAACACTGCACACATTTTATAATAAAATTTATTATCTTTTCTGACAAACAATAGTATAACTCAATAATAATAATAATAATAAAAGCAATAACACAAGACAGTTGCAAACACAAAGTGTAAAATGGATTCCGAATGGCACTCACAAAAATGGATACATTGTTAAGTAGTTCCAACAGCGGCTAAAATAAAAGAAAACAAGTTTCGAAAATAATGTTATAAAAGATGAGCAATACGAAAAGTGAAAAAATATCTCCAAATTTGTATCACACACTGCTCGTTCAAGTAAAAGAAGATTCTTGTTACACATGTAAGGTAGATGCATGACTTCAAAAGAATAGCTATTTGAGCATGACATTTGGCAGCTATCAAGGGGAATATAAATGTTTTTAAAACAATCTCGATATTACACTTGGTTAGTTGAATTCATAACAGTGCGAATAAGAGTACACTCAACCCTCAATTTATATGGCAGTTCGGTGACTCGAAATTTGTGCAATTCGAAACTGCATTTCAAAAAAAAACGGTGTATAATAAATCAATACGAAAAAATATTTAAGTATTTTATTTCAATTAGGAATCATTTTTTAAAGAGAATACTTATTTAGTCAAGCTTCATTATAGTATCGTACAAACCTTTTTATAAAATCTGTATTTATTCTTTTTCGAATTTTCTTATTAATAACTGTTATTCGCCGCCCCCCATGGCATATTTATAAACTACTGTTACTAATCGAGTTCGTTTCCCCTCATTCATTTACCAGTAATATGACAAAAAGTGTATTGACGAAATCCGCAATCAAAATTTCAAATCTTTTATTCAGTTTCTTAGAAATTTCCCGCTATGAAGATAAGGAATCATGCAATCCAGTCAATTCACGTTTAATGTGCCATGACAATTTAGTTTTGAAATCCACTGACCATCTTGAAGAAAAATCGCAAGACAAAATACAGTTAGACGATACATGCGATTACTTTTACCCTATGATTGTGACATCACTCCATTCTCTTTCAAATTTTAATATCCTTTCATATTTGGATCATGTTCAATAACAATCGATCCAGTTCTTCAAGTATTCACTTTTCATCACGTCCACTCAAAAACAATCAATTCCTCTTAAACTAACGATATCAACCCTGAATAGGGTTCTAAAAACACTAAAAGCGAGTGTTTGTGCTAGAATCTTCAATATGGTCAATAAAAATCAAACATTTTCAAACACATTCATTTTTTCCCCTTCCTAGCATAGCACTGATGTGTGTGTCACTTTGCTGTTTATTTTTCCAACCTATATACAGTAATGTAGCGATGGTAAGTGGCACTCAAAGAATAATATTTTTTTTTCACCCCAAGTTATCATTGGTAACTTGGCAACAGTAAATGTTGCCCGAGACATGATTATTATCCTTTTTCCACCTTATCATATTTGGCCTTAAATGTTATTAGTGTGTTTATGTCTCTTTTTAAGTGCCATGGCGCCCGTAAAACTAGTGCCCGGGAGTTAATGAAAGTCATATACACATACATATAATTTAGGCCTGAAATTGATTAGAACAAATTAAAATTTCCAGTTTGGCAAATGTTTCCATTTCCTTGATTGTGCAAATTCAAATGTAAACAGAAGCTCGCCCAAATGTGTCCAGGCATATTAAACCAAAGTCTTGTAAATCGAGGGTTGAGCGTATTACTTCATTCAATACAAATGAGGATTTATAAAAAAATAAATAAGCAAGCATTGTTCTATGACTCGAATACAGCTTGACTAGGTTTTAAGATTTGGCATCAATAACTAGTAAAAACAATTAAAAATAATAAAGTGGTGTGTATCTTAACAAGTGAATCGTAAAAATGTAAAAGTCAACATTTTCCAAATAATTAATTGTAAATAAAGTATTTTACGAAATAAAATAAGCAAACTTAATGCTAAGACAAAGAGCAGGAGATGGGTAGAAGAGAGGCCCGAATTGGAAGAAAATCTTTGACAAGTATTCGCAGTGACGTAGTTGCAACTTTTGCTGCCCTTCCTTTGCAAGTTACGCACGGCACGTAAACTTCAAAATAAAAAGAAGAAATTTCAGGAAAAAAATCACTTCGTTAGTAACATGACTCACCGTTCTGAAGATAGGCTGCGAAATTACTAGTCTTTCTCTCAAGTATCGGCAATTTACCACAAAAGGCAAAAAGTACAAATTAATTACATAATTGTTTTGTACACAATTACTAAACTACTGCCGCAACTCTTCTTAGTCATAAAATTGTTTTCTTGGTGTCTGATTTTGCCGCCCAGGATAGATCACTCCCTTTAGCTACGCCACTGCATCTTCGCGAACCTTTTCCTGATTGTATCATATGTAAAATTATGGAAACCATAAAAATGTTAAAATTTTATTGGTGCATGTCATATGGCATAAATATATATACAGTAAAGCACCGTTTGTACTTTTTCATCTTTACAGCATTTACATGTAGTTTAGTCATTGCAATGATAAAATACTTCATTCATACGACACAAAGCTTCGGTCATATGTTGTTTAACCCCACCCTCCTTCCTTAAATTCTCAAATTTTCTACCTCAATCATAATTTCTCAGTACTTATTAAGAGGGAAACTTTTCTAGAATGCAGGGGAGATAGGCCTTTATTTGGAAGAAATGGATGCTATCTGCATGCACATAAATTGCATAAAATAAGAAACAATTACTACTCAAGATATGCAATAAAGGCATGATTTTTCTCACTTTTATGATGAATGCATAGTTTTAAAATTCAATTATTATTTTCATAGTACTAAGTATTACCGCCACAAGAAAACCTAGACATGTCTGTGGCAGGCGCTATGGAAACGGAATATTCCACTTCATTTGGGGGGTGAAGGAAAGGGCTTTATTTCATTTGGCGCAGATAGAATCGATGGCAGTCTCGTTTCGCTTTGTACTATGGTCGAAAGCGAATTCTTGTCTAACAAAATGTGCTTAGTTCGCCAAATGTTCCAGTTGATTTTATGCCTGTTTACCTCCTTTCTTCGACTCGTCTACTTGTGACAACCCTGTCCAGGGTTTTTCTCCTGGCAGCAGGACTAGTAGTACTTTAAAATTATTACTTTTAAATGAATTTGCATCAATAGCAATAAATTTGTAATAATCAATATTGTTTTGAAATTACAATTATACGTCTTTTCATTTATATGTGGTTTTACGTCAGTCCCTTCAAAGACATATAAACGGTGCTTTACTGTAATCCAATATAATTGAAGAAAACGCTGCTTCCTTAGATAGGAGACAAGAGTTATTTCGATACCATAGGATAAGGCGAATATTAATGAAAGCAAATAAATTAAATGCGCATTGATTGTTACAAAAACTCAAGTGAAATAGGACTTTACCTGGCAATTATGCAAAATATGCAAATTCATACCATAATAAAATAACGGCTGGTAAGTTGTCAGATGCTTTGAGAGGAGCCCATCACAATTTTAACTGTCCCAATTTTCTTTTGAATGATGATTTCTCTTAGTTCACAAACAGCTACAGCATACAGTAAAGTAATCATCCAATTTTCAGCCATCCCCAAATCCATTTAGTTATTATTTTAGATTTCCATTTAGTTATTACCAAGTTCAAATTAGTCTCAATTCTAGAACAAAAAGGGTAAAATTCTTTGTTCTTTTCATAACCAGCTTCTTTTGTCTATTTCTTAAAGTGAATAATAAGCAGCTTCACATTCGGATTCAAACTAAATAAGAAGAAAAAAAAAAGAAAGAAACTATATGTCCTCCTCGACTTACAACTGAGTTCCATTACGATTGTTAAGTCGTAAGATTGATTTATATTTTACAATACTATTTTCATTCAAACGTATAAAAATTGTATACAAAACACAAAAATTTCATCTCTGTATGCAGAATTATTGTAACGAAATGTAAAATACAAAATAACTACAATAGCGTATAAATGTACGTATGTACTCTACTGTATAGAAAACTTTTTTAGAACGACTTGTATGAACGAAATTACGTTTTATATTTGAAATTATTTTTTGTGGTCGTAAGTCGAGGAGAAGGTGTAGCAATTCTTGGCATAGGTTCATATCTCGTCAGAAAAAGTGATAACAAAGCAACTATGGTAGCCAAGAAAAGAAAAGGACTCTAAATGCTCGCCCATGTCTTCGAATAGAGAAGTGAAAATTGAAGGGCTCCTATTGACAAAGCATAACATCAGAAGTTCGAGAGTTCTTAATTGAAAACTCTTCCATTCCAACCCCTGCTCTGAAAGCAAAAGCATAGAAGATGATTCGGTTTTCATTTCGTTTCCAAAATTCACAACATAAATACAATCTGTAAAAAAAGGAAATGCATGAAGAAAAAACATAGCTGTCGTCTTTGGTCGGCTGCGGTGGTCTGGTCACGCTAGAGTTCGTCCTTGACGACCGAGAGTGCCAGGTCCGAGTCTTCGGTGTCGCTGATGTAGTCCGCCTCCCCCGTGTAGTGCGTGGGGTAGACAAGCAGGGGCTGAGCAGAAAATGCCCGCAGATTCCTCTTCGGATAGTACCCCTTCCACACCTCCCTGAAACAACCAAAATACCAAACTCAATCATTACATTCTAATATAAACAATCCTAGTTAAAATGCATTAAATAATTATAGCAATAAATTACTATGTGATGATAAACATCGATGGGAAATATTCATTTAATCAATTCGCTAAGGCTTAAGATCATTATTTCGTATTTTTCATTACTTTAACGATTTCATGTATTGTAATCGACATGAATCTGGTTACTAGCAAATTTATAAAAGAAGTTGTGTGGTGAGATGTGGATGTAGATTTTGCCATTATTTTTTGAAAACCGAGAAGCTCAAAGATTTCCTTGTGAACATTTTAACACCATTCGCCTCCAATCACAAAATAATACTATATCACCACATGTCTGATCACAGCTTGATGCAACGGGCATGTAATCCTAACATGCGGCTGGATGCCATTCATACTGATCATCATTTGTCAAATCTGAGGAGAGTCCATTTCCTTAGCGATTACAGATATGAAACATTCCGAAACGCCCAAAATTTTCTCGTTAACGTTATGGTCAGACGAACTCGCAAGCAAACAGATTTGCGGAACATCCAATTTATGTTCTTCTTGGACACATCTGATGCGATAACTGGTAAAACTGCTGCCTTAGTAATGATGGAAAGTTACCGAGTGTGGTTGATGGATGTTGGTTTTCAACTGAAGATCAAGTCGATGTTTCAAACAAATACTTTTATTACTTTCACTTAATTACACAAAAAAAAGGAATTATGAGCCGTAACTTCGACTCAAAAGAAAAGTACAAGTGCCAAAAAGATAACAAGCCAGCTCACCTGATATTAAATACAAAACACATAGTTTAAGTATACTTCCGTGCCACACTCACAACCAATGAAAAGCTTTCAGAATGTATTATGACGTTGACAAAGTACTCAAAAGGGAAACAATTTGCACGAATGCAAAAACTTACTTTCTAACAAATAAAATAGGTGATAAGACTCTCTCCACAAAGGAAAAAGTTCGCAAAAGGAACGACATTGTAATACAAGATGGAGGTATAGCGCATAGTTTTTATCTGAGTGCACCAGTGATGCAACGCCATTCGCTGAAATATACTCCTGAAATATCAGCATTCCATTCCTGGAATGTTCTTGTGTCTGGACACAGTCAAAATGATACGTCTGTCCGTGCTTCATGCTGATATCATAATGCATGTCATTGGAATGCATGCAAAAAGTGGTTAATTTGACTATCATCAGTCACCCACAGTCCAATGGAGCCTGTTCTAACAATATGATTCATGGAATTTTACTACAAAAATTATTGTAATAGATATGACAATATTTCTAATATTTAAAAAAAAATTTAAGTAGAATCAATGCATCTTTTTGGTTACATTCAATCAGCCTTTACAGACAGTAAAATTCCCAAAATGTTTTTTTCGAGCTAAAACATTTAGATTCCTCCAAATCTCGAAGCCGAATGTTTTTTAGAGAAAGTAAACGTATCACAATCCAAATGTCACAATTATCGTTTTTGATGAATATCTAGAAGAAGCAAGTCAGACCAAGTTAGTACAACACCGAAGACGTGCTAAGAGACAACATAATATTCATTAACATAATGGAGTGGAGGCAATATAGTATTCAGTGACAGCAACTATGCCACAAAAGCATTATCACTGAAACAAACTGTTGAGAGTAATCACACTTACTCCCTGGTTTATGTTTTATTATTTATATGTCAACCATAACTATATGTATACAGGGATGAGATTGGCAAAAAAGCAAAAAGACTGAAATCATACGCGAGCAAAACATTTGTATCATAATTTATACGCGAAAGATGTTTTAAGAAGTAAAACATCAGAACACGCAATATGATGAAAATATTACACTATAATAATTAATAACTTAATTATTTATAATTCAATATGTATAAATAAGAAAAAGAATATTAAATTATTATTAAATCAGTCACATTAAAAGTTAACAAACAAGTTTAACACATCATCAGGTGCATCAGAAAATACAAAATTAGACATTAAAACATTTACCATCTGTACATCACTGCGATTCAACATACACCCAACAGAAGTCTGAGAAGAATTATATTTAATAGCCTTTTGATAAAAGTTAGCTCAAAAAATAAATAAAAATAAGGACAAATAATTTCTTTTGCTTCATGCAATTGTGTAAAGTGTATTACCTCTTCATAAATTATAATAACGCATCATATACTGATTTCTGTTTTATTTCTTTTATTTTTATAAATTTTTGCAAAAGTAACAGCACAATGATTTTGCACCTTATAAAGCAAGAGGGGTCGAGATATTGTACAGTTACAATGACAGATTCATTTAGCACTATTGCTATTTGAAACCCTTTGAAACATTTCCTTAATTGCTAAAGAAGTGGTTTTTTTAATTGTGTGGCTTTTGTTGGTAACAGATTCCTATTAACACGCTTCACCCCTTGTTTTGGAGGCCTCCTATCTTTGACAGATCTTTCTTCAATAAAGGATGTGTTGCATCTTCTGCAAGATTATTTTCAATAAAGGCTAAAGTTTTTGCACAGTCTTCATTAGTATCTCTCTGTTTAATTACTGGCATAGTTGTCGGGACTACACTATCTCTAGAATGCCTAGGTAAATCATGTTTTATATTTTTTATTTATGTCTTATTCTCTGCTTTTTTGTTGCATTTGCACACAGCTTTTTAGCTGCCTCTTTTGACAGGAGTTTCTTTTTTTATGTAGTTTATTTTTGTTTTTGTTCCATTTTTTTATTTCTTCGTCTTGGTACGCCCTACAAGATGACCTTAAGTTTCCAACTAATTTTTTTTTCAACATGTTCATGCAAAAAAAATTTTTTTTTTGCAAAATATGCCACAGAGGTTTTGTTTTTTTGCAAAAAGGTGGTATTTAATACTTTGAATGGCACTGAATGTTGGAATGTTCATCCTTGTAGAGCTTGCCTATATAATGTTGATTCGTCAGTAGAAGATGAATCAGCTAGTTTCCTAGCCGGTGGAGTTAAGCCGCACGGTCGAACATATTTTCCCAGAATTTTCTTTCGAAAACGGAAGATAGGAAGGTTTCTTTTCTTTGCATGAAAGCGGAATTTTCGGAAGAAAAAGCAAATTTTTGCGGTATATATATATATATAATTTTAAAAAACGGAATTTTGAGAGAAAAAAAGACAAAAAAAAGCGGAATTTCTTCAAAATAACAAAAAAAGCGAAAATTCGCGAAAAAGCGGAAGAATCTCATCCCTGTGTATATTACTTGTGCAGTTTGGCAACGCTTCTTTTTAGCGTTGGTTGTTGTCAGTTGTACACAGAGATGTAAGTGCACTGCCATGTGCGTGATTCAGTTATTTCTATCTTAATTAAACTTCTAATTAATTATCATCGGCATCTGATGTCGTTTTATCTTTACATGAACTGACATTTACAGTTGAATCTGAGTTACAAAGTGCAGTTTCCCAATGGTGCAGTCACTTTTACACAAATCACTAAGCATGACTGGCTTGATCGTGGCAGGTCAGCTGGACTCGCATGTCCATGATCTCCATCAGAAAACTCCACTACCTGGCATAAATTCATCTGTAAATGACGGTTCAACTATCGTCTTCTAACAACAATAATTGAATTCATTTGCACTGAGTCTGTTAGCTTTAAACTAGATTTCTCCCAACATGCACAACCATCCACCACAGAAATTTAAAGTTCTACCATGTGAAATGGTGCCACTAGAACCACAACAATACTTTCATTTTCAATTTTATTGCATTTATTCACATGCCTGTTGTAAACAAACAGATGAATAAATTCTACTGAAAGTATTAAAACACTTTTTTCAAGCTATAACAAAATCATGGCTCTATTTAAATTTAAATGTTAAAAAAATTGTGGAAATAAGAGAGAAAACATAATGGTACACACTATAACTGTTCGATAATTCTTCAAAAAATATTTTGAATGGAAGATGGCTTACTCGGGGTGCTTGTCGAACATGATGGGCAGGAACTCATCAACGGGCACAAGCTTAGGCAGTGGGTTGGCAGAGACCAGCTTCTTTGCTCCTTCCAGTGTGATGAGGTAACAGAGTGTCCAGTATGAGTAGTCCACATGCACGAGGCTAGAGGCACCTGCCACGAAGGGTTCCCCACTCTCCGACAGCCGCTTGCGACCCAGGTAGCTGTGGAAGAGAAGACACTCACTCATAAGTAAGTGGATTATATTAAAAATATTAGAGATGCTTAATTTTTAAATAAGCCCAACTTCAGATACACAGAGTGTGCATCCACTTAATTAGGCCAGAGAAAGAAAGTCAAGTTTTTTTTTAGTCTCTTTGACAACATTTATATACTTTATTTATTTTTTTATTATACAGAAGAAAAAAAATTTCCTAGTACATGTGCAATGATTAGAATTGGAAGGCAAGAGGACAGCTTAGCCTAGGATTTCCAAAGAACCGTTTGCTTTCAGAAATTAATTTTTCTTGAATGAATCATATATAAATTGTACACACACCCTCAGACAGTCGCAGTTTTTAATGCCATGCATTGGCAAAAAAGTCCTGCTTTTGTCTAAAGTTTTGAATACTTAATTTTATGTTATGAAAACTAGAATGAACTTATAAGCTGGTTATTTACTATGTTTCAAATGCAACAAACTGCATATCTGGTTTGAAATTAAAAATTTTGAGCTGTTTGAGGTAAAGATTCTTTGTTAAAATTGAATTCTCTTCGGAAATACTTTTTGCAGCATCATTCAGTCTGAGCTGATAAGCATCCACCGCCCAGTCATCTCTTATTCTTGCTCTGCTGTTGCTTAAACTGTTGGTCGCAACTGCAAGGGATGTCACCTCGAACAATTTTCGTGTCACGCTTCAGATTTATTCAGAATTACTCAGACTGTTTCAGAAGTATTTTTTGCAACACTTCAAGATTTCTGAGCTGCCACTGCCCAGTCACCCCTAATTCTTCTTATCTCTTGCTTAAACAGTTGGTCATAACCATAAAGGGAAGTTACGTCAAACAATTTTTGTGTAACACATTTCAGATTTTTTTATATTTTTCCTTGATCCTTCCTTTTGATTCATGGACTTGGCATCAGACCAAGTGAGATTAATCACAACACAACAAATTTGTGCCATGCTAAACTGAGATATGAGCATAATAATTCTTATTCAATATGTCCCCATAGAATAATAACAGGTCATAATAACAACAACTGCTTATGGGTTTATTGTTAAAATTGAAGGTTATTTTATTGTTGATTTTTCTCTTTCGATATTCGTTTTTGTCTTGCGAGCATGTCGGTGGAGGAGTGGAAAAACAGTATACTTTGTGTGAGCACGTGATTGGTGGGTTTGCTTCAGACCATGTTTCGAAGATATCTTGGAAACAGTTTCCAGGGGACAAGGCTTTCGTTGCGACAATTGCGAGACCTTTACCTAATGCTTCTCATAAAAACGAAAAAGAGAGAGGACCAGACTCACATGAGATCCCACAGCAGGCCTATCTTCTGCACATCCTTCACCAGAGCTTGAATCTTCTTCCTGAAGTAGGGTTCGAATCGGAGATCATCCTCCAGCACCAGAGCAGTTCGGTGCTGATGTTCAATGATCTGAAAGGAAAAATTTTAAAACATACTTTTATTAGCTAATTATTTTCTACTTTTTAGTCTTCGTATTTATATTTTTCCCTTTTATCCGAGAGGATGTCATCGAACCATAAGGCCTGGTGCACACATTCGATTTCTTGTCATTAGCAGCCAAATGTGAAAAGTGAATAGCAGCTTGAAGTACATTGATAACAGTTGGGTTGTGCACACATACCTCCGATTTCCAGCCAAGGAAAATGCTGAGCAAATGTGTCACTAATTACTTGTCTGACAATGCAGCATATGTGCGCACTATCCAAATGCTCTCAATAAACTTCATGTGGCGAATCACTTCTCCAACATTTTGTTGCTCACGGCTTGTGTGTGCACCAGGCCTAAACCTTATCAACTCCACTGCTTTGGAAAGGGAGAAAACACCTTTCCATTGCTCCCTGATACACCCCAAAGTACAGAGAATCTTACATCCTTCCAGACATGGTAGTGGCTGAGGAAACATCCAATCTCCCCTCGCGTTAGCGGCCTCTTGTGGTAGGGGTCTGCATATTCAGGCAGCATCTTGATCCCCATCTTTTCAATATAGCTGTCATTCAGGGCTCTGCAAGAAATGGAAATCATCACATGCAATTGTCACTGAAAACTCCTGTCACATGGAATTTGTACTGGAAGCTAAATGTTGTAAAAAATATTTATCAAACAGTGGTATAGTGATCGGGGAGCAAGGGGCCCCAAGAATGCTGGCTAACACAATTCTTGGAGCCATTCTGGCTCCGTGTTCAAGAAGTATGCATAGTGGTAAAGATAAAGGATGTCATTTACCCTGATTACGACTAGAGGCAAAAATCTTATGATGCCCAGGTCACCAATTACCCACCCTACACCACTGTTCTCAGGGGCTGAAATGTGTAACTTAAAAATATAAACTTTAACTTACTTCAAAAATCTTAATACCTCACCACTTTCTACTGTGCTCGAAAACATTTCAAATCTCACCTTATGGAATACAAGTAACGGCATTTATAAGCAAATAGATTAAGTTTACTAATGGCTTACATAAACATAATTTAAATTATAAGTTGAAGGAAGTTTGGCCTAACCTAGGCCTTCTTCAGAAGATACTAAATTTGCTGGTCCATCATGACAAAGTTTTACTTTACTATTATGAGAAATATTATGGGAATTTTAATTAATTGCTTCAATTTATCACAGTTTTAATATAGTACAACATTACTTTCATCAAAATCAGCCAAATCAGAGGTTGTTATTTTATTTTATGTAACATAAATTATTTTTCAAAATTTTTGGTTTAATTGAATCCAAATGTTTGTTTATTATCATGTACTATTTAACAGGTGCTGCAAGATACAAACAAGGCTACTCGATTAATAAACCATTTATTTTAACAATTAACTACTAAAAAATTAATACTATTTTCGGGCAAAGGAAGTATTATTTATCACTAGCCGCCTTCAGCAACTAGTTGGTTTGCCCCCTTAAAATGGAGTAATAATTCAGTTCAATTGATATAAGAAAAATTTTGCACAACCTTTAAAATAGTATAGTTGAACATCAGTTATATTGAATTAAAGCTATCCTAAAAAATGATTTCAAATTGAAATTACTGAATTTAATAAATCGTTATTTTTGAAAAAGAAAAAAAAAAAAATCAACTTCCAATTTTTAAGAGTGATTTCTATAAATCAAGTAAAAATTAAATGAAATTGTAAATAATTTCAAAAGCACCACTACACTTCAAAAGACAAAGGCATAGTGAAATTCATACTTGTTATGAATTTCATATACATTCAAAATCAATCTGGGAAAAAAAGAGATGCTTCATATAATACCAATTCAAACTTTGAAGCACAATATCTGAAGATCTCCTTTAAGACACATTTGATTATTTTCATTTTCATTTGTAGATTTTTAGTGTAAGTAGACACAGGAACCAAAAACAATCTCCCACATGACAAATGGTTTAGGTACCTTAAAACGGTTTAGGTTATCATGGACGAACTGTTTACTGTCTCTCTGAGCACATGTACTCTATAATATCAGTCATTTGTGTCATTATGCTTGACTATTATCAGTGAACGTATTCGTGGATTTATTAAAAAGCCTGACAATACACAAAGTTCCTTGTTTTTCCCCTCAAGTGTGGCCAAATCCATAAGCCGATCTCTAAGCAGGCTTCATACAAATGCCTATGTGAAAAGTAGGGATGTAACGAATATTCGGTATTCAGCCCTTTTATTGAATATTAAGCAGATATTCGACCAAATATATTCAGAAAAATAATATTTCTAAATGTGCTTTTAAATACACATTTATCAAAGAATATTGCAGAATTACATATTAGTTGCATAGTGCATAGGTACATTTAATAAAGTTACATATAATTTATCATTGCAAAGGCTGAAATTATGATGCAAGAACAATAATTTTTTAGCATTTTCAGGAGGAAATCTGTTCCGTTTGGTTTCATGCACA
Source organism: Araneus ventricosus (assembly GCA_013235015.1). NCBI lineage: Eukaryota > Metazoa > Arthropoda > Arachnida > Araneae > Araneidae > Araneus > Araneus ventricosus. The sequence goes on along the minus strand of BGPR01001303.1, from coordinate 33,636 downwards.
TATAATACCAACTAGGGATGTAACGAATATTCAGTATTAGGCCTATTCGGCCCTTCCCCGAATATTCGGTCTGGGCGAATGGTACACAGATATTCGGCAGCATAAATTCAGGATAAATTGTTTTTTTTTAAATGTTGTTTTCAATATATTTAATAAAGAATATCGCAGAAGTACATGCCGTTACATTTAATATTAAAAAATCTAATATTTATCCAATTTTAAGCTGCATAGTACATAAGAGTATTTAATAATGTTGCATATCATTTATAGAAGTCTGTTCCATATGGTCTCATATATATTACCAGCTTCAGAAAATAAACGGCTACTACATAATGTTTGCAGGTGCTGAAAGATATTTTCTTTCTAAATTTGCGAACCTTGGAATTTTTTCCCACAAATTAAATGGACACTCCATCTACCTCTTAGAACTTCTTTACCAAAATAGGAATTTACTTCTAGTAATTTCAATTTATGCACTCAATTTTCTTCTGTGTTTGCCATTGTCGTGTTCTGCAATGACATTCTTTTATTTCTTTAAAGCAATCTCAAAATGAAGGAAGTTTCTCACTTCTTATTATTGGAATTAAGGTATTTAAAATATTGCAAGTATATATATAAATATATTAACATATTTTTTAAATATACAAATAATAAAAACAATTTTATTAATTCTTAATTTTTTTCATTTAAAATTTGAAAAATATTTCATTTAAAATCAAAAGTGAAATGTTTTTAAAAATTTGGTATTCGACCTGAAATTTGGTTGAATATTCGGTTATTCAGCCAAATCACTATTTGTTACATCCCTAGTGAAAAGCATCAAAAGCAGGAGCATAAGTGAAAATTAGCAGCAATTCCCTTCCCTCTCTTTCCCCATGCAACACAGTGAGGAGGAAGCAGCGTTTCATGAATTTTTAAGCAAAGGAAGTAATCAATTTATTGACCTTCATATTGTTGCAAGTGATACATGATGCCTTCAAAACACTGTAAAGCTTCGACTATATATTCTAAAGAACTTAAACTTGGAAAGCTAATATTTCACACCTTAACCCTTTCACTATGGCTGTTTGCTCTGCTGTAACGCTGCCACTGAACTGGACCCCATGCCAAAAGTGTACACTTTGCACATGGACAGTCTTTGGTTGTTTGGATTTACATCTTACATCAGAACAATTCCACTTTGATGTGCTCTTGGAAGAAATGGGCTTTTCTTTAAAATAATATATTCATAATTTCCACATAAGCGATAATTATTATAATTAAAACATAATTAGCATATATTATTAAGGTGACCAATTTTTTTTTACAATGAAAAGGAGGACACAAATAAATTGAAGGAAAAAAAGTAAATAAAAGAAGCATTTTATTCCTTGCAACAATAATACACTATAGTATGATAAAATGAATAATAAAAGCTTTTGTAACATTTTACATTGTAATTATGCTTATATGCCTATTAATTATTATTTAAATGAGTACAATGGATCGGCTCGTTAACAATCGAATACGAAGATTTACAGATTAGTCTTCAAATATCGAAAAGGAGGGCATGTAGGACGACACTTTTCAAAGGTGGGCAGAACTTATAAAAGGAGGACGATTGGTCACCTTAATCTTATATAATATAAAGATTAATTAATGTTCAAATGAATGCTGCCGGCTAGTTTGCTTAAGGAGCACACACAGAGACACTGTACTTTATAATTCATACATCTCTCACTATGAATAAAGTAGTTTGTAAGAGATAATTTTTTTTTCTCTTCCCCTCTTGCCATTGCCAGACCTAGACCCTTTGAATTATAAATAAATAAACACTTTATCTTCACATAGGAAAGAGTAAAAGAAGATAGATTGTCATACTTTCCATCCACAGCTTTCAGGATGTGGGCCTGAATGCCAATTTCTGAGAGGGTGTTCAGCATCCTCTCCCTCCGCTCGGGACGCCGCTCCAGGTTGATCAGGTACACCTGAAATGAAATTTAATAAAAACAGTTTTTTAAAACAAACTTTCATCAATGCTCTAAAAATCAGATTTTTTTTTATTTTCTTTTTTTGAGCCTTTAATTTAGTGATCATTATTATAAATATCAATCGGAATGGGGAACTTCAGCAGTTTTTTTTTTTATTTTTTAAATCGATTTAAAATGCTTCGAAACGAAAAATAACATTTTTAAAAAATTCTACAGTTTTTTTTGTTTTTTTTTTTTTTTAATTTGCAATCAAAGTTCGCCTCTCAGAAGACGTGGGAAAAACGATCCATTTTGGCGCGAAACGGGTCCGACGTCATAGTTGCTTGACAGGGAGACACACACTTCCTTCCCTTTCGCTCTCTATAGAAATTATCTTTTTTTCTATATTTTCCGACTATCACATCAGATAAAATAATGTTGGCAACATACAAGTATTGTATTGTTCCTAAATGTAGTAATACAACTGTAACGGCACCCGATAAATTATTTATCAATGTGCAAAAAATTATGTTATTTGCAAAAAGTGGTGTGAAGCGATGAACAGAGATCCAAAGCTTAATCCGGAATTATCAGCAAGCAGCATTCATCATGTCTGTGGAGATCATTTTGATGCGAGTTATTAATCTATATTATATTTATTAAAATTGTATGAAGCACAGTAAATTCAGAATTCGATATCTTTTTTGTTTTTAAAAGAAGTATAAGGTGAGGTTAGCAGCCAAAAAAAAGATATTTTAAAGCAAATAGTTAAGTTTAATTAGTTTTTTCCCGTTTGATTACATGGAATTTATCTTTTAAGAATTTTTTTAAAAAACTTGCTCTTGTTATTTTATTGCATAAATTTTTTCAGTGGATATTCGAATGTTTCTTATATTTTTTTAAAAAATTACAGTACAATTGAAAATTAATAAGAATATCTTAAAAATTAGTTTAAATTCACGACTTGTTTGATAACGAAATTCGTTTTCATTCGTAGTTCAACAAAATAATTCGCAGAATTAATTTTTTATGCAAAATAAATCCTTTATATTCAATGAATGTATTAAAATCAAAATTTGTCTTCAAAAAATTAGTTAAAAAAGTATAAGGTGAGGTTAGCAGAAAAAAAGAAATAGATATTTCAAAGCAAATAATTAAATTTAATTTGTTTTTTCCCTCTAATATCCCCCTTTTTTGATTACATGGAATTTACATTTTAAGAAACCATTGATACCCCATAATAATATCAGGAAGTACTGTAAAGAAGAGCCTTGAATTTCATATTTGTTCTGTTTTTGATATAAGTGTAAGATGAGGTTAAATGCATAAGTACCTGTATGAGCTCGTATTGAAAGATTACGTGGTAGCCACGTGTAGTTTTAAGGTTCTATTGTTGATTTAGGTTTATAAATAGATTTAATATTGTTTCTATTTTGGCACTGTTTTTAAAAAGAAAATTATTTTATACTTTTCAAACCATGGTTTTGTTTAATTTTTTAAAAGTTTATTTTTATTTTTTCAGATGAAAATTTAAGCGCAGACACATACATGAAAACGTAGCTGGCCTTTAGTAGTTTCCTGATTTTTTTTTTATTTATGTTGATTCATCCACACGGGGATAGTGATGATTAAATAGCATTACCAGAATTAATTTATTTCTTCATTTTCAGTGGATTTTTTTTATGGGAGTTTAAAGATTTCCTTCTTTTTTTTATGCCGAATTCGGTTAACATTAAAAAGAAGTTAAGCTAAAATTAATTTTGTTTCATCGGTTCTGTTTTTCATGCTTTTTGTTATTTTTTAAGCACTTTGTCTGTCTACAAATTATTATACACACCATGGGATACTGTTTGGATTCTGAGTTATGACAGGGTTTTTTTTAGCTAAGATCAGCATTTTTTTTTATGTTGTTTCATTGAGGAGGATTATAAGACAAAAAGGAGAAATTTTACTGTTGTGCTTTTATTCCTCGTATCTAAGCCATCATAAATCGGAATTTTTTTAAAAATACATTGCCATCATCAATCCTTGGCAAATTATCTGATTTACCCTGTACAAAACCAATATCCATTGTGAAATTGAACGTTGAATAGTAGAAAAGCCAAAAACTTCACTTTTAAAATGTTAACTGGTACAAACGCTTTGATTCAAACCAGGGCACAAAAGTAGCGAAAGAGAAGTATGCGAAGGAAAGCAACTTTGACGTCAAAATCTACTCTGTCAATGAGAGTGTGTTTCGGATTGCATCATGATTCCTGCTATTTCAGTGCATCTTTCGCTCTCAATATTTAAATAAATAAATTTCTATGTAAAATTTCACTTGCATATTTGAGATTAGAATGATTTCTTCTACAAATGCAGATGGCTTTCATGTGTTTTTAAAAAATGCTGAAGTTCCGCATTGTGTAATCAATTGTTTCTCAACTTCGTCACCAGGTTCACTCATACAGAATCAAAATCAACTTAAATTTATCAATTTAATGATAATGAATTCTGAAAATCTATACTTATAAAGGCAATATTTGTGTGTGTCTGTGCGTGTGTGCGTGCAATGTCCAGATGAATTTATCGCACTTACAGCCTTGAAATTTAATGGTGACTCAATGCACCTCGAAGCCGGAATTTTAAAATGTAATCTAGAAAATTTTTTATTTAATGTTTTGTGCTTTTTTGGGTGATTTTGAAACATTTTTGTCCACAGTATTCGTTTCTGATTTTAGTTTGAAAAAATTGATACACCATAGGATAGAACAAACAATTTTTTTTCTAATGAAATTTGTTTTGAGCTTTAAACGTAATTTACTGAATTTGCAGAAATTTTTAAAAAATAGTCAGTTTTGCCATCGAAATTTTATTTATGTTTTTAAATTTGCTGCATCTGACGTTCTAATAACACTATTATTTTAAATTTTTTTCAGCTTAAAACTGGAACAGTTCTGCCGGATTTAAAATAAGAACAGTTAAAATATCTTTTCCCCCTTTTTTTTAACTAATTTTTTCCTGGTCAGTTGAAAGATATTTTTCTCTACCGAACTTCTTCCCACAACATTTTCTCTGGAACGTTGCTGGCAATTTCATTGGCTGGCGGTGCAGAGTGCAGGTGACGTCATAACCTTCAATTGAATGAGTTAGATTATTATTTTCGGCAGTATCTTAACGTGTTTATTTGTCTCACTAATTTTGCTTACTGTATAATAATGATTTTCACGTTGCAATTTTTTAATATTGTTTTGCATTAACGTACTCTGTTCTGTTTTTTTACAGTTAAAATGTCATTATCGCAAAAAAAAAATAATCGGGAAAATCAATAATGTGCATCTTTTGTTTGTTTTTTTCAAAACTTTTTCATGTCATTGCGGGCGTTTTTTATTCAATCATTTTGTTGAAGTCTTGATTCCATGGGCAATGCCATGTGTGCACTGCACTAATAAAATAAGGCAAAATAATAATTTTACCATCCCAAACACACAAATGTAGGAAACTTCAACTAATACATGAGGAAGTGAATGAAAAATCGATTACAAAATTCCATCAGTTTCCATTGCTTCTATTGTAACGTTGTTGGCAAGTCAAAAAAGAGCTTTGTTAGCTAAACTAAAAATGGTCAATGCCTCAAAAATTTTTAAACCTGTAAAAAACTTGATCTACAAATATTGAAAATGGAACATAATAATTATTTGCCATTTTCTATTTGGAAATGCAGCAGTTGCACACACATTCATTAAAAATGCATGGCCAAATAACTAGTGAGGGTTCTCCCAAATTTGTATTTTTTTTTATCTAGTAAAAAAAAGAGCAAATCCGACAACTAAAATTGGGGAGAGGGAATACAATTTAATGATCTGCAAGATAATTAAAGGTACTAGATTTTTGTAATAATAGCAGGGCTTGCTGTAGTTCTGAGCCCTGGATGAGCTGACAAGCTGAGAATGTTCACGTATACAAGATGGGTAAAATTATTGGTTTCAAGACATTCCAATATGCATTTCCTGGTTACATATAATTGCTGTGTAAGTAATATATATTTATATATCTTAAATAATCAATCATGATTATAAATATGTGAATTATTCGAGCTAATGAATCTGAAGAGTAATGAATTAATCTCGATTCTTATAAAACAAAAGATAAATTTAGAACCCCACAAAATGTGCTGATGTTACAAAAATGATGCACAAGCTGAATGGTTAAAACTGATAATTCCTATAAATACAAGGGTTGGAATTTGAATAGTAGCAACTTAGTTGTAAACATCATTATAAAATGGAATCGGCATGTTTAACTTCTACCACATGTTAGTTCTAATCCTACCTTTATCCCAAAAATGGGTTTGTCTATCAAATCTAAGTGCTGGTGCTATGATGCATAGTAAAACATCTTGCCTTAGTCAACGGTCTAAAGCTGTGCAGTAATTTCTACCATACCAGTGAGCTACACATTCTGAAGAAACACCCTTATATGAGAAAAACTGGATTGTGATGGACACCACTCCACTTAAAATTTAAAAAATGATTTAATTCCAAAGAAGTAGAAATCATTCAGTGGCTTTGCAACATAATTTAACAAAACATTCTTAACCCTTTTAAGCTACCTGCATGTTTTGTTTTTAAATTACTAAATTTGTTTCAAAAATGAATAATAGACATGTAGCTGATCATAAATATGTAAAGGGGGAAAATTTATCATTTTTTATTTTCAAAAAATGTGTAGTTTCAAAGGGAAACCAATGAACGGCAATGGGGTATTTTTTCTCCAAATAAGTTATCATCGAAATGAAATTTAAATTATGTATTTAATTCATAAATATACGTAAGTATTCACAATATTCAACCTTCATAAAATTTAATATTACTTTCGAAGATTCAATTTTTTTAAAAATATCAATTTGTTGCAAGAACCATCATCATTTTGTTTCTCTTAGAGATCAAAAGCAATGTAGCTCTTCCAATGTCGACATCTTTGCGAATACTAATGGTATTGAACTGGAATTTTAATATACGCTGGCTTATATATCTGGCTTTTAAGTTATGAAAGAAAAAGCATGCTATATTTTGCCCATGCGCAGTAAAAAAAATGTCAATGGGTGGTTTCACTGCTAAACCAATAGAAGTGAAAAGGTTAAAGCAACAGATCACTCAATCCAAAACATGAACAGAAATGGTACTGCTTCAAGTATTTTATGGCCTCCACATTTCTGACATAACACCACCCCATGCTCCCGGTGCCTATAACACTAGGGTTATCAAACCAGATAACGAACACGGAGTACCACATTTCTGACAGCAGGATGTACACAAAGCTACTGATAGATTCGACTGCTTAGAAGGATTATAAATATTTCGAGCAAGTACCTAGGTTGTTTCAGCTGTAATTATATAGTTGCTACTAAAAATTTTCTCATATTTCACCAAAGGTATAAGAGGAATAAATACCTGATCAAATCCTACTTTATCCTCCGATATCTTTGGAACGAAATGCTGAAGAGGAGGAGAAATATACACTTCTGGCTGATCCACTGGAAAAAAATGACCCAATTAGCGAGTAGAATTAAGTGGAAGTTTAAATTTATAAGAAAAAATTTTAAGTGTATCAAATTCCACGAAGAAGAAATTTATCCTCTTCCCCCCCCCCCCCAACACTTTTGAGATTCAAAACATATTGACCACCAAATTTCTTCTTCAAAAATATGTCATGGGATGCTTCAAGATGATGAACAAATGGGAAATACTGTTTTTGTTCTACAACAAATTTAAAATAAAATGATAAAAGTTTACATTCTAATACAGAAAAAATGAACAATTACTTGATGGAAAAATTGTTGATATAAAAATTTTGAAACTGGAAAAAATAACAATAAAATTCATCAAAGAGGAGATATAAAAAATTGAGTAACTCATACATAATACGCAGTACTCTTATTGGCAATATAAAGTAAACACGATTAAATGACATTTTTATTGCTTCAGATTAAAATTTGGAGTTTTTATCCAGCACGATAAGTATAGAGTGTACAAAACAGAGTTTGGGTTTGATGAATGCAATAACAGAATAATTATCTAAATTTAAAATTTAATCATTAATTATTGTTGAAACATTTTGAATTCTCCTTTCTACCAAGATATCGACAAAAATGCAAGGTAATTACAAAATAATCAAACTTAAAAGTCACAATGTTTAAAAAATTTTTATAGCTATGAAAATAAATGATACCTCATAAAAAAATAGAAATATTATAAATTTCTTTTTCAAACAGTTATAAATGTTCTGTGTGTGCTCCTTTTGTCATGGTACATATATCTGTATGGTAATCTAATTCTCCTCAAAAACGTTGGAGAATGTCACTGTTATGGGGTTTTATATGTTGTACAGTTTCAGATGTAATTGCTGATGTAAAATCTTCTAAACAGTTAATTGTGAAATATCCAGTTCATGACATGTTATTTCTGTGGCCTAAACATGAAACAGTCACTGACCCTATCCACAACAATATGTGAAATACTTGGGTCTTTCAGGCCTCTACTTTCACAAAAGTAACCTTGTGTGAAGTATACTTGAATTGGCAAAATCAATGCAAAATACTTTGATGACCTGACATATTTATTCCATATTTTTTTTTTCAGAATGCTTTTATTGCACTGAAACAAGTGAGGAAAATTTCGCATACTCTATAACACAAAATACCTTTTGCTCATCAGCTGCCATTTCCAAATTTGCAATGCTGAAAATAAACCTCTTCTTTTTTCATTACTTAACACGAAAATTTTGCGCCACCTGATGGAATGAAGTTTACACTCCATCTTGCAGCCCATGAAAAAAAAGTGAAAGAATAGAAATGAAAATTAAACGTCTGCTTCCTCATCTCCCCTGATCAGGACTGAAGAATAAAACCCTTATTTTTAAAAGTTACACCATTCCAAAGATAGTGATTATTTTTTAATCCACATTAAAAAATCAAAATTGCAAGGTTTCATTGAGATAAAAGTATTTAAAAGGGCTAGTTTCAGGATTAGGCACACCTAAATTTGTGATTGCCTAAGGGCACAACAACAATGGGACAATTGTCCATCAATGAAACTGTCACTTATTTGTCAGCTTCCACTCTTCATACTAAAAGGCAATATTACTTAACTATAGCTGTAAATATATTACTACCTCTGTCCCATAATAACAGTAGCAGTTGATGAATTTAATTTTTCCCATAATAATAGTAGCAAAAAAAAAATAAATATAGAACGCAACATTTATAATCAAGAAACTAAATTAAATAATAAATTAAAAATATTACTCCTAATTTTTATTTTGAGTGTTCAGATAGCGTCTGCTTTTATCAATTCATCAATAGTATTGGGCGAGGCTTGATATTGTAGTGACTGTAGTATTACACTGATACTGTGTATTGATGTGTAGTGTTGTAGGACAGTCGCAACTCGATCTTTGCTTGAAAACTCTTTTTTTCGTCTCACTTTTACAATAGGTTGATATTCAACTGAAATAAAACAATCGATTTCGATCAGAGGATAAAATTTAAAAAAAAAAACAGTTATAATTTGGAATAATTAGATTAACCTAAAAATTGAAAGAGGTATCAAAGCAAATGACAGATGTCATGAAACATTGGTTTTGATTGAAGGCTTCACAATTTTGCGCTACAATATAACTTAAAGCTGCATTCACCAATAATTCCCGTTTAAACATTCACTAACTACTATTATTATGGGACAGAGGGAGTAATATATATGTTATAATTACACAGGCCTGCGACGAAAAAATTATCTTAAAAATAATTAAGTGTTTCTTACAGTTTTTTTGGGTACTAATTACTGGAAAAATAATTTTAAAATTCCATCATGTACAGTTTTGTCACAAATTACAGGTCCAATATGTATGTATTTTGAACATTTAAGAGCAATGTAATATTATTTAAATGAATTTATTAAACATATTTATAGATTTTAAATAATAACTTGCTCTATATAAATTCTATCCAAGAAAGAATAAACTATTATTTATTTATTTCCTTCTAAATTGTCTGTTAAACACAACAATAAAGCCAGAGAAAATAAATTAAAACTGGATCATAGCCTGTTTAGTGCAGGTCTGTCCCCCCCCCCCCCCCTTTATCCTGCCATTTTTCCTAATCACTTAGAAAAGCTTTTCTAAGATCAGTTCCATACAATTGTGTATAATTAAGAACTTTGAGTAGAACTGCTCTTTAAACTAACTGCTCTGCGGTTAAGAGAAATGTCGTTTAGAGAATGCGATAATTCACCAGATTGTTTCTGCTACATTTGTTGTAACCATACAGTAAAGAACCAAGAAAATTTTCAGATTTTGTGGGAAAAGTGTACTTCGCTTATTTTGGTATGAAAATGGGAGATAAAGACAGAGCCTTGAGTCCCACACAAAGTTTGTTCAACTTGTGTAGGAGAATTAAGGCAATGTTTTCTTGGTGAAAAATAATGCTTTTGGTTTAGTATACCAATGCTTTGAAGGGAGCCTAAAAATTATACTGCTATTTTTGTACATGAAAAGTGAAAGGTCTCAATCTAAAGAATAAAAAGGAGATGTTTTATCAACATCCCATCTTCCAGACTCCCTATCCCTCATGGACTTGCTATAGTTGTTACATCCCCTCCAGATATATTGGAAATACCACTTCACACAAAATTGGGCATTATAAAACAATTTGTTAAGGCACTGCCAAAACAGCAAGACTGTTTCAAATACCTTTGTGAAGAGTTCCTGGGTTTTATCCAAAGCAAAGTTGATGGAAGGGATATTTGTAGAAGCTGACATTGGAAAACTGATGAAGAATTAAAATTTTGAGCTCAAAATGAAAACAAAAAAAGAAAGGAAAAAATCTTTGAAACAAATAGCAACTAGCTTTCATGGAAACCGAAGAGAGACTCAAACTAGATATCTATTGTAGAAGAAATATTAGCAAATTTCAAGGTAATAGAGTGTAATATGAGCTTACAAATTCATTTTCTCCATTCACACCTGGACTATTTCCCAGGAAATTTAGATGCAGTCAGGTAAAAGTTCACCTAGACATAAAGGAAGTGAAAATATGATATCAAGGAAGGTGGAATATTAGCACGATAGCTGTCTATTGCTGGCCATTGAAAAGAGGCAATCCTCGGCAAATTCAGCAGAAGAAAAGCGGGGAAAAAGAAAATGCTATTTAGGGTTTATTATTTTTTTATATAAACTCATTGATCATTTAAATCATAATGGAGCTTGGATTTAAATATAAAATTATGTATTTATGAGGAAATGAAAGAAAAAATAAATATGTCAAAACTTTTCGATTGACTTGACTATTTCTTGAAAAATATAAAATCATTTTGTGAAAAATCCTTACACGATAGAAATAAATGGATTTCATTTTTGAAATCAGTGCTGAAAATATAAAAATAAGTTACCAAAACTAAAAAATTTTTAAAAATTTTTTTTTTTTTTTTTTTTTTTTTTTTCCAGACCTGTGTTATTGATGCTTAAAATGCAAAGTAATCAATATAACTTAAATTTACTTTTCCTTTTTTTATGCAAAATTTAAATTATGTTTCATTAATTTTAAAAAATAATTTTTTTAAATAATTTGTTTTTATATATATTTGGCTATGAATGTGATTATAAAATATTGGTACGTGCCATTTAAAATTTTCTTTGCCTACGGATGCCAGATACCCTTGCATTATTTCATTTCATAAATAGGTTTTGTGTTAGGAACAAAAGGGATTTCATAAACTACAGGTACATCTTGTATTTCTTTTGGTATTCAAGAATGGTTATTTTTCTTCTTGCATTTAATTCTTTGGAGAATGGAAAGATTTCATGACCCTTGAAGGAAATTTATCTCTTATGTAACCGAAATTCTTGACTTCAATGATAAACAAACATCTCGAAAATAATTGTCAGCTGTAGAAGATTTTCATGCTAAGTTGGCACCATAGAACATGAATAGAAGAAAAACTATCAAATAACAGCAATCTCTAGAAAATGCAATTATAATATCCAGGGTGCCACGAAGTATCTTTACACTTTAAAAAGTATTGAAAAAAAGGAAACAAAAATATACACTTTTGTTTGTTTGTTTTTTTGTATTCAATATAGGAAGTTTCAAATTTATTTTATTATTATTTTTATAACTACACGAAGGTGTGTTTTTTTTTTCCCACTATTTAGAATATTTCAATGCACACATTATTATTTCAAAGCTATCAGAGTTTCTGTAAGGTCAAACTGGATTCTGGTTTTGACAAAACTCCATACCTGTTATTATAAATTTGCTATGCCATTCCTAAATTGTCAGCGCTGAAAATTTTGATAGTATATAGCCCGAAATTTACAATGTACATCATGTGTTCCAGATACAAATTTGATAAAAATTGCACCATTTTCTACAATGAAGCCACACTGAAATGAGAATGACAATATATCAATGACCTGATGCCACTCATTCAGTCAAAAAAAAAATCTTTATAAAAAAAAAACTTGAATCCTTTATTTATTGGATAAAAAACACCATGACTGCATATCCTTGCTAGTTTTTTTAATGTTTTTTTTAATGTATACATGCTTTTTGAACACCCTACAGAATTCAATTTATATAATTTGCAATTTTCATTCTTGTTGTTAAAGAATTTGTAAAACTACTAGACAAATGTAATCACTCGTAACAAACCACTCACCCATCATCTCCACCTTCAGATTCTGCAGCTGCTCCCTGTCATCCTGCAGGGTGTTTTCCTTCTCCAGCGGGGCCAGCATGTACCCAAAGGGCTCCACATTCGACACCCACATCTTCACCCCTAGAGCAGAGAAAAACATACAACAAAATGTCAGGAAAAGTCCATTTAAAAAAATCCTTTTGGGCAGAAGGTGAAGATAGATTCCTTTTTTGTCTAGATTAAAATTAGTAAAATGAATGCAACACTTATACAAGAGCAGTTGAGTACTGCAGAATTTTAAGCATTCGACAGAAAATATACTGTTGAAGTTTCTGCGAATAAAAATTTCTTACATCGTAACCCCTCATTTGCAAGAATTTTAACTCTTCGTTAGGTATGGGCAATCCTCCACATCAATGCAAGCGCATTACAAATACGTACTTTGAGTTCTTCAATTGTTTTGGGCATGGGAGGCACATATACCCTGTCTTTCACATAACCCCATAGAAAAAAATCGCAGGGTGTCAAGTCCAGAGATCTCGGTGGCCAAGAGCAGAAGACATCGTCGGCATTATAATGCGCTTGCATCAGTGACTGAACAAATGCTTCAGAATGTATGGCGTGAAATGGACTACCGCCTAGATGTTGTCCGTGTAACCAAGGGAAGTCACATAGAACATCTATGACGTATATATACAAAATTTTGAAGTTCCGTCTACATTCTGTGTTAATCTTATCGATAAATTCTTTTCCATTAAATAGTTATAGCCGTTTGTAATCGCTATATTCATTTTGACTTACCAGGTATATCGCCAAAGTTTTGAAAGTTTTTTTCTCTTTAAATTTCATTATATACTCATGTGCTTTAAGTTGGATACTATTATAATTATTTAATACATAATGTGATGAGTGAATTTTTTTTAGAAATTTAGAATAATTGTTTAAACTTGGTACAACTAATATAGTCGAACATCGCAAATCCGGTAAAACTACTAGAATGATTTAAATCGTCTAAACTAAATGCAGTCATCGGGATTTCAGCAATTCCAGATTTGGAATAATTCCAGATCTTAGATCATTTGAATGTTAAGAAGTGAATTTAACATCATAAAACACATAATTCAATTTAAAATTTTTTTAACTTATTTATTACTTTTCTTTGATTTATAAACATAATTAATATTATTTCCTATTAATCTTAACATTTTTACAAAACATTTAATTTAAAGTGAGTTGCTTCATTAGTTTTTTTTTTTTTTTTTGGGGGTTTGATTCAGTAACTTCTCTTTTATTTTATGTATCACCATTATGCCAGACTCCAAAATAAAGCCTCTTTGCTCAAGTCCTTTTATTGCGGTGTTCAAAACTTCCTCTAAGCTGTCAATTGGCATTTGATCTTCTGCTTGTGTTCCTTCTTCGCTCTCCTCGCTATCAGATACCGAAGTTTTGAAGTTCATCAACATCATACTGCATATTTCGGCATCGGTGAGGCTTTCGGGCTGTCGGGGCTTTATCGTCAGAATGCAGTACTTCAAAGGCATCATCTTTGGCAATTTCTTGTCCTATTGACTTGACATATTCGAGTAGTTCAAAAATTTAAACTTTTTCTTTTGAGATCTGAAACCCTTTGAAATCGGTATCCATGCTTTCTTTATCCTCATAGAATATGGTTGCCGGCCACAAATTGTGCCAAGCATTTTTCATCGTCGCGGTTGGAATCCCGTCCCACGCTTCAGCTGCACTCCACGCTGCCGTTTTCAAATTGTAACATTTCAAAAAGTTTTTAAGTGTTTCCCTCCATTGAGAAAGCTGAGCATTTCTTTGAGGAATTCTGATTTGTACCGGCACTTTAATGCCCGCAGAATGCCCATGTCCATTGGCTGTATTAGAGATGTGCAATTAGGAGGGAAAAACAGCACCGACACGTTGTCCTTTACTGAAATCTCCGGAGAAAGGTGGGCAGTGAAATTATCCAAAATTAAAACTATCTTGGCGTCAGCTGGAAAACTGTTTCCAGACAAATGTAGACTGGCTTCAGGAACAAAATGGTTTTCAAACCATTCATTCATCAGTTGCTATGTCATCCATGTCCACTTATTTGAACGGTATATGACTGGAAACACTTTTATATTTTTAAAAGCCCTAGGCTTATCCGATTTTCCAATAACGAAAAACTTCATTTTGTGGCTTCCAGCGGCGTTTCCACATCCTAAAATTGTGATTCGTTCTTTAGAATCTTTTACACCTGTAGGATCTTTTTGGCCCGCAGTTGCTAATGTTGTACGAGGCACACACCGCAAAAACAAACCAGTTTCGTCAGCATTGTAGATTTGCTCTGTGATAATTTCTCGGCTTCTACGAGGCTGACAAATTCGTTTTCAAAATCTTCTGCAGCTTCAGCATCAGCCGACGCTCTATCCCTACATATCTTCAGCTGCGTATTCCATGGCGTTTCTTAAATTTTGTGAGCCAACCTGTCGTGTAACTGGCGTCTGTGGTTAAGTTCATTGATCTATGAAATATTTTTGCCTGTTCCATTAAAAGTTGCCCAGACAAAGGGACTCCTTCACTTCGTCACTGCGAATAATCTTTCTTTCACCTAGCTTCAAAATGGCCTCTAAAAAATGAATCGTTGCAATGAGAATGGTTTACAAGAAATCTGAGGAATGCTTTGAAACATTGTAGAAATAAAATAGTATGTTCACAAATAAATATTTTTTGAGATATTTAATTATAAAATTTAAAGATTAAGGCATAGATCAGAGGTACCCCACCTGTGGTACATCTACTCCTGGGGGTACGCAAACTCAAAGTCGGTAGTGGCGGACACAAGAAAACATAACAGCTTAAAATAAATTACAAAATCTTGTTTCCCCAATTTTGTGTGGAATGTAAAAGTTTCCCCGATTATTCGTGCATTATCAATGTCTTTGCAAAAGCTGTAGCATCACTAGGCACCACTGTATGCTTTTTGTTTCTGTTCTTCTAAATTTAGGCTTATTCAAAACAATCCGGGATCCTCTAAAAACTTCTTATTTTTACATTTTTATTTAAAGCATGATTAAACGTAGGCATTATTAATTACTTGATTGGGATGCATAGTGAAGAACGAATGTTCATATAAATTAAGCTTCCCTTTTCATGAGTGCTCAATTTGAAGTGCTTTTTTTTGGTGTTGAGCTAATACTATTATAAAACTGAGATAAAATGTAAAATCAAAAATAAGTCTAGCAAATGTCTCTAATTCGAGTCATTGACTCTTAAGCTTACCTAAACCTTTAACAGTTACTAATAGAAACTTATTTGCATAGACCAGGGATGGGCAAACTTTTTCGGTCACGGGCAAAAAAAATCGAAAAAAAAAGTTTGGCGGGCCAAGATAAATTTTTTTTAAATTTTAAAAACAATATACAAGTATTACAATTTAAATATGTTAATGAGATGAATGAAATTGCAATTTCATTTTTAAAAGTTCCTTATATTGAGGTTCGAAGTGAGATGTACTGGTTCTAAGGAACAAGGCTAAATGCTCATATGTCAATCTACTTTTGAAATAATTCTTTCTAAAGTTCATAGTTGAAAACACTTGTTCACATACAGGGTGTCCAACAAAGGACTCCCTCATTTTAAAATTAAATAACTCGGCAACGGAGATCGATAGAAGAACGAAACCAGTGATATCCTTAGTCTGAAAGCCGTAAAAATCTGATACAAAAGTTTCAAAATTAGTTATAAATGTTGCCGACAGGTGGCGCTGTACGTTGTAATCACAGTTCAGATTTCGAGAAGAAAGCTATAAACTGTCATTTGCAAGTAATCGTTGCAATCACATCACAATCGATTCAAATTAGGCATTTTTCGTGCTTGCCAAGGACAGTTTATAGATTTCTTATCGGATTCTGAATAGCTATTACAACCTGCAGCGCCACCTGTCGGCAACATTTATAACTAATTTTGAAACTTTTGTATCAGATTTTTACGGCTTTCAGACTAAGCATATCACTGGTTTCGTTCTTCTATCGATCTCCGTTGCCGAGTTATTTAATTTTAAAATGAGGGAGTCCTTTGTTGGACACCCTGTATATAAGATGAAGCAAAAATAGCACTGATTTTCTGGGCGTGAGATATTAAATTTGGGAAACTGACTTTCGATAATGATTTGTTAAACTCTAACTTTGGCATATTTAGAAACGACTGCTTGAGATGATTGTTAGATTGCAACTCAATTAATTCAAGCTGCAAATCTGACCTCATTGCTTCACAATTTACATTGAAAGGCATGGTAAAAATATCCAATTCAGTTTCAATGGCACTGAAATCTTGAAATCTGTGTTCGAACTCAAAATGCAGTTTTTTCAAGCCATCTTCATAATTCTTAAGCTTCTCTTCATTTACTGAGGGTATTGAATTTAACCTTGAAAAATGAGACAAGTCATTCTTAGCTAACTGCCCAGCAAATAGATTAAGTTTTAGTTTAAAAGCTTTGAGATGGGCCCAGATTCGTCGATAAATTGATTTTTCCCTTGCATCTTGACATTCAAGTTGTTCATATGACAAAGAAGATCTGTGAAAAATGCAAAGTCTGAAAGCCATTCTGTATCTTCTAACATTTCGCACTCCACAGAACACTGTTTGTCATGGAAGAACGACACAATGTCATCTTTCAGCTGCCAAACTCGCTTGAAAACACATCCTGCACTAAGCCACCTTACTTTCGTGTAATAACAGTACACCAGAGTATTCAGATTGCACGGACTGAAGAAAATCTCGAAATTGCCTGTGAGTAAGCCCACGAGATCGAATGGTATTTACAAGCTTCATGACCGCATCAAGCACAGGCTTCATATTCAATGCAGATTTACACAGAGCATCTTGATGTATAACACAATGTAAAAAAACAACATTGTTCCCGGGATAGTTTTGATTAAAGTGTCCAGATTTTTTTCCTGTCATATTTGGTGCTCCAACGGTCGTAATACTACATATAATTGTTATAGGCACTTTCAAAGTTAAAAGCCCTTCCTGAAATTCACGAAAAATATCACATTCCTTTGTAGTAGAACGCATGCATGCCAGTTCCTCGGTAATGTCAAAGTTCTCATCAACACCTCTTATAAATAATATTAATTGAGAAGTATCATTTATATCAGTGCTTACATCCATAGCTATGGAGCAAAATTTAAACTGGCCAATCTTTGACTCTAATTGTGATGTCAAATTTTTATCGATGGCTTCAATTCTAGAAGTCACCGTTTTTCAAGATAAGCTTACAGTCTGAAAATTATTTTTCTTGTCTGGACATAAAACATCACAAACTTGGAGCATGCATTGTTTAACGAACTCCCCATCACTGAGAGCTTTATTATTTTTAGCAATATTGTATGCTATAATGCAACTTGCATGTGTAGCTGCTTCTTGGATAGTGTTTACCTTCTTGAAAAAATTTTGTCGGCCTGATAATTTTTTACAAAGACTTTCTACACTTTGTTTTCTTTCATATTTGGAGATTGCTTCGTAATTGGAATTCTTATGCTTAGATGTGAAATGGCAGGAAATGTTATATTCTTTGAAGAATGCTACATTGCAGATGAGACACACTGGTTTATCTTTAACAACTGTAAAAAAATATTTCCAGGTCCATTCATCATTAAAAGCACAGAACTCTGAATCAACTTTACATTTTTTAGTAGACATTTTGGGGTTGAAATATTTTACGAATAACCCAAACAAGCACTAGCTACGCTATACTTTTAATACTTTCACCACTATTCACAATGATCCTATATGTCCGCAATCTTTCCACAAGCAATCAATAATATTAAAACTCGTGCCAAAAGAAAAAGCCGCTGGCTGGAGCTTAAAATGCGCAGTCTACCACATGTGAGGGCTAACTCGCCTATATTGGATTTCCATAAGTCTGCTCCCCGAGAAAGAGATAACGCTTGTTGGCACTAGTCTACAGCTATAACTAACAAAGAACTTCCGCTTTTAACACTTTACCGATTGAAAGCTGTCTGTTTATTGATAGCTTCTATAGAATATGCACTGCGAGTAATGTACAGAAACACATCCTTGCGATGTGGTTGAATGCGAAGAACAGAATGATTTTCAACAGAAATGAAACTGGAAATACCATCAATAAATCAAATAAAAGAGAACATTACAACCAGAGGGCGCGAGCAAAAGGCAGACGCACTGGCGCCAACACTGTCTGTGCTTGCTATTTTTGTCGATTTATGTTTTGTAGAACAAAAATAGAGAAAGTAAAAAGATCATCAGTCCTTTGAAAAAAAGGAAGAAAAAAATAATATTTAAACAAAGTAGAAAAGGAGATGGATATATAATATATAAATCATATTTTCTTTTAATTTCCGTCGGACCAGCAAATTAAAATTTTATCCGCGGGCCGGATAAAACCTTCCGGCAGGCCGTAGTTTGCCCATGTCTGGCATAGACGGATAGTTGGAGGGGGGATATGATAGTAGGGGCAATGCGAGGTTAAAAAGACTAATTAAGGGATACGCGAGGGAGAAAAGTTTGGGAACCCATGGCATAGAAGATAAAAAGATGGACATGCGATCTGAGAGACTGGCATGCCTAATTTGAGGCATATAACAACCATACCTAACGAAGGATTAAGAAGCACCAAACAAGAAACATAATTCGAAAATCTTACCAACATAAAAGAGCAGCAGAATTATAAATAATGCATACCAGACTTTCTAGCTGAATGAGCAAATATTATGATGTCATCGACAGGACCAGAGTAATTCTCGATCTTTCTAGAATCAAAGGTCAAGTTGAGGGATTCTTTGTAGCGAAGGTTGACCAAAACAGCGGAATGCACCATGGGCACATCAAAACAACCAATCTGTTCTCTCTCCAGGATGGGTAAATAATTGTCTGTCCTCTTATAATATCCCTAAGGGATCAGACAGAAATCTGTGTTATCAATATGGCATTCATCTATTTAAGATACACAGAAAGTAAGTTCCATTGGCCAACTAAAAGTACACAAAATCTAACAGAATTAAACACTTTATTGTTAACTGAGGTATATGACTTGAATTTAAAAATAATTGCTATCTGTGTTGATACACTTATCATGACAAGGCACCATATTTTGCATCCCCATATCGAAGAACAATGTTACCTGTGATGATAACCAGATGGTAAAAAGTTGCTAAAAGGTTTAAAAAAATTAAAATTTGAGAAAGAAAGGGGTCTGGGCTGTAAAGGGTGAGGGAATATTTCCTAGTAAAAGACTTTCATGAATCATAGCACTGCAGCCACTGTATGGGGATATGGAGGATATATTGATTTTGTTAAATATTATTGCAACCTACTACGAAAATCTGTATTGCTGTCTTTCCTAACAATGATGTCCCTGCCTTACAGATCCTAACTGCCATACATGTGCATTCTTACAATAGTAATATAACTGTGGTTTAAATTGCTAATGGAACTTACTTTCAGAATAATATAAATATGAATATTTAAACTGAATATTTAAAAAATAATATTTTTATAGAATATTTTATTATTTTTCATCTTTAAATGTCAATTTTTTCTTCAAATTTCCAAATCTAAAGTGTTTTTTTTTTTTTTTTTTACACTTTTAAAATAAGCACAATTTGCACACATTAAAACTACTTAAAATTTTCTTTCAGGTATTTTCAAAATTTTTGAAAATTAGCTCCCAAATCCCAAATTTATTTATTATTTTATTTTTTATGAAATTTCCATCAGCAAAGAATTTTGACTTTTTTTTATCAATGGTGCAAAAATAAATCTTTGAGTGGGAAAAAAACATAGAAAGCTAAATTAACTTTTTCTGTCCCATGTGCGATTAAAAATTTAATCAACAATTAATTCAAAAATATCAAGCTTAAGTGGATGGAAACGCAGTTTAAAATGCATTAACTATTTTGAGGAAGTGAAAACTGAATGGATTCAATCAGAATTTAAACTGCATTCTGATTTAATTGTTGGCTTAAATATAGCAAAAACTAGTGGGAAACCCATGAAAATATCTGAACAATGCAAACTGTGTTATCAAAGTTTTAAAGACAATTAAGTTGTTACAGTGATAGTCTATAAAAGGTTCTCTATAGCTATAGGGTCAAAAAATTAAGAAAACACACTAAAAATAGTATTTTACTAATCAAAAGTAATATAATGCATAGTTCATAAGATGAAAAAAAAAATCATTCTTAGCTTTACTCTAAAAAAGAAGGGCTTTTTCTAGTTACAAATTTAAAATTATATAGACTTCAATACTTAATGGCCAGATCAGAAAGTAAAATCACAAGGCTGATATTTATCTCTCGTGATAAAAATTCTTTTAATTTTAACCTCAATAGATTAATGCCAGTTAAGAATATGATTTGTACCTGCTCTGTCATGCCACACCAGTAGTTTGAATAGGCACCTAGAGTTTCCAGCACAGGTGCCATGACAGTCCTAAAGATGGCAGAAATAAAAGAAAACTTTAAAAACAAGAAGATAAATAAGGCTAAAACCATTAAAAGGCAAAATTTATAGCTATTAAATGTTAAATATTGAATAAAACTCAATAGTTATATTATATGGCTTAAATTCAAAATATATAATGTAGCCTATTAACTATCTGAAACAGGATCCAAAGATTATATTGTGTCAGCCTAACTGAATTATTACTCCATTTTACCAGGCAAACCAACTGGTTGTAACGAGAATCTATGGTTTTTTTTTTTTACTCATTTTAAATTCTAATAGCATTGTTTGCATAAACTTTTTAATTTCATTGCTGCTTTATTTAAAACTTGTCTTCACTTAATGCCGTTGCTGCGAAGAAAAATAAGCGGACGAAATCAATATATATATGTTTTGATTTCTTTTTTAAAACTTTATTTTACGTCATTCTGGGCTTTTTTTATTTTGTTGAATCATTATGCCATGGGCAACGTTGTGCGCTTACTGCTAGTACTATACAGTCAAACGTCGCGAATCCGGACATCCAAAATCTCGAATGATCCAAAATCCGGACCTTTTTCATTCCATAACTCCGATAGCGAGGAGAGCGAAGAAGAAACACAAGTAGAAGATAAAATACCAATTGACAGTTTAGTGGAAGTGTTGAACACCGCAATAAAAGGACCTGAGCAAAGGGACTTTATTTCGGAGTCGAACATAATGGCGATACATAAAATAAAAGAGAAGTTACTTAATCAAAAACTGAAACTAATGAAGCAACTCACTTTAAATGAAATGTTTTGTAAAAATTAATAAGAAATAATATTAATTATGTTTATAATTCAAATAAAACAAGTAATAAATAAGTTTTTTTTTATTTAAATTGAATTCTGTGTTTTATGATATTAAATTCACTTCTTAATATTGAAATGATCTAAGATCCGGAATTATCCCAAATCCCGACAATTCCGGATTTGCGACGTTCGACTGTATATATGTGTGTCCATATTTGTTTCAGCATCATTTCCGAATGCCTCAAGCAATTTTGATGAAACTTCACACATTCTTCAATGGCCAATTTATAGAGGCAAGTCAGCCCTAACCCAATTCTGCAGGGTGATGGAAATCATAAAAATACATAAACAATAGACCAACAACTTGAAATTTTATTCACATATTTCACTTTCTGGAATTAAAAATATGACAGGGTTAAAACTTCTCTAATGAACCCATTGGGAAGATAAATACCTCCAACCCATCCTGTTCTGGGTAGGATGGGTATGAGTAATTTAAATGCATATAAGAAATTGGCCAACTGACATGAAATGTGATTCCACCAGGGAAACTAAAATGTGGTGGGATTATATATTTTCTAATGAACACCTCAGAGGGATAACTATTGCTACAGCATCTAGAAATGTTCGTTCAGAATGGATGGAAAATTAAAATAATTTTGGGATTGAGATTGATTTAAGAACAGAAATTTATACTGCTTATTAGATAAAATTAATTTTATTTGTTAATTTACTTTATTAATACACAATTAATTAGATAACTAAGACACTTCATTCCAGTGTGAGAAAAAAAACTATAATGTCTAGGGATTTTTTTGCTTCAATGAAAAATTTGGCAAGAATTATGCCAACCTTCTTTTCAATGTAGGCGTTGGCATATTACCATTTCAAAATAATAATAATTAATTAAGTAATAATTAATTTGATTGTTAAAACCATATTATGCAGCCAAAGTGTGTATAATATATTTCATGTGTTTTGAAGCTATTAAGAGATAGCAGCTCAAATCAGAGGTAGTCAAATAGCTGATCATGGGCATTAAAAAAGACTAATGAATTTGATGGTAAGTATATTTCCCCAGGTGTAAGAAACCTGCTGTTATTTTTAACCCTCTGCATACAGCTGGATTTTGATACATTCCACTTCTGACAGGTTCTGTTTGATTCATTCGGGGCATTTTTAACGAGATTACAGGATTTAGCTGAATTGCAGGGCATTATGAACAAATGACAATGAAATAGACTTGTAGTGCCACCTAGAGGCCAAATGAAATGTAAAATAATG
Source organism: Araneus ventricosus (assembly GCA_013235015.1). NCBI lineage: Eukaryota > Metazoa > Arthropoda > Arachnida > Araneae > Araneidae > Araneus > Araneus ventricosus. The sequence continues at coordinate 10,482 of BGPR01001303.1, read as the reverse complement.
ACTATTACAATATTTTTAGCCTAGACAGAGAAAAAGCAGGATCTGTATTGAAAATATGGGAAATAAACTGACACAAGCTATTTTCACGTGACCTGTATTAGGAGATGGATTTTGTATCCTGTGGAAATCGTGGGAGCTGTACGCGGAGGGTTAACATAGTTAATATACCATGACTTTTTGCATGTGTGCAAGATGCACAAGTTGCCATTCAGTGTAAATATCAAATGAAGAACACAACTAATATAACATTGCATTTTCTACACTGAAATACAGCACTTCTAAAACATTGCACAGCGAACATTTTCCATCTTGTTTGACATGATTTATGCAATAATTCACATGGTCACCAAGTATAGCTGCTACTTTGCACACAAAAAATTGGAAATATTTTTAAATGAATATGAAGCGATAACAAAAGGGCATTCGATTTGATTTGATCAAATGAGAACATCAGGGTTACTTTTTTGATGAAGTAAATTGATTATTTGATCCCTCCAAAAAAAAATCAGATACTTCTCGTTTAGTATCACTTCACATTCATGTTGAAATATCCCCCAATATTTGTGAGCAGTGTAGATATGAAACAGCATAAAATTGCAAATACAAAGTATAATGCACAAAAATTATACTCTAAACTTAACTGCCATCTCATGGTATTTAGAATATCCAGAAAGTAAGTTCCATTGGCTAGTCAAATGAACACAAAATGTGACAGGAACAAAACAATTTATTGTTAAAGGTGGTACATGCTTTGAATTATATTTAAATATAACTGCCATCCAAGTTGAGACAATAATCATAACCAGGCACCATATTTTGTATCCCTGTATCGAAGAACAATCCCAAATGCTATGATAGCCAGGTGGTACTAGCTTGTTTCATAGCACTCGCACTCTGAAACTTCTAGCCATAAAAGAAAGCCTTAAAGTTGGAAAAATATATGAAGATCAGAAGGAGCAAGATTTGGACTGTAAGAGGGATATAAGAATATTTTCCAAAATCTGTAACGAGTCTTGCTTTGCAGTTGCTGTATGGAGATGCGGAAACTGTACAGATTTTCGCAAATATCATCACAACCCACTACAAAAACATCTACATTGCTGTTTTCTTTAACTAAGACATCTCTGATTTGCAGATGGTTTGAGCTAATTGAAGCACATGTTTGAGTGTGTTGACTAGTTCAATTACAGAACAGCTGCAGCATAAATTACTAACAGAAATTACTTTCTGGATAACCCACGGTATTTCCACCACAATCGAGAGCACTTTTTGAAGTCATCTTCCACACTCATATCAGAAGCAGTGACTAATTCTATTCACTAAGCAAAACTATCTACTCTTACAAAGGAAGCAAATGTGATAAATCAGATAGTGTTCACAAAAGTGGGATAAAAATAACCTACATGAAAACTATTCCAGAAATTAAATATTAGGCAGAAAATGGTTAAAATAGGTCATCCTTCTTAAAGAAAAACTAAAGATGGGTGAAATACTTAATCAAGTACAAAATTAATATAAGAATACAAACAAAAAGAAAACATAATCAAGTACAAATGAGAGCTTTTTAGAGTGAAAACCAGTAGTGTAACTACAGAGTGTCAAGACTGGCACAATGCCAGGGCCCCAAGGTCTTAGGGGATCCCGACCTAAGGTGCAATAATTTCATAGGCATGAACTAAACTGCTTTGACCTGAACATTGGATTTTGAAGAGGTAATAGTTAATTTCGCTAAAATGAAAGCTCAAAATAAACAATTGTAAGTTATATGAAATACTGTTTTCATCTACAAAAAAATATATAAAAAGTTAAATATAATAAAAACGAAAATAAATGCCAAATTATATCTTTCCTCCTTATAAATCATTAGATCCTTTAAAATACAACCAACAGTATTATAAAGAGTGACTAAGCATTTTAAAAGATGAAGTGCTTTAATAATTGGTGATAGTGATGAGTTTAATTTTTTAAAGGCCCTTATACTGTCTAGCTACACCACTGATGAAAACTATGATAGTATTTAAATAGTAAATTACTTACTTATCCTCTTTCATTAGAAGATCCAATGTATTATTGTTCACAAGGAAAACATCACAATCAAGGAACTAAGTAAAAAATAAAAATAAATCAGTTTTCAACTTTAAAAAATATATAAAAATTAAATACATACAAGTAGAATCCTATGAAATTGTAAGTAACTTCTTCACCTTTGTAGAAATTTCTAGAAATGAAAGGAGTTAATTACATAGAGTAAAAGGAGTTAAATACATAAAGATTTTTTTTTTAGATTCATGGAATTTTTAGGTGATCTTTTGCTTTTTGGTGAACTAAAACCAAAAATAACCTCAGTTTTTCCTCTATCACATACAGTTTTCTTGCAAATTTTAGGATTCATTAAATAATACTCCTTGTGAATATAAAAGGACAATTTTATTTTGACAAAAAATTAATAAATATAAAAACTTAAACATTACTTTAAATCATAAGCTCAACTGGTGATCAGTTTTCAATGTCTTTTGCAATGGAATCTTCCCCCCCCCCCCTTTTCATGCCTCTTCTAGTACGTTTACATACCAGTTTACCTTCATAGGTATCTTATTAAAGCACCCAGCAGTGCAGAGAACATGTTAATTGAATTGGAGTGCAGGGGGGGGGGTGTTGTTTTTTGACAAATCCAAGTTTTCCCTGCCATACGATTCACATCGTATTTTCACATGGAGAGCATCAGGGACCCGTTAAATGTCACTGAGCAGCACTGGTATTGGCACTGTACAGCTGGTTCGGGATGGTATTATCCTGGGTTCTCAAACAGATCTCCATGTTCAATGTGAAACCCTGACAGGATAGTATTCTACATCTCAGTTTTAATTGTTGCTTTACACCAAATGGTAGGAGCAGGGGAACATAGAGACTGGAAACAAGCTTCATGCTGTCAAACCAACAGTACAGTCTTTAAAGAACAGAAAAGCTGATACTATTTTAACTCGGCTATGTGTACAGCATACAAGATTTACTCATCGTCACTTATTGTTCAGGGAACAAGTGCTAATGTTCTCATAATGCAACTGTATCATGTCTGTTCATAACATTTTATCAGAATGCTCAAATTTTAACTCACAGCATTTACATTTTTTTTTAATAATACTACAATTTCATTACCTACATTACTTGGAGAAACTCCACATGTTCATATTTTTGCATTTTTGAAAGCAATCAGTTTTTATTCTCTTATTTAAACATAGTTCAGTTTTAAATGAAAACTTTTTACATCAGTTTTTATACATATGCAATATTAGACTTTTAATTTGACATGATTTTACATTTTTTCTGGTGTAGTATGGTCAACTTCATGGCTCTTGCACCAAAAAAACCAACCAACCATTGGTCTGTGGCCTATTCTTCTTACGTAGACATCAAATTGACTCTCCTTTGTATAGGACATAAACGTTTCACTCATACGCATCTCATATTAGGAGAAAGGGTTTATACTGTTTGATTTCGATTACTTTTGTATCATGTGAAAGAGACACACAGTAAATTCTTAGTTATCCGGTATTTAAGTATTCGGAAAGCTCAAGCTACAGGAAAACTTAGAAAATGAGTTTTTCTGAAAATCTTACATCCGTACACCAAAATTTAGCATGCACGCCCCTTCGTAGTTCCATTCACGTGGACAATTTATTTCTCAAATGCAACGTCCGCTCCACACGGAGAGGAGTAGAAGGGGAAAAAAGCAATACAGGGTACTGTGACGTACACAGACTTGTTTTATGGGGGGGTCAAAAGCAAAAGTGAGAACCGAAAAAAAAAGGTAATCACATTTCGCCGAAAAATGAGACCTAAAAACGAAATCGACAACCAAAAAAAAAAAAAGTAAAGGGACAGAATCGGTGAAAAAAAAAGCTCTTGGGTGGGGGGTATTCCAGATTGGTAAGTCTCTTTCTTTTCCTTTATTTATTTACTCTCTGAATACCGGTAGATGTTGATTCCGATTACATAATATCACGTGCCGGAGAATTGGAGGTATTGCACAATAACCCTTGCGATTTTTTAAAAGATAATTAGTTCTGATATTCAATCTGGGATTTGTTTATGATCACTTAAAAGAGTTTTATTATGCTTGCTGAGTAGAATATTTTTCAGTTTCATCGGCTATTTTTATATGTTGATATTTTTACAATCTATATATATTTACGGTAAAAATTCGACTGCAGATCATACTTTTTAAAAATTTTTATCATCAATGTTAAATTAAAATCTTCATAATATGTTTTGTAAATACAATGTTATGGAAGATACAGAAGTATTCTTAAAAATCATATTTAATGCACATTTCAAAATGACAAAAACAAATTATTTGGTTGAAAAATCTTTAAAAAAAAAAAAAAAGCTACCCCCTCCCCCCATTTTTTCTGTCACACTCAACTATCCGGACTTTTCAGGTATCCGGAAATCGGAGTTTCCCGAGCATGCCGGCTAGTTAAGCTTTTACTGTATTTTTTAGTAATTTAAGCACCTTTTTATGACACTGTGTTCCTGTTTATCTACCATACGTGTGGTGCAGCATAGCCAAGCATGGCTCTTGTGCCAGTAAACCCTACAAACCAACCAGCATCTTAGTCCATCTGTTCAGAAGTGCAAAGGGCTTTTGTCTTAATGGATGACAACACCGGTCCTCAACACACAACCATAACAGACAAACGTCTTGAAGAATAAAATATCATCCAATTGGATTCACTGGCTTTCTTTCCCAATTTGAACCCAGATGATCTTGTAAAGGGCATGCAGGACAACAAGTTACAGCACATCATGCACCCCTTAGGTCTATTCCTGAATAAGATTAAGATTAGTTCTCGGCATGCTGAGACATTGTACCGACTCTCTTGCAGCACACGGCCAGCGTATATAACCTATGAACCCTCATAAAAACCATATGGAATCACTTCTCTACACGCAACATGCATTCTCCCTTTGTTCCATTACTTTATTGGGTACTGTGGTACATGTAGCATATTTTTTTCTGCATCTTCTTTGTATTAAACAGGCTTTATATTTTTATCTTTTTTTTTTGCTTTCTTGATTTAAATTATACAAACTGTCTTCATCCTTAATTTATAGATATCAGAGTAAAGTGATAAAATAACTTTCTGAAGATATGAAATTAAATGAACAGTACAGCTAGCCACAGCCCAATTTTTCTTAAAACCCAATTAGCCTTTAGAATTTAATAGAACTGTGTGCAAACAATTGTAAAATAAAATACAACCTTTTAATTCTAAAATTCATTATATTTTTTTACTACATCATCCATCTAACTTCAGTAGTTCGATTAGCCATTTTGCTCCAAATTAAGAAAAGAACAAATTCAAATTTGGGAAAATGCAATTTAGATAGTAACACATCTTTTAACATATGTACACACAACTTTCACATTTCCTAACTGAAAATGGCAAATTAGGGCCCAATATTTGGTTTTGTTTTCTCATATCTCAAACAAGTTCATTTATGAGTTTTTTAAAATGTTATTTGTGTATCATTCAATTAAAATCTTAATTTCTGTTCAGTAAAGAAGCCTTCTAATATATAGAATGGAGGCTCAAATTTACGCACAAAATATGCCCCATGTGGCAAAACACAGTTAGGACAGAAACAATCAAATTACTTCAGCAATATTCGACCTCAAAGACACAACATAACAGCAAAGGTACATTTCAATTATTATGCTTAATAGATGTTATAAAACCAATGAGTTAATTCTTCATGTTTCCATAAATAAATATGGATTCCTGGGATTTTCTGAAAATTGTAGAACTAAAGTTAGATGGAGGGAATATCATTCTGCAAAAATTCAACAATTAGCTAAATATGATAGACCTACCATTATATAATCTGCCCAGATTTTCCGGGCAGTTTTGAGAGCAGTTTCTTTTAGACGGATTATGTGCTCAAAATGGGATGGAGACCATTCAAACATGCCAGGTCCATCAGAAAAGTTTTCTGGTTCTTCCTCATATGAGAAGTCAACCGAATGGTAGCTCTCTCGATGGACATCCAACCATGTCTTCAGGACGTCAATGGTGTTATCTATGCTATGATCACTACGGATCCTGGAACAAAAGGTTTTAGTTATTTTGTAGCCAAAAGTGAAAAGGAAGCAACTTTATAAGTACTATTCTGTTAGTGGGGCCCCAAATGTCATCAAGCTTGATGCAATGTAATAAAATAATTTCAGCATTCAAACAAATGTCAATGTTTGAATGCTGAAATTATTTTATTTGGCACCAACAATCATCGCTAAGATTTTGAGATGATATTTATCACTAAGTTCCTATCTGGGGTTTCTATCTGGGGCCTACTAAAGGAATGTTCTAATATAATAAATTTTAAAAAAATAATAATAGAAAAAGATAGATATATAAAAAAAATTTAAATTATATGTACTTACATGTAATTCACATATTAAAAAAAAAGTTACGAAAATTAGAAAAGAGGTAGGAATATTTACACCTGCAGCAGAGTTGCGGTGATATGCCAATAATGTCGCAGAATGGCAGAGTTTTCCCGCAGGAAAACTTTTTTCACTTTGGAAACAAATTATATTTTTGGGAGAAAACATATTTACGCAAAAGTGCCGAGATCATTCCTTAGAACTAGTTTGGTTTTCTGCAGATGATGAATTACTTTCAAACATTCTGGATCAGATAAAAAGGAAGAGGGAAGTTCACCCTTGCACAATTCAATCAACAAAACTGTTGAAAAATAAGATAAGTGATTTAGCTAAGTAAACTGCATCACTTATTAAGCAACCAGATTCACATTTCTCTGAAAATGAATGCAAGAGGAAAGTGACTGCTTTTGGAGTTGCAAAACATTTAAACTTTTCATTTAACAATGATTTCTTATTGTATCCACAAACTAGGTACTACAAATATACACCAAGCTAACACAGTAGAAGGTTTAAATGAAGTCAGTTTCAATGTAATGTTAGATGAAATCCCTTTTATTACAAAAGACAAAGATATACTTTTTGGTTAGAATTCGCCATTTTTAATGAATGGGTGTATTCAAAATTATACAACTATATTTATGATGATAATATCTTTTCCCAAAATTTGCTTTACAAAATAGCTTTCTATGAGCTAAGTAGTAAAATACCCTCATTATGAAATTTTTTGCTTCAGCACTTACTGTGCCCATTTCTGAAGCAATACGCGAGGCATGGGGTTCTGCAATTGGCCAGGTGAATAAGCAGAGATTGAGAACTGAAGATAGAAATGAAGATGATATAGGAACAAATGATAAAAGAACTTTTATTAAAATAATTGGACCACCTTATAGTTATAAAAATACTAGGAGGTGTTTAAAAGCAGAGTTAAATCTAATGTATGGAACAAATTATTCTCTGCATTTTACAAACATTCACAGAAACAAAAAGCTATGAAAATTTGTTACCTCTGAAGTTGTAAACCGAGTATATAATGAAATTGAATGTTTACCTTGCTTCAAATTATTAACTACACAGTTTGCTAGTACAAAATAAAAGCAGTGCATTAACTTGCATCATAATTAAGATGAATATTATTACATTATAATGGTTTTGTGTGTGTATATGTGTTTTGTTTAAACACTGTTTAAAGCTGAATTTGTTAAACTAAATATTTTACTTTTTTTCATGAATTATTCTTAGATTTGCCTATTTATAAATTCTTATTTTACGGAACATTCTTGCAGAAAGATTGTGGTTATGAAGTTTGTCACAGAAAGCATAATAATTTTCTGCCACAGGGTATATATATAACTTAATGTGTCTATGCATGTATGCTCCAGCATCGTTTTCGAATGACCAGGACAATTTTGACGAAACTTGGTACACTTGTCCCCATTAGCTGATTAAAAATGTTGAAAGAAATTTGTTAAAGATATACAATTTTGGTGCAAGTACATTGTGCCATATTTCATCTTTCTAAGTCATTTCTTTTTTGAGTTATTCTGTTCATATGCATATGAAGTGACACATGAATCTAAAAAATAAAATCCAGATTCAAGGAAGCATGAAATGTGAAGATTCATTAAAATACAGATGTTATGTTTTTACCATTACAATACGTTGTTTTTGAATATTTTGTGTATGATAAAGTAAAAAAAGACTTGCCTGTAATCCAGAAAAACAAAAACCTTCTAATTAAAAAAGGAACAACATTCTGAACTTCCGAACACTAATAACATAAAATCATTCTAAACAAAAGCAGATAAAAAAGTCAATACAATTAATAAATTATTATTATTAAGGACCAATCCAACCACTGGACCTACTTTGACATTTTTTTTTTTTTTCATATGAAAGCTTATGACTCCTAGGTCAGTCATCAAAGATCCCCTATCCCCCACCGACCCTCATTTTTTAGAGAAATCGGAAAAACACTACTTCACGGTACATTCTCTAAGGGGAAAAACATTGACTGAGTCCCCAGCCTCAATAACTGGACCGATTTCGCCAATTCATCTCATCACTTTGCAAGTATAGATAACTACTTAGAATGCCTCAGGTTTATTGTGCAAGTTTAAAACAGTATTTTTAAACAGCTTTAATGAAAACGGTTCTTCAAAAAAGAACAAAATATCTACTCTTGGGGATGGAAACATTATTCAGAGCGATATCATATTGCATTTATGGTTCTGAAAACTTTTAGTCAAATTTGTGCAAAATATTAAAACTCAAATGTGGATTTTTCGTTGTCCCATATCCTGTTCCACTAATCTATATGCAGTATTTAAAACTGAAAAAAGGTACTGGTTGCGAGCCGCGAAGCGCTGAGCACAGCGAATTTCTCTCCCTCTTTATGTATATACTAGCAGTACGTGCCCATGGAATCAGGACTTCAACAAAATGAAAACAAAAAAAAACCCACAATGGCATGAAAAAGTTCCGAAAACAAAACAAAAGATACACATTATTGATTTCCCCGCTTATTTTTTCTACGCGATAATGGCATTTCAACTGTAGAAAATACAGAGTATGTTAATCCGAAACAATATTAAAAAATTGCAATGTGAAAATGATTATTATAAAGCAAATAAAATATGCGAGACATAAACACGTTAAGACACTGCCGAAAATAATAATCGAAGTCATTCAGTTGAAGGTTATGACGTCGCCTGTGCTCTGCACCGTCAGCCATTGAAATTGCCTACAACGTCCCGGAAAAGCGTCACGGGAGGGAGAAATCTTTCAAAAAAAAAATATCTTTCAACTGACCAGGAAAAAATTAATTCAAAATAACGGGGAAAGATATTTTAATCGTTCTTGTTTTAAATACGACAGAACCGTTCCAGTTATAAGCTAAAATTGAAAATAATAGTGTTATTAGAACGTCGGATGCAGCAAATTTAAAAACAAAAATTAAATTTCGATCGCAAAACTGACTATTTTTAAAAAAATTCTCAAAATTCAGTAAACTGCGTTTGAAGCTAGAAACAAACTTCATTAGAACGAAAATTGTTTACTCTATCCGATAGTGCATTGATTGTTTTTCAGCGATCATTAGAAAAGATACTACAGCCGGAAACGTGCCAAAAATGACCCAAAACATTAAATAAAATATTTTCTAGAATGAATTTTAAAATTCCAGCTTGGAGGTGCATTAGTCATCTTTACGATTACATGTGTGCCAAATTTCATGACTGTGAGTGCGATAGATTCGTCTGGACATAGCGCGCACGCACGCAAACATTTCCTTTTATAAGTATAGATTCTTCTGAAAAAAAATGACTTTGTGTCTGCTTGGATCTTTAAGCTCTTTTGGAGGTCACTTTTTCATTTTTTTAATTGGAAAAATATATCCCTAATTGTTTCGTCGGTATTTGTTGATGAAAGGGAATAATATCATCTGTTTTTTCTAAAGTCGTTCAGCTGAAAGTTTCATTCGATGATGATCGCAACCCATAGCAAATTTTTTTTCAGAGAATCAGCACTAGAAAGGTAAAAATGAACTCTTGAATGTTAACCCCGACGGAGACCGAAAATCACTTTTCTTTTTACAATGGGAAAGGAATAATTAATTTCGATCTGATTTCCGATGTTGATTTTGAGTGTATGAACTTTTTGTTCTTTCTTTCCTGAATTTTCTCTTAATAAAAAGTCTGTGGTCAGAGAGACGAAAGGAATGCATTTGAAGTTGAACGGGCGACCAACCCGACAGATCAGATGGGTTTGAGTGGCCATTAATAGAGGTTATTTTAACATTATGTCTGTGGGCCGAATAATTCCGTGCCGAACAAAAATGGTCGTTGAGAGGAGTGACCGCTGTGTATCGCCACACTCTTGTTTAATATAGATACTTTAGTTTTCCCTATTAAATTTACCGACAAGTGATCAAAGTAGTCAAAGGAAATAACAAAAAATGCAAATTTTCACCCGTCTTGTTGATATCTTAGCCGACCAACCGAAAACAGTGGACAAAATGCGACATCTGATTCACTTGTCAC
>BGPR01001302.1:171513-276555 GCA_013235015.1 Araneus ventricosus | reverse complement strand
TTTTTTTAACAATTTAGCTTTAACATGATAACACATGTGACGTTTTATTCCAGTTGTGGTGGAATTGGCACGACACTTCAGTATGCCACGGAGTGCATTTTCACAGTGTCTTGGCATATGAGGGAGCCAGTGCCAAACTTCGAACAAAAATGGCTGAAAAGAGTCACCAATAACCTCGTCTCCAGACATAAAATTCGTAGGATTGTCAAATTCATAAGCGAAAACGGAGATCTTTTCCGGCTTCCCTAGTCTTCAACTTTCCAGCGAGCTGAACCAACAAGCTCCAAAATACCGGACATTCCCCCCCCCTCCAAAAAAAGAAAGGTAAAACAACATCTAAAGAAAAGAAAAGTTTCGTTTGTTTTCTTTTTCTTTTTTTCTTAAATAAAATTCCCGTGACTTGCCCATCAAACCGTTCAGTGACATGGCTGGTCACGGGTACGGGGGATAAGAGACGTCATTCTGTTCTGTGTGTTCCGTTTTCGTATCTCGTTTTCAGTCTTTTGTCCATGATAACACATGTGACGGATTTCGCTAGTTAGTTTGTGTGTTTCGTTTTTGTATCTCGTTTTCAGACTTTTGACCCATACAGAGAATGTATGCTTTACCAAAAGAAAACATCAGTGCGTTTTAAATCAATATTAAAGAGAATCACTCATGTAATTAATTAATTATTATTATGAGTTGTATAAATAAGATCACATTTTTAAAAATCGATTTCGGTAAAGTACTGTTTGAATGCCACTAAATTTCGGTACATTTCTATTTGAAAGGTTTGACATCAACTTTTAATAAAATGTAAGTGGCATGCGATATAGAAATAATTATTTTTCTCACGTTCAAATGTCGAGTTTCTTTATTTTGGAACAAAACATCATTGCCTGATGTTTTACTTCATTATTTTAAAACGAAGAAAACTGCTTTATTTTCGGGTAGAAATGAACAATGAATTAACTGTTCCAGCGAATGCAGCTTGCAAAGAATAGTTTTGGTGGCTTAGAAACAGTGTTTTCTATACATTTTAAGAAAGAGCATAAAAAATATTAAGATGAGAAAAAGAAAACATTACTGGACGGAAATAGATGCCCAACACAATAGGAACTGACCAAATGTTATCCAATTATGCATTTACAAAGTTTGAATGATTTAAGAAAGTTTCAATAAATAAATAAAATATGTCCCGTATGAATTGAAAACCAAGATATGGAATGTCAAAAAATCGTGCGTGAACCTACTTCAAAAATGAAAAGAGTTTTTGCATAGAATTTTCACTGGTGATGAAAAATGGACACACAACGACAATTCTAAACGGCTGACGATGAACCCGGTTCACATCAACCAGAAATATGCTATTTATCAATGTCGTAAAAGAACATTCATGCCAGTAATTTTATGTTGCGAATCTGGTGGGACCAAAAGGGCGTAGCCGCATCAGACAATCAATGGTGGTCATTACAAGCAAAAATCAATAATTTAGAATGATGCATTGAAGCATATACATGTAGAATATATCGAAGACATAGCTTGACTTTTTTGTACGTGGCATTGCTGAGCTACATGTTGCAAAACTAGTCAAGAAAACTCTAGAAGCATTTCGCTGAGATGTGTTGCTGTTCTCGCAGTATTCACTAGATGTTGCTCCTTCAGATTACTGCTTTTTTCATGCCATGTGTATCGCCCTTTTTGGAGAGCGGTACGGTTCTTATGAGGAAATCCAAAACTGAGGTGATGGCTGGATTCTTTCAGAACAACCAAACTTTCTTTCATGGTAGAAATTAACTTTCTGCCTGAAAAATGAAGGAAATGTTGAAACTTCCGATGGAAATATCTTAGAAAATACTTTCTGTCATCTTGTTAGCAAACTTGTCTTGTCTATTCTTTACTCTAAAATGGGCAGTTTGAAATTTATACATACAATGCTATTAGCTGCCCGGAAAATGACCAATATTGCAAGGGAATATTGTCTAATATTGCATGAGGGCATTCACGCAACATTTAATAACTTTTAATGGGGAGAATCCGTGAATGGAAACTGACAGAACAATTACATAAGTGTGAAAACTCTTGAAAATTGGGAACTTGGCGGCTGCTGGAAAAATAATTTCGTCAGTTTTAATTCGTCAGTTTATTCGTTGTTTTCCTAACAAGAATTATATGATTTAAGTTATTTCAAACAACTAAAATACTTCCAAAGGTCGCAAATCATTTACATCAATGGAAAATGAAATTCTAGGCTGCTTTTAACCAAAATCGTGTTATGTGATAAATGAATACCTTGGGAGTTCGTTATGCAGCATTCAATTACTAGATTTAATGATATTTCTCTGCGCTAATAGGGAATACATTTTTAAGAACTGTTTTCGTTAGTAGTTCCTAAATGATTTAGTTTGACTACTTGTCATTTAATTAAAAAGACGTTTCTCACGAACAAAGAGAAAAGATTCCATCGTGTTTAGGATAAAAAAACTAATTCTTAATTAGAAAATTCTACCAACCTTCCTCCCAAAGGAGTTAATTCCGCGTAGAATCAACTTAGTTTTCCATCTCCCTGAATTCTATTCTGGCAACAGGTGATACTACAGGGTATTGGAATGGAAATAGAGCGTTTAGAAAAGTCAGTGATGTGGTTCTTTTGTTCTTTTATTTGTTCTGAGTTGCCACTGTAACTGTTGAAAAAACATACAGTCAATTCTCTTGCATCATGGCATTCTGATTAGAGAGCTTTTAAACAATGCGGTGTCACGGTGTAAAAATTGCCGTAGCCCTCATATAAAACGAAATTTTGAAAAGAAGGCGACCATATAGCACGGTATACGAATCGCGATAGTCCTCTTATGACACGAAATTCTGTTAAGACGTCTTCGATATAACAAGGCGCAAGAATTTCTATAGCTCTCATATAACACAAAATTCTCATTCGCATAACAAGGTGCAAAATTGTGTTGATGCTTTTATAAAAACGAATTATGATAGGACGACTTCCATATAACATGGTATAAAAAATTAAAATTAACCTGTTATAACATGAAATACTCAGTGCAAGATTTATGATAATCCTCCTGCAACATGGTTTTCATATAATACGATATGACAAACTTAAGACTTTCCTGATATAGCATTTTTCCGTCGCACTATTTTGATAAATGCTATCAGCTCTACCTTTTAGGTACAGTGATGATACAAATTAATTCATTATGCTTTGTTCTTGCTTTAACTTGTATTGTTTAGTTTTTCATATCATATTTTGAGTTTTCGTTAATTTTCATTCTTGTTAAATTTAATTTTGATATTTGAAGCTATATATCTCTTGAAAATTTACGTTTTGTGCGCTTGGAAATGATGGTTGTACAGCTGTATCTTTAGACAGAAAATGAGAGTTGCTAACTTTTGTTAATTTACGGTGGAACAGCATAAGAGACTGATAATAGTTTACCTAGCTACAAGTCTTGGCAGTTAGTGTTAGTCACGAACACAGTAATAGAAGGTAAAATAAAAGTAAATTGAAAAATTGCAGTGCGTGACAAATTTAACAAAAAATGATATTCTTTATACACCGATTATTTTTATAAAAGACCTCTGTGTGAATAAGAATTTAAAAACACATTCTGTATCATTATGATTGTACAACGTTTTTCGCGTGTTCGATTTTGCGTCTCGATTTCGATCTTTTTAATAACGTTTAATATTGTTTCAAAGCTAAAAAAATTCACATTTTATTACAATAAAAAATGCCATGAAATGTATTATTATACTGTCAAATTTATGTTTCCATCAGTCCTACTTTTAATAGATATGCTTTGATGTTTAAGAATTACTAAGAAAAATATAGTAAAAAGACAAAGAAAAATACGCGGACAATACCAGCAAGAATAATTATAAGATCTGATAAGAATTTTAATTAAACCAGAAGACCCATGATCAAAATGAAAAACACTAATGTCAAGAATTTCAATAAGTTAGCTGCTGTACGTCTAGATTTTTGCTGTTGTAAGTTTCTAGATAACTGATAATAGGAACGTCGGTAATTCAGAAAAAGGCCGCAGTGTGCGGTTGCGGAAGGAAAATATGCTGCAGCATAGTATATTTTCATGATATCCAAGAGGAATTTGAATTAGAAGTAATGATAAAATATTCAAAGAGATTTTCCATGAAGGAAAAGAAGAAATTTTCCTTCTGCAATTATAAGAAAAATGTAATGTTGGGTAAATTTCATAATTAATTATGAAATTTACCCAACATTACATTTTTTTTATAAATTTAAAATTTTTACACACTTATATATATATTAAAATTGAATATGGAATTCATGAGGAATGAAAAGTATTCAAATGGATTACGACAAACTTATGTAAGTATTTCATTATAAAGACAAAGTATGTTCACTATATGGTAAAATTAACTGGTTACTAAAATAATCTAATTAACTGGAATTTATAAAATGCGGACGCTTAAATGAATAGTTATTTGAATAAATGAGAAAAATGTTTAATATCGACATATGCGATCGAATGTTTCTGAATATATGTCACAAATTGCAATTTTCTAACGGTGAATTGATTTTACGTAAATAATGTTTGACTATGACTGTCCATGTTGTTGCATATCACGTATGCTCACATCTCCATGAACAAAATCAGTGCACCATGAAATCACCACTAATATAACATCATGCACCAAAAGTTTCATAAATTAGCTTTTAAAATTTCTAATAATAAATAAATTCTAACGGGGTTTACGAGAATTTATCTCTTATCAAACATACATGAACATTTTTAAACCTTGAAACAGAATTTTCATATTTTATATCTTTCAGAGATATCGTTCTATTTACTGTCCTTTACTTTCTCCAAAAATGTGTGTGCAAATCGGAACTCAAGCATATAGCATATATGAATGTAAGTATATGCAATGCGATTACGATTTAAAAGGAAAATTCAGTGAATTTAGGCAGTCTGAGTCCTAGGAATATTTTGCAACCAGAGTTGGATTTACTTTGAAATCCAAATCTTAAATTGCCTATATGCTTGGAAGCACTTAGAGGACTGGAAACAGTTATTGAGACTAATAAATGGAAATATGTCTCTCGCAAAATCCAGAATTACTGACATTCTCTTTGGCTAAGCTTTAAAAGAATTTACCGCGAATACGTCTTTTCTTGAAATATGTAAGATGGTCAGAGAGAATAAATACAAAATGTCAGCAAAATACCAAAATTTTGTTGCTGTTCATTTTCTTTCAAATTCTTTGCTTTTCATTTTCTGGTATGCGAAGTATACAAAGAAATTATAGTAATCCTCAAAAAATTAGACCTCGATATTTTGATGAGTCTCTAAGTTTTAGACCTCTATTTGAGAAACCAAAAGATTTTTGGAATTATGTTGCCTGTCTGGGGATAGGATAACTCAAAAACGGTATGAGTTAGAATGAAGAAATCTAGTACGTGCTCTTGAAACCAAAACTTTTGATGTCTAAAAAATTTTGTCCGTCTCTCCGTCTATCCGTGAGGATATGAGCACAAAAGCTCAAATAACAACGATTTAGATTAATTAATTTTTTCATATGATTTCATCATCAGAATTATAGATGTGTGTCGAATTTTGGACAAAATTCGCATATGCAAATTGGTTTACTGCTTGTCGATTTGTCTATTCATGTGTTTATGAACGCAATAACTCAAAAACTTAATAAGCTAGGGAAATTCGATGTGTGATGTTGACATCACAATTGTAGGTCTGTAGAAAATTTTGAACCTAATCGATCTAAGAAAAGAATTCTAAAATGCGTCCTCTATTTTCTTCCCTATACGACGACTTTAAACATAGAACGTTGCATATTGTGAAAATATAAGGGAAAGTCGATGGACAGGCTCCTGCTGGTTGAAATAAGCATTAATTTCTTTGAAATATCAATTGGGGTTCACTATTGCACTCATGCATACTTGTTTAATGCTTCAAGTATGACATACTTGATGTAGGTAGGGTAGGGTTGCCTAAGTTGTACCTATTCCATTCTGACTTGGTTATCGTAGGATCAGAACGCTGACGGCAGTGCGATGATTACTAGCACCGGTCTTGTTAATTCCATTATTTAGAACGGAGCTTCGATGCGTAACAACCTAACCTCAAAAAAAGTAAGTTTGATGTGTAAAATGTGTGTCTTTGTAAGATGTTAAATGTGGTGTTCCAAATTTTTAGACAGGGTCCATAAACGTGACAAAAAGTATCGATAGTACTTAGAGACAAGAAGATATGGAAGGTGCATTATGTAAATTACCCAATGGTGATATGGGCTTCAATGAAAGTAAAATATTCCTAAACAAAAACTGCAACGTTCTAGAACTGAATAAACATTATCTCTCACCTTCTGGAACTAAATAAACATTATGAATTTGGAAAACAGAAAAGGTTGACCGAGGATTAATACAAGACGGAGTAGTTTACTTAAAAAATAGTAACACGATGTTTCTGCTTCATTTGATTCCAATGTACGACTTAAGAAATAGGTGGTACGTCTTAAGAACTGGTTTCCTTAGTCGTACCGATGCTATAACTTTAAGATTTGCTTATTTCCTTCAACATAGTACGAGTATTTTGGACTTTCTTGTAACAGATAGCAGCAATATTCATAGACGTTGTGAATAATGCAAAATGTAATCCTTTACTTAGTAAAACCTGCAATTCTTAAAATTGTTTCCTTGGCGGGTACGACTTAAGCAACGTTACCATAATATACGATAAAATTGAGATTACAACTCTTCCTAAGCATGGTCGAATGCTGTAGCTGTTTTGGTGATGTACACAAGATAAAATATCGTAAAATATTTTATCGTGTAATTGAAATCGATATATATGCATCCAGCTTTGAACTCTTCGTGTACTTGCTCTGTACTTGGCACTCGAAGAAAATATTAAACTCCTGGCTCCGTTTTAGCATCTTGAGACAGCAATCTGACTCTGGTGGGGAAATGGTTTTCAGAATTGTGTGGTGACAGCGCCAAAAAGAACGCCAACTGATGTATGGATGCCAATATTAGAAAACAGCCACTCTTGCGGGTGGCGTCGGGTCGAAGAATTCCGAGAAAGAATCATATTTTGTAAATAACTATCAATCTTTTCAGTATGTATGAAAACCAACGGGACTATTCTCCCTTAGATTTTTTCGTTTTCATACACTATATGGTGCATTTTATTTTAAGTTTCATGGTACTTAAAATAAAATGCACCATGCATACTCGTTTCGTCTATTCTCTTCGGCCGATTGCATACAAAATTTGGTATAGAATTAATTTGGATTCAGGGTTGGCCTACTGCTAAGATCTGGGTTTGGGGGCCCGGATGGCTCCAGGATGAAACTCGATTCCATTGAAGATTCTCCGTACATGTGGGACTGTTGCACGTTAAATCATACCTAGTGGTCAAATGCCCTCCAGCTGGCGTGGTGCAGATGTTAGGGACGGTGTGCCAATTCAGGTGTTGTTCTCGTCATCTGATAGCGGTCCAGAATTATGAGGTCCGTCCAAAAATAGCCTTCGTGTTGCTCCAAATCGGAACATTAACGTAGCCTAAGTAAGTAATGCAATTTTGATGCCATATTTGTCCATTCAAATTGTAAGCCGTTGCCGACTGTTGCGTTTTTGAGTTATGGCGTTCTTATATTCACAAATAGACAGACTGACAGAGAGTCAACCATTTTGCGAATTTGATAAACAGTTTGATACACACCTACAATTTTAGTGACAAAAGAAATGTCAACTTTCTTTCTTCTAGCTGGTTGCGTTATTGAGTTTTCGTGTTTCCATCCCCTTAAACTGACTGTCAACAGAGCGTTTGAGTTATAGAGTTCACATATCCACAAATAGACAGACTGATAGGCAGACAACCATTTGGGAAATTTGGTGAAAAAATTAAAACACACCTACAACCATATCCATAAATAGACAGACTGACAGACAGTCAACCATTTGTTGGAAAATTTTATATATACACACCTACGATTCTAGTTGCACTAGAAACTAAATACCAAATTTCATTCCTCTAACTCGTTGCGTTTCGCATGCAAGCGTACTGACTGACAGCATATTTCCGATTGGCGTATTTTGCCGAAATTTTGGTAGATATCTGCAATTTTTATGTAAAATTATTTAATAAAAATTAGCAATTATTTTTGCACAAAATTGCATACTTATTGCTTTTATAATTATTGCGCTTCATACATTCAAGGAAGTGTAAATCGTGAAGATTCATAAAAATTTGAAGATGAAAGTTTTACCATTTACATTACTCTATCTTACAATGCATTATATAAAATAAAGTTAAAATCAGAATCTCTCTTCAGTTGTGTTTACTTTATCGAAAGTTTCTACAACAGAACGTGACCTGGTCTTACTAACTGGAACATTTTTATACTGAATAATACATATTTAAATAAAATTCTTCTTGAACATGTATTTTGTAGGAACTTATCTCACAGTGCAATTTTTGAAATTCTACGTATCGCACTCTTCTTGTCGAGTCTCTGTTTTAAAATTTGAGAACAATAATTTCGTCTGAAGGTACTTTCACGTTTTCATTTTGTTGATAAGTAAGTTTAAAAATACTGTCATGAGGCTGTAACGTTGTTTCCCTAACATGCTAATCTTATGGCAGAAAAGAGAGTTTTACAGAAAATGAAGTAAATGAACTTCGGCCTTGACGACCATTTTGGCGACAAAAAGGAAGCTTCCAGAAAATTCCGGAATTATTTATTTATTTAAAGAATAGCACACTACAGAGAAAACTCCATTTACAGAGTGCTAACAAACACACAAAGAACAAAAGTCACAACGAGTAAATAATAATAAAAAAAATGCCTTAGAAAGCAAAAAGTAGAACACAGAGAATAAATAAAATCATAAAACTTATGCAAACGTATATATAATTAAAAACGAAAACACATAATCACAAAAACTTTAAAACACACCATGACACCAAAAGTCGTATTTTTTTTAAAAAAAGTTTAAAGTTCATTTCCAAAAGGGTCAAAAAGTCAAAACACGCAAGCACAGAGTCTAATAAAAACACACCAGGAGTTTAAAAGTGCAAAAACGTAAATACACACTTGAGATAAAAGAAAAAAAAATTGCAACACTTAAGATAAAAATAAATCAAACACTGCGCCAAAAACAGAGTACAAAAATTGAAACCTATAAAAAAAACATTGAACAACCTGTCGAACACGGAAAATCAAATAGCATAAAAATCTAAAATGTTGGAGAAACGCAAAATAAAACAAATCATGTATTTAAAAGATGCAAACATTTCGCGACTTAAAAGCACTAAGAAACATATTAAAAATGTCAAGTTCATCAGAGAACGTGTTAAAAATTTTATAAAACCTATATAACGAAAACCTGTTAATATAATTAAATTTTGAATGTAAATTTGGAAAGAAACTCTGGTTTCTTAAAAATCTGGTGATTATGATCGCATCTCTACTAGGGGTGGAAATATGGTGAACCTTTGAGAGACTTCTTTGTAAAGTCGGAAAAAGTATAAACACCAAGCTACGTTAAACGATCAGTCAGTCGTCTTTGAAGCTTTGATCGTAGTGCAAGCTGGTGAGTTTATAGACATTGACAACTAATGAAAGTGCTCTTACTGAGATTTATTAGTGATATCTGTTTTTAATTTATACAAGAGCTGATTAGTTTTGTTGCCTGTGTTTAGTGTTTTGCTGAAAACTTCGTGGAATAAAGCTTTTTTTATCCTGCTTGTTGGGTTACAATCACGTACACACAACGGACAATTTTTGTAACATTATTGTTATAAAATTAGTTCTGTGGGTGTATGGTGCAGATAGTCCAACAAGTAGGATAATGGAGAATTATGGTTTATTCTCAAATATGCAAGAAAATCAGGTATCGCAGGTAGCAGGAACAATACCTCTTATACAGATTAGCAACAGAAATAGACAACAATTCACTAGTAATAACAGTAACAGCACATTCGGATTTAGAAGCACAAACAGTCAGCAAATCACTAATAATAACAGTAAAAGCACTTTCAATAGCGCTAAGCTCACCGGCTTTCCAGCTCTCACTGCAGACGAAACTCCAAAGTCGTCCCAGTGGATCAACATATTACGGGCACGCACACACGCAGTGGTTACGGCAAAATCGGCTGAGAGCTGGAAATGGTGTTCGTCTAGCTACTCATTGCTGCAGGGTGGCGCTGCATATTCGGCTTTCGCGCCCACATTTGGCGTTAATCATTCTGCCGGTGAGTGAGATACGTGAATGATTTATTTGAAGAGCACCCATCGAAGGAAGAATTCATTGCATAAAATGAATAAAAATTTTGCATTTTATAATGCATGGAACTGTTTCATAAAATTCTCAACTGAATTCAGAATAACACACATTAATATATAATTTGTTTTCTGGAGTTTCATAAAATTCTCAACTGAATTCAGAATAACACACATTAGTATATAATTTGTTTTCTGGAGTTTCATATGATATTCTCATCAATTATAGACTATCCTATGAATATTCTGATTATCCTAACAAATAGTAGACATGTGATTGAATTTAAAATAATTTTCTTTTGATGAAAATTCAATTTTGATTTATTTTGAAACAATATAATCAGTGCATGTGTTGTTTAGTAGTAAAATTATTGCTTTAAAAATTAAGCATTTTCATATTCTACAAAGGCTAAGGATGAGAAAAATTATCTTTCGAAATATTTTTATTTGTGATTCTCCTGTCACATTTTTCAAGTAATTTAGAAGAATATTAAAATATTTTCATCCGTTAAGTTAAAAAAATTTCTTGTTTTCTCGCAATGTTTAAATAAAAATATATTCTAAAATTTGTAAAAATTAAGGAAAAAACTGCACAACATTGAAATTCACATAATTGAAAAGATTAGGTAGGGTCGCCGAATTTGGAATACCTGGACATTGTTTACTGCACTGCGCTGAAGAAATAATTTTAAAACAAGTAGTTGGATTTTTTTTTGTTTCTTATTTATCTTCAGAACGGTGCAATAAACTTTTTATGAAATGCACTATAAATTAGTAAAAAGGTAAATTAAAAATTTTCCATCTTTCTTAAAGTGAAAAAAAAGAAAGAAAATTTCTTTGTAAGTAGAACACTTGATACGATTAATGAATCGGCGACCAGTTTAATTAATCTATCAGTGGAATTCCCAATATAAAGCGTGTGCCGATTATAAGACTTTATTTCCTTGGAACAAACCTTCTCTCATATTCTGACAGATACAAATTTAAGCAAAAGCATTTCGTCACAAAACACCTGTTAAAGATATTTATAAGAAAATAAAATTTGAATATTCATATGTAATAAAACAGTTTAATTAAGCATTGTTATTAAATAAAATGTACTCTAATTATCCTTTTAAATAAAATATTAATTAAAATTACAAAGTAATAATATTTTTGGAAATTATCTCGAAAAAGTGAAAAAAATTAACTTGATTTTATATTTTCCTCTTTTACAAATACAGACACATCAGCTTTAATTATTTCTAGAAATTAATAATATCAGCATATACAGATTATAATTAATAGAAAAAAACCCAAAAAAAGTTTAAAATCATCTAAAAACTTATAAATTTTTATTTAACTTCAAAAAACAGATTCGGCGTTTGGAGCGTCCTCCTGTTGGTGTGGCGCGGAAGTTTGGAGAGGGGATGCGAGCTCAGGTGTCGTCCTCATCATCTGACCGCTTTTCAAAATTACGAGGTCCGTCCCTAAATAGCCCTCGTGTTGCTTCAATAATGGAACGTCAATATAACCTAACCTAACCTCGGCGTTTGGAACTGCCACCCCGTAAGGCGAAAATGCTTTCGAAAATAACACGTGTGAACACCGTCACTCGTTACAATGGGAGCATGTGACGATTTGCCGTCAAAACCGGAGCGCTTTCATTGGCGAAGCAGGGTACTCGCGCGGCTAGAACTGGTTACACAACTGTGTCGCGCGAGTGTGAACAACGCCATTAAAGAACACGGGATTATACGTCGCGTCACACCTGCAGCTTTCGGCGTAACCGCGTCGTGTGTTTGTAGCCCACTACTCAATGCAGATCAGCGTCTAACAGCTCGGCTCTCTCGCGCAGTGGATAAAACTCCAAGAAGGGATTCGCACTCAAAGACGATCTCAGTCGATCAACATGCACTCACCCGTGATCCAAGCACACTCCTTATATAGTCTGCCCGACAGGCCATGACGTTACATGGAATTATCTAGTACAATCAATCGTATCTCCTCTCCTAATAGAGATATCGAGAAAAGGATCGCATTTTCTGGATCGATTTGTCGCCAAGGTCGCCAAATTTATCGCCAAGGTCAGGGATCCAGGCCTGATTGCTGCCAGTCATTCCATACTTACCCCTGTAAAACTCTCTTCCCCATCATACGACTAACATTGCTGGGAAGCGACATTCCATGTTCGTAACAATACTGTCGCTCGTAGCAAAGTGAATAATTTAATAAAAGCCTTTTTTCTTAAAACATGCTTTTATTAGTGTACTGAAAAAGACCATTTGTTACGTTCATTATTTTCTACTCTTCAGTCTTTAATTTATAATTCACTCTTATAAATATTATGGAATTCTGTAACTAATTTTTTTCTGAGATTTGCTAACAGGAGGTGACACTCGTATAGAATAAAAAATGAATTAATTTAATCGATTAACTGATATATAAGTTTTGAACACATTAAAATAGTATATTGCTATACAGAATACACAAGTGTACAAAATTTCAAAAAGTTAGCGCACCAGCAAACGAAAGAAAAATGAATCACAATATTATATCTGTACAAACATAAAACAAGTCAAAATTTATTTATTTATTTAAAGAAAAGCAGTCTACAGAGAAAACTCCATTTACAGAGTGCTATAAACACACAACAAACACACAAAGAACAAAAGCCACAAAGAGTAAACACAAAAAAATGCGCTAGAAAACAAAAAGTTGAACACAGAGAATACACAAAATCATAAAACTTTTCCAAAAGTATAAATAATTAAAAACGAAAACACATAATCACAAAAACACTAAAACACACTATGATACTAAAGGTCTTTTTAAAAAATCAAAAGACCATTTCCAAAAGGGTTAAAAAGTCAAAACACGCAAGCACAGAGTCTATTAAAAACACACCAGGAGTTTAAAAGTTTAAAACGTAAATACATACTCCAGATAAAAATAAATTCAAACACGGCGCCAAAAATAGAGTACAATAATTAAAACCTATAAAAGACATTAAAAAATGGTCGATTACATAAGAACACGGAAAATCAAAACGCATAAAAATTTAAAATGTTGTAAAAAGGCAAAATAAAACACATCATGTATTTAAAAGATGCAAACATTTCTATTTAAAAGCACCAAGAGACATATTAAAAATGTCAAGTTCATCAGAGAACTTGTTAAACATTTTATAAAACCTATATAACGAGAACCTGTTGATATAATTAAATTTTGAATATAAACTTGGAAAGGAACTTTGGTTTCTTAAAAATCTGGCGGGCGCAGCGAAATCTATAGAGCTCATTATATTATTACAATCAATTGAACCATTAATAACTTTGTGAAAGAAAAGAACGCAAGAAACATCTCGTCTGGAGTATAAACTGGGCATATTAAAAATATTACGTAGGAGTGAAGAAGATACATCATGTAAGTAAAATCCATTTTTCTTGTAAAGTAAATATCTCAAGAAGTTATTTTGTATTTGCTCAAGAATTTCAATTTTGTTTCGGTAATTGGGATCCCAGATAATACTGCAGTATTCCAGACTTGATCGGACATGAGCGCAATACAAGACCTTCAGGGAAAGTTCACTGGAAAATTCTCTGGTTCTACGCTTAATTCCAAGCCTGCGATATGTCTTAGAGACCATGGTATCGATGTGTTGGGAAAAATCAAGTTTGGTGTCAAAGATGATCCCAAGATCAGTGACTGTATTTGAGCGCGATAAAACAAGATTGTTAATTTTACATACATGCTTCAAAGGTTGAGCTTTTCGAGTGTAACTAAGAACACTACATTTTTCAATGTTCAGGTGTAATCTGTTGTCTGTGCACCACTTTAAAAGACAATCAAGATCAACAAAGAAAATGAAAAGTGTGTAACAATTCAGAATTATTAAAAAGATATATTTCAATCTGAGCTTTACGTGAATAATGAACTCTCCAAAAATGGAAAGCTTATTATTAATTATATAATATAATATTCAGGTTATGCAACATCCAAAAGATAATAATAAAAACATTAATTATTATAGAACTAGGAATTTTCGTTCAAACATGTTGCTTCAATTATAAAACTGAATCGTCAATAACAGCTGGGAATATTTTAAAGCTTATTAACCTTAATAAATAAATATAAAAACGCGAATAAATTTTCTTGTTTTTTTGTATATATTATTTGATTGATGGGGATTGGGTTCATTAATCTTCATTATTCAAATTTTCTCAGCAGGTCTTAACTTTTCCGATTATATTCTTTCCTTTACTAAAAAACAATTTACTGGATACAGCTTTCTCTCACTTTTTCTGAACATTTTCTGTCTTAGATAATGGCAACTCAGGTTGATAGAACATAAAAGTTACAAGCTACAGCATTGAGTTCAACCAACAGGCTCCAAATTACCAGATACCCCCTCCCCCTTCAAAAAAGAAAAGTAAAACAACAGCTAAAGAAAAGAACACTAATATGAAATAATAGTGTGAAAGTGAAAATGCCTGTGCTGTACATAGTGTAAATATAACTTTTTTTCTTAAATAAAATTCTCGTGTCTTTATCATCAAACCGTTAAGTGACCGGTCTGGTCACAGTACGGGGGTGCGGCTTTCTGTTCTGCATTGTTGGTGATTGACGTGTTGGTATTAGAAACGCCTTCCAGCGCATGGAATTTAACCACTTTCGTCTTAAATATAAAGTTTCGTTATTTAGAAAGAGCACCGGTTACAGATGTTTAAAAATAAATTCTTCTGTGAGATTTAATAACCTATAACTTTGAACTAATATAATTTTTGAATCATTGCAGAGATTACTCTAGGACACCGTAACTTTGAACCGTGGTCAGATGACGAGAACGACACCTGAGCTGGCATCCCATCTCCAAACTTTCGCAGCATACCAGTTTGAGGACATTTAGCATCCTAGGTATGATTTAACTTTCAACAATCCCACATACACCGCGGATCTTCAGTTTCATCGGCTTTAGAACTTTGAACCTTCCTGCCCCGAAGACTGAAAAGAACGTGGAAATGGAATTTAATGGATGTTTTTTTCGAGTTGAGTATTTTCCGGTGTAAAACAATGGTAATGTAGACAAAAAAAGAACCTTCCCTTGAAATCATTATAAACGTAACCAAAACTTTCGAATTTTTTTATTAGATGTTTTACCATTGCTTTAGAAGCCTTATGTCGATGTTTGTAAATGTTGAAGACCACTTATGTAGAAATAGTACTGAATTTCCACTACATAAATATCAATTTTTAGCAATAAAAATATGACCTACACTTGAATATGACGGTTTGGCAGACATAATGGAGTGCAAATGACATTAAACAATTTCCTTTCATGTGATCTTTCATTGCACTCATCCGGAGCGACATCTATTCAGGCTCTGAGAAGTAATTTCAGCTCAATGTTGTTGGTTAATTAAACTCACATTATGTATCATTCACCTTTAATTCAATATAAAACTTATTCCGAACTATTTAACCCTTTTCGGACAGGTGACTTTATAAAGCACTCAGATCATGATGGCTCTCTTTATGCGCACTTCTTCACCAACTCTATGCTTATTTTATCATACACAACTTTATTTTTTAAGTTATAATAAGATTAGAGGTTGAATGGATGGATGATACAAACGTTTGTGTTCGAGGTTCAGTCGCTATATTCTTGATGAACTGGATTGTCCTCCACGTCAATCTCAGAATCAGGTTCTTGGTCGCTGTTCTCAGTCACTTCTCCATCGAGAGTTAATGCATCAGATTCGTCCTCAGCTGGTATTTTATAGCTTAATTCTCCCAAAACAGTCGAATATTGCTCTGTGGGGATAATTTCCGCCGTTTCGGGATAGACAGGCTGGGTTATGGAGAGTGATTCATGCACTTTCAATCGCCATCAGACTGAACTGCCTGATTCATTATCAGTGGAAACTATCGGAGCAAATAGGAGGATACAGTGGTGGCGAGCTCTCCATCTTCGATAGCTTTTATTCAGCTTCAGTTAATCTGTCTATGGACATTTTGATTCTTTATCAGTTGCTGCTAATATATGCCTCATATTAAGACTGGCGATCTCTGAAATGATATTCTCGCTTATGAGGAAACACCACCTACCTTAATATTTTGAAATTTCAAAGAGGAAGAAAAAATGGATTTTTTTGCAACAAATAACGAATTTTCTGAATTTGTTTTTCACATCTGGTAGGAACATGCGATCTCATGTTCATAGCAGATGTTAAAAGAATTCAGAAATATGAATTTTTGGTTGCGAAATTGAAAATCAACTTTTGGTTGCATGTCGCTACGGTTCACCGTTTAGGAGCAGTACTTGTGACTTGCAGAGAGACACATGTATTTTCCTTTTTATATTATAGATACTAAAAAGATCTTTATTTTTGTGCATATTATTTTATATCCATAAAGCAGCAAAAACAGCCACACATTTCTTGTAAATTTTCTTCATCCCAAAGAATGTACAATTTAGAGACCATCTCGAAACAAGAAGAGAAAAGCATTTTAGTCCCACCGGTTTCAGACAGTTATTCTGAATTTGGATAGAATATTTACTCGCCATGTTGAATATATATTTTTTTTCTAAAAAATTACAATAATACAAAAAAAAATGAATTTTTCGCAACCAATAACAAATCTTTCTGATTTTCTTCTCACATTTGGTAGGAATGTGCGATCTCATGTTCATAGAAAATGTTAAATAAAATTCAGAAATATGCATTGCTGATTGAGAAAAATTCAGTTTGTTCTTTCTTTTTCAAATTTAAAAATAATGAGTTAGGCCTTGCTGCTTGTTTAGCGACGATATGTTATTTTTTTTTATTTTCAGTGTCTTAATCTCTAATTTTTATAAAAAGTACTAAAAATATACATAAACAAATTGAAATTGATGGAAAATTAATTCAAACAAAGGATATGATGTTATCTCAATTTTTAATTTTAAAGATTTTTTGCAGTTATTGGGAGTATTTATCCTGAGGAAATAGAATTAACAAAGACTAGGGAAAATAATAAGCTATATTTCATAATTTAGATATTAACTATCACAACGAATTAAAATTAAGCATATACGAAAAAAGAACGTACCACGTGTATGTATGCCACGTGCATCCATCCAAGTCCCACGCTTATTGTGTAGTCTTATTTTTGGGTGAGTACTGAGAATTTATCCTTTTTTAATTCATTTTTGTTTTAAATCAATGCTTTTCTGCTTAACCTTCTACATTTGGTTTTCTGACATTGATTTTATTTCCATTTTTTTTCAATACACGTGAATTTATTTTTTGATATTTCGGTGTTCTAGAGAAGCAAATTTTTTTCAGCATTCAGACTAAAGTTTGTGTATAAAACACCGAACATTATTATTTCCACGCTCGTGCGGGATTTCCCTGTCTCAGAGCGTCTTCCGATGTCTCTTCCACTTCATGTCCTCTGCACTATTTAAATTACCAAAAAGTTATATTCGCAGGGGCATGAAGTGGTGCTCTGTTCTGTTGATGACGCACAGTGGGCGTTAGTGTTTTGTTATTATTATTTTTTCTTAAATAGTGTTGTGTGTTTTCTTTTGTTAATACTAAAAATATATTTATTTTTGCACACGTTATTTTATATCAATGATGTTGCAAAAACATTCACACTTTTCTTATAAATTGTCTTCATCGCAAAGAATTACAATTCAGAGACCATCGTGAAACGAGAAGAGAAAAGCAATAACATTAGTCCAGCCGATTCCAGAGAATTATTTTCAATTTGGGTAGAGTTTTTACTCACGTGTTAAATACATTTTTTATTTAACAATTTCACTACTGGCGAAAAGTTTTGCAAGATTGGTAAAATACGAAAAATTTGGAGTTAATTTTAATACAATGGTTCACAATAAGTTGTGAAGAATCGTGGAAACTCACATTTTACAGTGAAGATTTTGTCACGAGGATAACTAGGGTACAGCTCACAAATTGATGAAGATGAAAAGGATTTTGGCTGATCCCGTTTCACAGGAAACTGATATTGTTTTGAAACTTACATCAATCGTTTTACTTGCATGTATTTTCGTAAAAAATCCATGAATATTCTTGAAGATATAAAGGTTTCCTTAAGACATCCCAAATTTCTAGCATGTTTTTTTCTTCTTATAACATGAAGAGTTTTCAGCCAAATTTTGGGAAACTTACAGAATATTCGACAATATATTAGAAAAAAATTATAATAAAATTTGAAGTAAATGTAATTAATATTTGAGGAAATATGAGTATTTGTAGTAAATAATTTTTAACTGCGTATGCGCGAAAAATAGGCTAAATTTTCTTCTACAACGTCGGAGACAGACATCTAATACAGCTCATATAAAATTTCCATTAAGACTTGTTGTTCTCTAAGAGAAGCGAAATGATGAGTGTTTTTCCACAAATCAATATTTTTTGAACTTGAATAATCGAGTATTAATCGTCGAATTGTACTTTTAATTATGTATTTAATTTATAAGTGCAGATAGGCATTCAGGATATTCAACTTTCATAAAATTCAATATTGCTTTTCCAAGGTTCTTCACAATTGATTGTGAATCTTTGTATTCTAATTAACTCCAAGTGTTTCTCATTTTTTTACATTTCCAATCTTGCAATGCTTTTGGCCAATAGTGTACAATAATACACAATTTAAAATACGTAAATTCAAAAATAAAACAAGAAAAAAACATGCGAATTGCGGTGTGGCAATCTGAGTAATCGGAAATTTGATTTCCAGTCTTTGGTATGTAAAGACGAATCTTTGTTAATCCCACTCCTCAAAGTTCTATGCAGATTGCTAAAATCGGGGATTAAAATTTGTCAACTAATTTCCAGGAGGAGTGTAAAATATATTTCAGCGATCGGCCCGTTTCTAGCTGACAGTTAAATTTTCGAAGTTGTACATTAAACTTTTTCAGGTTTTGAGATACAGGATATTTCATTTAATTCTAAATATTTACTAAACTTAAATAGCAAATGGCCATAGTACTAATAATAAATGGTGACAAGTATTTATTTATCTATTAATGAAATAGAAAGCCTTTCTCACTATATTTATAATTGATTTCAATATACAATTTGTAATAAAAGTGCTATTTTTACTCTTTTACACAGAACCAGTTTGCTGAGAATACATACGAGAGATGTTTCTTTTCAACCTCCAATCGAGCCTCTAAACAGGCAGAGAAATGGCTGGAGGTGGACGACAGCGCATATCTCTAACCATAACCTCTGCTACTGCAGATGCAAGGAGGCCAGTGTGGGCTGAGTTGTCGGCCAGTAAGCATGGTGGAGAGAATTGATGCTCCAGACAAGTGCGAGTTGCTTAGTGTTATTCCTTCTCTTCAAATAGAAGGTTGGTTTGCGGTAAACGTTCAGTGCAGCTATTTATTGTCAGACATTACGCCGACTGCGAAGATCAATTATTTCTGGAGTTGTCCTCGTTCATGACAACGCCAGCCCCCACATTGCTGTTGTAACCCAGCTTCTGGAACAGTTCAAATGGGACGTGTCTGATCAACCGGCGTATAGCCAGTGGGGTAACTATGGTGGGGCAGGTAGGGCACGTGCCTTGGATGCAGTCACAAGGGAACGCAAAAGTAAGGAATTAGTTGGTTGCATTTAAAAGAAAAGTAGGTTTTTATAAAGATCTTATTCCCAAGAATCTTAAAAAGTGAAAGGGTTCCAACAAAGTGTGGGAAAATCTTAAGAATCCAATCTTTTTTTACAACCCAGGCGCTATTAGTTCTCCTTTCCAGAGGACAAATACGAAATGACACTCTGCTAGTTAAGAGAAAGGAACAGCCAGAGTGGTGTGATGTTGTTGAATTCACTGCGTCTGTGAAGCTTTATTTTTTTTAAGACGCCAACTCTCAAATGTTCGTTTGATTTTAAACCACCCTTATTTAATAATTATTGCAGTTATAAAATCTATATATAATACAGCTTATTATACGTTTACTAAGGATTTACACCCTATCAAACAATAAAGATATAGTCCAATATTTGCTCGGTTCTATTTCGTTTTTCATAACATCTGCACTCGGCAAAACCGGTGCTCTAAGTGGCATAAGATAGGGATAGTCAGTAATGATGATTCCTCCGATGAAGACGATAAAAACATATAATATATTGATTGTTTATATTTTAATGATGTATTTTCTAATTTAAATAAATGAGAAAGGTTAATCCAATATATAAAATGTCTAAGCTGGGCCTATGAAAGTTGCGGTGGCGCAGAGGAAGATAAAAATTGCTTTACATGTGAATTTTGTAACTAATATTCTTAAATTGTCATAGAAAATAAAAATGTCTGCTACTTTTCCTCTGAAAATCGAGTTTTCTTCATTTTCCACAGAGTTAACATGTGTAGGGGAAAGTCGGGTAAGATGGTGATTTTAAGCTTTGGTGATTTTGCCTGGCCTTAATATTCGCTGTAGAAGGTTATTAGTGTCACTATGGCAGCATCCTCTTGCAACTCTTTACTTTAAAGTGATATTTCTAAAAGCTGTTATTTTCAAGTTTGGGACTCAAAAATTAAAAATAAATCCTGTTCATCATCTTTCCCGATGGGTAAGATAACGAACGGACTTGGGAAAGATGACGAATTGAGATAATAATTTAAATTATCATAATATGTTATCGATCAACTACGTAAAACTGTTGAGATCACATCTTGAACATAACAAATTGCATATAGCACGAAACAAACGCAATCAAACTAACGAAACACCATCAAACAAGCGGTGCATAATCAATCGAGATTTTAGATTAAAACATTCAGAAAAGAAATATAAAAATCACAGAATTTACACTTTTATTATTATTTACTACTTCAGCAATTGCTTCAATCAATTTAATTCTGCTTCTCCGTGTTTCTTTTCCATTTTTGCCCCTTGTGCATAGAGTATGTTCCTGAAATCCTTACTTTTGGCCTAGAAAGTTAGAATTTTTTTAGTTAAGAACTCCTACTAGGGAATAATCAGTTGAAAAAAGTGTCAACCCTAATATTATTTTTGGATGAACAATGCGGCAAATAAAATGAAACTGAATCGCAATAGTTTAAGTGGAAGTCGGGTAAAATGACGAACACACGAATTAGCGTGGAAGGATTCGTCATCTTTCCCTTCACCCAATTCGTCATCTTACCCGACATCACAGTTTTTATTTCGATAAACATTGAAGGATATCAGCTCATTATAAAAAAAAATTAAAATAATACATCATTGAACACGTTTTGATTAGCACTTCACAAATAACACACGTATAAATCAAAAAAATATTTACTTCGTGAACATTATCCCTTAAAAAGCAGCAATCAGAAGTTGCATTGGAACTACTCGAAAACATAATACCCCACAAGTGGGGTAAAACTGGGCGGTATGACTTTTTTTTATAAAAATATCATTAGTAAAAAAGTAGCAAAACTGTAACTTTTCTTGAAAGATATATTGTACTCCGATGAATAATGAATATTTTAATAAAAGTTGAAAAGCTCTGTGTCGAATAGTTTAGCTGCAACAAGCCTTCGAATCTTAGATACCGGGTTTTACCCCACTTTCCCATATCCAAAATGTTTTACAAACAACTGTTTTACTTGAGCCATATTTAAAGGAATAAAGTTAAAATGCGCTGAATTTTCTAAGAAAATAATGCGAAATTTTGTTAAAAAATTTTATATGAAAATAAAGTCATATAAACTCAAAAAAGTTGTATAAATTATTTTTCAAGTTTATTTGTACTTTTAATCTTTTCACTCACCGGTATAATGTTTCTGAAAAGAAAATAAGGATCACATTTCAAATGAAAGAGGGGGAAGTTTTGGAATTTGCCCTGGGCACCATTTTATGTAGGTACGCCACTGCATGTAGTCCCGACTTAGCGACGAGTGATTTTCGTCACTTCTCTGAATTGAAGAACTGGCTATGAAACCGAAGCTCTCAGAAAAAATAGGAATTTCAAAGCAACATTAAGGCCCATCTCACATCACTAGCGGGAACATTCTTCGAAGAGGGGATCGGAAACCTCGTAATTGTTGGTAATAATTACCTGAATTTTCACGGCGATTATGTCGAAAAGTAACCATGTTTGTATATAACTTTTGGTAATAAATTCATTTTGTTTTCTTCTCTTGTCTTTTTTTTATAATCCATCGGATGTTGGAGAAAAAACTGCCCTCGTATATTCCAACTGAAGAAAATACAAGGTGAAAATTATTGAGCTATATGAAAAAACCCTTGATAACTTTTGAAATGTTGGCGAGATTCAGGTAAAACTTGGCGGTTGAATACAGGACATGTTGGGAATGTTTTTGAGCATGCGCACTCTTATTATTGTTGTTGTTCATTTCTCGTTGAAAATGTCGAAACAGCGTTTCGGATTGAATATAGATCGTCAAGGCCTACTGTTCGAGAAATAACAGCCCGATTGCAGTTCAAAGGAAATTTGCAACCGAGTACAAGCTGAAGACAACCGGTCCAAGTGTTATAACAATCAAAAATGTGGTTGAAAAGTTCGAGAAAACTAGTAGTGCAGATGTTTCGACACTTCAGCGATTTTTTGCAGAATTTTTCTTTTCGTCTGCGCCACGCTATAGCCATTGATGGCAAGCATATCGAACATGTCATAAACTAAATCCGAATATCTGCAGTTACTTTTAAAATTTGAATAAAATTTTTGAACTCGGTGGTTTTTGAAAATTTCATTTTTTATTTCATGTATTTCAAGAATTGTCACCCCGTATTTGTTTAGTGAATTTCAACAGCTCAGATTACTTTTAATTCAATATGAAATAAATTTTGGACTTTTAAAAAAAGTAATGATGCATTGCTCAGCCTTTCCCCTCCTGTCATCATAGGCTATCTGACTATGGGCAATTTAAAGTTTTCTATCGTTTTTAAAGACTATCTGCTGTTTACGAGCGATCTTTAATTCTAAGTTCTCATTAAAATAAAATGATGAACGGCTTTATTTTTTGCTGTTTAAATATGAAGATTTTTCATGCATACATTCGATTTTAAGATGTTTTTTTATTTGTATTCTCTTTTCTTTTAGATCATTGAACAAATATTCCAACTAAAGATAATATTTATTTTAAGCTGGTTTCAGTTAATTATAAAAGAAGAATCTTTCAGATTTAGCCTTTTTCATGTTTCCTTTTTAAATAGCATAATTAAAATTATTATATGTTTATACCTGTTAAAGCATAGAAATAAGAAAATAAGATGTGGCAAAAACTGATAATCTGAAATTTATAAAAACAAACTTATTTCCAATTAAAAATTTTATTTTGAAATTTTTTTCTGAAACTTTTGCTGAGAAAGATAGATATATGTTTTAGTTCTTTTAGGCCGCTATATAGCATCCTAACTAAGTCCTGTTCAAAAAATAGAAGGCTTGAAAATAGTGAAAACACGTAAAAAGTTCATATTGAATGAGCAAGCGTAACTATGTTTTTCCTTTTTCAAATTCCACTGCACTCAAATCAGTTTTTGTGTAGTGAATTAGTGTGACACATTAAAAAAAACGCACAAAAAATTATTTCGAAACTTTATCGGAAGTTATAATTATTTTCGTAACATATTAAAAAAGAATATGCAGTGAAAGAGACCGAATAAAAAATGTCTCAGGCGATTACAACAACTCAGAAGCGTAGCATCATAAATAAATATAATTTGGTAAGTAGTCTTGGTACCAAAAATGCCGATGTGTATCAAATTTCAGATTCAATAGATCAAGAACAAGATGTCAAAAATGCATTCTGGGTTTTCTTCACCATACTAAGAAGCACAAAATATGGCATATTGCGTAAGTACACCAGGAAGCCGATGGAATCCTTTTTCGAACTGTTTTTCCTTCAGTTTGAAACGATTCCCAATTAGGGAATTTTAATTCAAGTTATTAAATGGATAATTAACGGAAACATTTATTTCGACGCACTACCGAGATAGCAATTTTAGTTTGCAGCAATATTTCTCTGCAAATCTGCAAGCTTGCAGCAAGTTTGTCAAGACAGGTGTGCAATCTTGAAACAAGTTATTGCAAATGACAAAGTCACCACGCATCGAACTTGCAGCAAGTTTGTTGCGTCAAACTCATTGCAAACTATAGCAAAAACAGAGTACTGAGACGAACCTCAGATTCAAACACCCGACAACTCGCTTCCTAAACCTGCCGCCTTAGCCACTTAACCAGCTGGACTTCGATTGCCGAAGACAGATTACTCTAATATATCGTGCATCTACACGTTTTATTTTAAGCTGTCTTCTTGATTTCATTAATTTTTTAAAATTTTGAGTTAAAAATATGATTTGAAGTCAAAGGGAGAGCGATTTTCGCTAATAACTACGTTTTGCTAGTGGAATAAGTTATGAAATTAGGTTCAAATGTAATTACTTTTAAAAATATGGGACACAAAGTAAGTTATTATTTTTCAACAAACATTGACCGTTTTTCAGGTTTAATTTTGTTTATGAACGTTAAAATTTCAACATTAAGAAAAAGGCGAAATATAGTTTTCTTTACAGTTCGAGTTCTATATTTAATAAAAAGATGGAGAATTTTTCAGAAGCAATTTTTTTTATGAAAAAACAGTTTTTTTTCAAATTATCATTGATTTCTTGAATTAATAAAAAAAAGGACGGCCTAGGAGATGCTATTAAAATCGTATGTTTTTTGAAAGAGAGACAAAGATCAAAACCAAATATATCCAATTGTATCCAGGTCGTGGTGTGTAAGTGTGTCGTGCCAACTTTACAGCAAACTTGCATTGCCAGGAGGGTGATCGATTCTGCTTTTTTACTTTGGAGGAAGTTCCATGAATCTTGTCGCGTCAAGTTTGTCATGGCAAGCTAATAGCAAGAAAAATCACACTTGCTGCACTTGTACATGCTATCTGGGTAACAACCTCTAACGAGCGCAAAGAATACATTCCAGTTATACGAGCTGCATACAGATATTAAATAAATATAATCGTAATTCTATTATAATTGACAGTTATTATTTTGAAAGGGATATTATGCAACTTAGAATTGTGCACTATACAATACAGTGTGGTCATAAATTATTGGACCCATTTCAAAAGTTAATGAAAACCCCTATAACGTAGCAACTTCGTTTCCTTTAAATGAGAGAGCAACTCAGAAAGCATTTTTTAAGATAGATAACGCGTCATTACGGTACACTAAATCTGCTCAATCCAACACAAATGCCAAAATGGCTACCCTGCAGTAGAAAGCACGTCTGGCACGTCTCTGGTTCCACGAAAGCAAATCATTTAGTCACAGTTGAAAGAATTATTCGGTTAGAGTATCGGAATT
Source organism: Araneus ventricosus (assembly GCA_013235015.1). Taxonomy (NCBI): domain Eukaryota; kingdom Metazoa; phylum Arthropoda; class Arachnida; order Araneae; family Araneidae; genus Araneus; species Araneus ventricosus. Next base: position 250,964 of record BGPR01001302.1, on the reverse strand, counting down.
GCCGGCCTCCAAGTTAGAACCCTATTAAGGGAGCAATTAAGGAGTCAAAATCTCCCTTACCGATGCACATTTTTTGTTCCCTTTAATTTCTTATACCAACTCTTGATGAAGTTTTTACTTGGAGACTACAATTTCGTTACTTTAACCGAATACTTCATTGAATTGTTACAATTTATTTGTTTTCTTTAGACCATAGACTCGCCAGACGTGCCTTCTGCTGCACGGTAACTTTTTCGACACTTGCGTTGGATTGCGCAGATTTAGTGCGTGGTAACGGCATTTTACCTATATAAAGAAAAAAATTTTTTGAGCTACTCTCTCATTTAAAAAAGAACAAGTTGCTACATTACAGGAGTTCTTTTATTATTTTTTGAAATGGGTCCAATAATTTATGACTACCCTGTATTTGCAACATTTGATAAAGTACGGTGACTCATTCCTGCCAAAACAACATATTTATTGGCGAAATTTGGCTTCCCCAAAAATCAGACATTTTTTTAACATAAATATTGATATAATTATATACAGCATGACACGCAAAAAAATTAACATAAATTCTTTTTCAACATTTCTTCTTGCTTGTTGCTAGGGAAAGTTCGCAAAAGACAAATATTGTGTTGCTATTCTATTTCTATTACTTTTTGGCAAATATTCGTTCCAAACGATTTTTTTTATTTAATTAATTTCGTCGTACAAATATTTTAATAATGGTCCTGAAATGGATAATTTTATTAATTTTTTTCTTCTATAACTTACAAATATCAGAACCGCTATGATTGAATCTCAAAATCGGGGTTCACAGTAAATGTAAATAAATACTTATTATATTAGATTAAAATAGAATTAAAAATTGAAAATATTTCAATCAATTATAAGGATTAAAAAATTTAAATATTTGTTACCATTAAACTCATTTACTAGAATTAAAAGTAAATATTATTACTTACAGAATTTATTCAGCAATAAGCATTATCATTCTCGTTTGCGAAATTAAACACAAGTCTGGTGCATTATATCTATTTAAAAGACACAGTAAGTGAGGATATAAATCATAAAAAATAAGGAGAAAAATTTTGGAAAGAAAGACTTGTTTATAACTTGAGCTTATATAACTTATATATAACTTGAGGATGTTATATATTTTTTAAAGTTATGCATCTACTATATACTTGTATATATGAGGTTAACTATTTTTATTTTTCTTATAAGGAATAAATGAAACCACTATACATATGGTAATTCAACAGCATAAGAGAATAAAACTGTCTGAATTGTGATTAGACAGAGACAGATTAGTTCTCCTCAAACAGAGATTTAAATCCTAATGGTTTAGTGGAACACAATTTGTACCAATTTTCATCCAGAAGGCACAAATATGATTAGTATTTGTACTGCCAAAAGGAAATGTTTAAGTACCACTATGAACTCCATATTCTTTTCAATATTTATTTTTCAGCGTTTTAATGAGAAATCGTATGTTTATGAAGAAAGGCGAACAAATTCTTGTGTGTTTTGTCTTAGACAAACGACGTCTCAAATATCATATGATGGTGTAAAGTATTGTTTTAAACATTATTTGTGAATAGTGTACAATATATTTGCTCTGTTCAGATCAAATATTGCCTCCAAATCACGAAGTTGCTTGCTATATGTATATTGAAATTCTTATTTATGCAAATTCATACCCTCCTGAAAAAATTCTTAGAATAATAAAAATTCTTTCCGTGATTAAATGATTGAAATGACCTATTAACGACGATTTTTTACATAAAAAATACAATAATTAGTTAATATATGATTTTGTGAAATGATTTAAAATTGATAAATAAATAATAAAGCAGAATTTGTTTCATGTTTCTCTAAATTTAACCTGTAATTATTGTCAGTGAATCTCGCAAGTAATATCTGGACAGATATATAAGTTTTGTCAAGCGTGATTTTAATAATGATATAAAAATTCCGTTTTCTAATTCAAACTGTCAAAATATTTTTAAATCTAGCTAATACCCGCGATTTCGTGCGCGAAGAATTTGAATTATTCTTTTTTTAATTCACGAATGTAAATGTTTTGTTGCAATTTGAAAGGGGAAAGTAAAAATTCTGACGGTTGATAATACTTAATTGGACGGCTAACAGGAGTGTACTGTACATGTATGCTGATATAGTTATGTAAATTGTTTATCTATGCTAATATACTTTTGTATACCACGTTATTTGCACAGATGTAGAGGTTGTGTGGGCTGGACACACGTGAACACGCCACATATAGTTGCCCATGCGAAAAATATGGTTTTCCCAAATGTACGCCTGCCACTTTCAGTGTCTAGACCTGAACCTGGCAAATGATATTTTTAAAGGGATTTGTTGCCTTTTGAACTGAGATGATAAATCCTTCGGTATTATCGGAAGGCGTGGAATTAAAATACTCTCTCTTCTCCCTATATCAGTAATAACAGTAGCTTTCATGACGTTTGAACCTAGGTGTGTAATTTGTAACCGTGTGCCACTGCGCAGTCTCGGTATATAGAGGTTACGTATTAGTAGTACTGGCACACCGGCATTCAATCTCGGCTTGTCGGAAGTTGCCCTGACGATTGTAAAATGTTGAAGAGCTCTACAGAATATGATGTTCCTTGTTAATGCCCATAATCGTATCTCCAGATGCATATTCTGTAATATTTCATTGTGAAAATTAAACTAAACATCGAGAATTTAATTCACTAACGTCATTGGATCACTGTGTAACCGTATTAAAAGCTATAAATCCTACGACAACTGGAAAACGGAAGTGTAAAGTCTTCTTTGTTGCTTATGGTCAAACAAAGCAATATTTTCTTATTTTATCTTTAACACTGGCAAAAACCCGCGCGCGAAACAGTAATTTGGCTTGAATTTATTTCTATAAGAATAAAAAGTATTGTTAGAAATTGCGTTAAAATATTTTTTTAAACCTTTATAACAATCACTTCATCGCAAAGGAATTATCATCTTTAGAAAGATAATTTTCTGCTCTTTAATTTGGCATAAAAATAATTTTGTCTAATAAATGTTTCAGAAGTTATTGGCAAAAAACGTCTAAGCATTAGGCTTAAAAGCGGCTAATTTTCGTTATTTAATTAAATACCTTAAGAACTAATTAACTCTGAAACTTAAAAATAGCACCTTTGACCTAGAAATATGCTCTAGAATTCGTGTGTAAATTTCTTGTCGCTACCGTTCACCGTTTAGAAGGAGTTCTTGTGACCGACCGACCGACAGACAAATACATGTAATTTCTGCCTTATTGTCTAGATATTTATACAGATAAGCAAAATTTTCAGAAATAAAGGTAAATTAGTTCAAAGTCTAACCGTTGCCTCGCAACGGAGTAGATATAATAACTTGAATTACGTACAAATCGTCTGCACGTAATTAAAGTTATTAAACGTTAAAAAAATTATAACAATTGAAGGAAACATGTCACAGAAATACAATTGATATCACTGTATAGGTAAAAGTTTGAACTTTAAGATGATATAAAAATAATTTTTATCGGACAATTTGTTTCAAAGTTACAGCGGAAAAAATAATCACGTGATAGTTGATTTTAAAAATAATTTATTCCACATTTTTTCGCATTCCTGAAGGATCACGTGGAAAAATAAAATAATCTTCATCGCGAATCACGGAGTCAATGGGTTTTCTTTGTTAATTATTTAATTGTTATCTGTAGTCAAAAATAATCAATTTAACGTGATTTAACCTAGCCTATGTCCGTTCTTGGGTTTCAAGCTACAACTCTGCCAATTTTCATCCAAATCGGTTTTGTAGTTTGGTCGTGAAAGCGTAACAAACAGACAGACATACAGACAGATAGACAGACAGGCAGACAGACACACTTTCGCATTTATTATATTATTAAGGACTAAGGATTACAGAAAAGAATCCTCCCTCATTTAAATTGTGAGATGGTATGAAAACCATATAAAATATGTCATTAAATGAAAGAAGTCTGGTAAAAGGAAATGAAACTCTCATCAGACAGAATAAAACTGAGTGGCGTAACAAAAAAATATGTCCTCCAAAATATGATTTTAGCTGTCTGTGGAGGAAATTTAGTGCTTTCTAATGAATTCTCTCGGTGAAACACATTAAATCTATTTTTAAACAGAAAATACTGTCGTGCATTTTCAATTATATCTTTCTAGTTTGCAAAAAGTTTTAATCTCCCGTGAATACTCCTCCTTCTCCAAAAAAATCTAAAGGAGAAAACTAGCGGAAAATGCTCGACATTATCTAATGAAAGCTGTGCATAAAATTGCTTTGTTATACCAAAACGCTTTCAGTTTTTATTTACCAGAAAGAGTTTAAACAATTGGGAACGAGAGTTAAACCGGATATTGAGACAGAAAAAATGAGACAAGATGTTAACTTCAAATATAATTTTCACCACTTTTCTCTGAATAACGATCATATATAATTCATTTGAAATTGTAGAACAATACTTTTCGAATAGGACTTTTATTTTCGCTCTGCAATTTCGAAAGTCTCACTTTAGTTCTATTATCATCCCGGTTTGATGCAACACAAAGAGCTATTTTGGGACCTCTTAATTTTGAAACAAAGTCAGATGACGCCGATGGGACATGAGCTGGTGCCACACTCTCCTAATTGACGCACCACACGAGCGGGAGGGCATTTGACCGACTACATATGATTTAACAAGAAACAGACCCACATACACGGTGTATAATCACTGGAATCGGGTTTCGAACCTGGAGCCTTCTGGCCCAGAAGCCGAGACCGCATCACTAGGTCACTGTGGTCCTGCAATTTCGGACAGATATAAAAGTTCAAAGAAGCAAGTTTCTTTTAAGGCTTTTTTCAGTCAAATTTGAATTTTTCAAAAAATAATAAAATTATGCATTTGAAATTGTCTTCTTTCTGTAAAGCATGTACCTCAGTGAAACTGAAAACGTTTTACTAAAATTGAAGAAAAATTTTAAAAAATTTGCTCCTGATTAATTAAGCTAACTTTACGCCCGGCAGCTCATTTTATAGTTTTTTAAATTTTTAAAGCCTACAAATGTTTTATTTAAACTTTTTCTCTCAGATTAATATCCTTTTATTTAAACGTGAAAACCTGATTATTCTCCTTCCCTTCCCTCCTCCCTTATCAGGCTCGATTTCGGGGTGATATAGTGACCTATTTTGAATTACCAACCCAACAACTTAATGAAAATGCTGTTATGTATTTTTTTTTCCACATTTTGATATTTTTGATGACAATTCGACTGAAAGAACCGTTCAAATTAATTTTGGCGTAGCTTGAAATTGGGACGTTATTATTCTTGATTGAATGCAAATTATTGATATTAGTTAGGAAATATTAAACAAAGTAACTTCGTAACTCAACAAAACATATTTTGTCCATCACTATAATGTAATTGTTTTCACTGTTAGACAAAAATCATGACGCTGGATTTTGCCGATGTTGACGAATACTAGACAGACTAATCAAGCTTAGAACATCATCAGGTTTCGATGTTTCGGGATAGAGGTAAGGATTTGAGTTATCGTCTTCCCAGACATATGTGGATTGTGCAAGGCATATATATGCATCATAATTTCTGATCCTATATCGTAATAAGGGAAAAGATTTTTCTGCCGGTGGCTTATCGTGGTAAATAGCGATAGGCAAGATGCCTTTATATGAAGATAAACAAAAGGGAAAGGAAATTAATAATGGAAAAGTAATTGTTTATATTTAATATAAAATGTCATTAGTCAAGAGTGAAAAAAAACGTAACACTATATTCGAATTTTCTAATCAAAGCGTTACAACCTTTCATTTTGACCGGTCATGGTACGCTTAGCATTAAAAACATCTGGAGATATTTTCATTAACCACTTAACTGTGGGGCCCTGAGTTAAAGTCGTGAATAGAATTATGACATTTTAAAACTTATACGTTAAAATTAATATAACTCAAAGAAAATAAAAACCTCCAAAAAATACTCTGGAAGAATCGAATTAAATAAACAAGGAATCCATTCTAGTCCACTTTTTCAAGGGCTATAGACTAAATTCGAAATGGATTCAAAACAATTGGGAAATTTTTCTGCATTGTTTAGCAACGGATTCGGAAACCCTTCGCGCTTTTGCGCATGCGCCGGGCGGATTTATTTTCATCAAAATAGGGGGAAAGTGAAGAATGGAAGGCTGGTGTTTACATTTTACTGAGCCTGATCTGAAAAAGAACTCCGGAAATGCTCTCATGTGACTCATTGCCTGAAATCGTCCAAAAGTGGTAGTCTCGGAATCCGTTGCTGAATAGTAAGAGGTTGCCTTGCGTTTGTTGTATGCAGCGGCATATTGCGCGCTACTTAAACGTTGTTTAAATTTTGTAGAGCATGTTTAAATTTGTTTTAATTCCTAATTTAATTTATTTGATCATCCTTATGTTTTGTGATAAAATTAATTAATTCACAGGCGTTATCACTGGATATAAAGAAGACGAATAATTCATAAATATCTCAAATCTCTTACAGACTCTCATTTGAAATAATGCGACAACACAATCTCAAAACAGAAAGGGTCATCTAATCAGATAGTGGAGAAAACAAAACAGATAATAATTTTCGATCAACCATTATTTCTGGACTATAATGAAATCTTAAACTTGTCTAAACTGTTCCTTCAAAGCTGTTTCATTGTGTCATTTCAGCACATTTTACCCTTATTTCAATATTTAAAATAAAGCTTTATAGGTCATTATTAACTTTCCTAAGACTGTAGAAAGCCTTTGTTAGTGTGAACTTTTACCTAATAATGCATGAAAGATGTTTATGTATACATTTACCAGCTGGTCTCACAATCCACTGCACCTGGGGTCCTTTCTCTCTCCTTCACAACTGGCTCTATAGATCAGAAGTGGATGATTCAACTCTATCTTTTGCAAGGGGCATTTGCATTCTGAAAAGAAACAGGGGTGTTTTCTTAAAGAAATAGCACAGCAGGAAACGAAACTTGCACCTACGATTTTATTCTTTTGAAAAGGAAACGTGTTTCTGTGTTAGAATTTCAGAAACGACGTTCTACGCATATCAGAAAAGTGTAAAGAACTTCTCTCCTTTTTAATATGCCGTCGACGGGATATTTTAGGAATCATGGAAACAAGCGACCGAATAACCAGTTATTTCAGACATTGTTTGGAACGGCGTATATATAATGTAACCCAAAAAAAGTTTTAAAGAGGTATTAAAAAAATTAAAGCAAGCAAATGATTATTTTATATAAAAAGTAATAAAAAGAATCATCCTATATATTACTTCTGTTGTCAACATCCCTTTTTTCCAACTAATACAAAGCCTACAAGTGCGAGTAATGAATCAAAGGAAAAGTGTTTTTACCGACTTATAACACAGCATACTCAGTATACGTTGAAACAGATTGGTAGTTGTTCGTTGTTTTCAAAATAATTAGTTTAAGCAAAAAGAAAAATTCAAACACCATAGTCATTGTGACATCATGGATGCATAGCAACACTTCAAAGACTGAGTTGTACTTTTGAAAGGCTGCTACTTGCAACTCTTATAGTCTTTTTAAGAGTCACTGAATCTAACAACATTTTTGTACCAATAATTCAAAACGACGAACAAAAGAACTGAAGAGCATGGCATTTCTTCATCAAATATTGTATAAAAAGAGGTATTGTGCATTGTAAGTATGTTCATATCAATAAATTTCATTGATTTTTTTGTGTATATGTTACCGTTAATGTATGAAATCCGTTATTCTATAGAATACCTAGATATTATACAGAATAAATAATTAAGTCAGTTAAAGTGTATTATAACAAAGTGTCTACTGTAAAAGTGTTTTATTTTACACTTTAACTAGATATTGCATATAATAACGGTCCACACATCGTTAAAGTGTGAAATAACCGTCATGATTCATCCCGCTTGATACTCAAGGTGCTTATTTGTGTTTGCTGCATCTGAAATTGGCACCGGGCTTCGCTAGCAAAGGAAGTCGGAACCTAGTAGCTTCGCTAGATCATTAAATGTGAGGAATCTGTCTTTTTAATTTACTCAAATAGAGCAGAAGAAATAGTGTTTGCAATGTCTGCGGTTTCTGAAATGGGCACCGGGCAAAAACATTTTTTTTAACTTTAAGGAACAACATACTACTTCGCTCGCTCAATGAATGTAAGGAATCTGCATTTATAGTGGACTTCGGTATTATGGTGGTTTTAGTCGGTTTTGAAACGGGTATGGGTGGTTTGAAATCAGTGTTTTATTTATAAAAACAGACTTGTTTAGTGTCAAATAACTTATTTTACACTTTAACGATCTATAATTAGTTATTCTATAGAATACCTAGTTATTTCATAGAATAACCAGGTAAAGTGTGAAATAATTAATCTATTATACACTTTAGCTGAATTAATCAGTTATTCTATAGAATAACTGAATTATAAACTTTAACGGTGACATATATAGACAATGCTGAGAATTCAATTTCAACAAACCAACAAAATATCACATTATTTTCTGGTTGGGGTGAGAGTATAGAACGTGCGAAAGTTGCACTCTTCTTAACTGGCTTTATATAATCGTATAATGAGCAAATTACTTCTTTCATTTTTTATTTATTTTTTATAAATTGTTGTTCGTGATAGCGAATATTTTCAAAATATTTGCTTCATTCTTACGGTAATCGTCAAAAAATTCGATATCTTGATAAACCTTCGCGTTTTAGACCTTCCTGAATGTAAAACAATTTTTGGAATTACGTCTGTTTTTCTGCCTTTCGCCTTGTCCTCCAGGTTGACTGTCTGCGTACACGATAACTTAAAAACACAAACATCTAGAAACATGTTATTTGGTATGTGATATTTAAGCAAAAATCGTAGATTTCTTTCAAATTTGGTTTGTGTGCATTTGAACACGATAACTGAAAACTAAACCGGTTAAAGTGTTGGAACTTCTATTACTGTTTTATCTCCATTAATTTCAGATTTGTGTCAAATTTGGACCTTCGGGCGATTTTTTTGGAGAGTGGGAGTAACTTTCAATCATTCTATATATTTGTGTGCTTTTGAACACTAATTAAACGACAACGTAAATACGCTAAATCCATAATCTAGCGTATGCATGATCACTAATTAATCATGTATGACCTAGGTATTCTTTACACCAGAATTGTAGATAAGTCTCAAGTCTTAATCGCAATTTGTCGTAGAGATGAGGTACTGTCCCGAAACGCATATTCACTTCTCTTCACTATGCGGCAAAGCTAAATACGAGGTTCGGTATTAATCAACCTCCGATAGACCATAAAAAAGAGTAGAGGACAAAATGGATTTGTTGCCAAAAGTTATGTATAGACATGGTAGCTTTTCGACATAATCGCCGTAACGATTCAGGCATTTATCATATCGGTGGACCAGATTTCCGATCCCCTCTTCGAAGAACGTAGCCGCCAGTGATGTGAGATGGGTCTTAATGCTGCTTTGAACATCTTAAATTTTCTGGAAGCTTTGGTCTCCTAGTCTGTTCTTCAATTCAGGGAAGAGTTGAAAATCACTCGCCGCTATGTCGGGCTATTCGTCGGGTGATCCGACACGTCCTATTTAAACTGCTTTAGAAACTGCTGGGTTACAGCAGAACGGTGAGGGCAGGCGTTGTCATGAATCAGAACAACTTTAAAAGTCAGAATGGCTCACCATAGTCGTCTTAAAGTCTGACAATAAATAGTTACATTGATCGTTTTCCACAAACCAACCTTCTGCTTGAAGACAGCGAATAACATTACGCAACTCGCACTTGGCGGGAGCATCATTTCTACCAGCCATGTTTAGGTGCTGATAGATCACCTCAAACTGGGCAGCTGGCGTCGGCAGTAGTTGAGGCTATGGTTCAGTGGCAAATCCAGGATTTGGGTCTGGGGGGGGGTGAAGTCATAAGAAATTTTATAGACGAATGTCAACCTTCATGGTTAGGCAAACCAAAACACTTTACTTTTAGAGACTTGGCCCACTTGACAATTATAATTTTCGCGCCTATCAAAGTCAGGAAGCAATGTTGTCACTATATTTTTTTAAAAAGGATATTAATAACAAACAGCTGTAGTGATTTTAAATAAAATCACGAATTCTAATTTAGCTCTGGGGGCTGCAGCCCCATATCCTCCCCGGATTCGCCACTGTTATGGTTTGAGACTTGTACAATCGCCCACCGTGCATCCCCACCTCCAACCACTTGTGTGTCTGTTTATCGACTCAATCAGAGTTAAAAAAATGACCCTTCCAGCATGCGGATTTGAAAAAAGCAACGGTAAATCCTTTTTCCTTACCTGAAGAACAATACATTAAGAAATCTCTCTATCTCGGGAAACTTTATGTATTTTACTGACTTCTGAAACCATATGTATTAGTGAAATTGTTGCAATTTTTTCCCCTCAATAATTACAATTTTAAAAGGTGTTTTTAGAAAATAATTACAAAAGCGATCAAAAAATATTGTAGAAATATTTGCAAGAATGAAATTTCTTTAATTATTGTTCATGCTAATTTGAATAAAAAATAGCGATTTGAAGAACGACCCTGGTATATACAAAAATATATGCTATATTATGAAAGTTTAAGAGAAAGTCGAGTGGAGAACACTCCCACTACTTTTAAGTGAGTATTCATTACAACATAAATCACGATTGCCGCGATAGATTTGTGACAGTGTCGTGAATCTCAGCTCCTAATTTACTTAAGATACGTCTAGTACACGTGCCAAATATACCGTAAGTCCATAGGGGGCAAACATGCTGCTGCTAATGTGGATGTTTGAAGATGGTCCGACCAAACGAGGTCTGTACCGGAACAGATCTAGTGTAAATTTGTAAAAGGAACGCTAATCTAACTAACAAAGGAGAGAGCACGACTCGGGAAATTCAGTTCTGTATGAAACTTGGCATATTAGTAGCATACCATTAGGGTGTTCACCCATTCATCTAAAAAAGTGCAATGGCCAGCCAATTCGGAGGAAATCGCCCTCAAACTTTGGCCACAAATTATTTACCAGTAACTCTTCACAAGCAATCAGTGCTCATATTAGGTTAGATGTCAGTGAGATGGACTACCATTCGCTAGGTCCGCAGTTCGGTTCCGGTTTTTTTATTTCTTTCAAAATTATTCCAAATTAAATTAAAAATTTAAAAAATACTTTAAATTAAAACTTTAATTATTTTTATACAGAAAGTAAGTTTATTTATTTGAGACTTGAATTACATATAAAATAATAATAAAAATAATATATAAACAGTAAAATTATTATAAATACATCTGTAATGGTGATAAATATTAACTATAATAAAAATTATCATTCTAAATTCATTGAAAGATTTAAGTTATTGGATTTTTATATTCACAAATCCTTCGTTCTTATTTTAGCTTGGAAACAGTAGAGAGCTGATGTGAATATATTGAATACGTATGCAGATGGTCCAATATTTTAATGATGGAATAAAAATAGCAGAGAGCAGCTGTTAATCTATTAAATGCGTAGGTAGATGGTCCAGAATTTCAGTAATTGAAAAGGGAACAATGGGTAAATATATTTACTCATTATAGTATGAAATTCCTAGAATGAATCGAAGAATGAATTTATAAAACTTATGAGTGATGAAGCCTAAATTATATCTTTCATGTTCTGGGTAATTGTAATTATGATTTATTACCTTTAAAGTTATATTTATCATTATTTTAGTACTTACAAAGTAAATTTACCAATAATTCAAGTATTATATGCATAAACAGTAATTTTATGTATAAAAAATTAATATTTTAATTAAAAATATTTAAAAGTTTTTCATTTAATTTGTAATAATTTTGAAAAACTTGGAAAAAACCTGTCAATCTTTCTAATGAAAGAGAGATCATTTGTAATGTGAATGAAGTTTGTATTCTTACAGATCAAAAGGACCGTTTTTCTTGTGAACAATAGTCATTTATGAATCGTGCAAAGTGTTAAAAAATATTTTTTGTTTCCAGTGTTTTTATGATAATTATTATTCCAGTTTTTGTATATAATTTAATGTAGAAATATACAGTAACTAGTGCAAAATGAAAGATAGATAAAATGAAAATTAATTAATAAATGTAGAATAAACTTCTAAAACTTTTGAAGGATAATGCCTAAACAAAATTGTTTTATGATGTGAGTCATTAGAGATAATATTTATCACCATTAAAGATGTATTTATAATTATTTTACTGCTTATATATTATTATTTTATCTCTAATTCAAGTATCATATAAATAAAGTCAAATTAAAAATATTTTTTTAATTTTTAATTTAATTTGGAATAATTTTGTAAGAAATAAAAAAGACGCAGCCAGGACCGAACTGCGAACCTAGCGAATGGTAGTCCAGCTCACTGACATCTAAGCTATCTGAGCATTGATTGCTTGTGAAGAGTTGCTGGTATATAAGTTGTGCCCAAAGTTTGAGGCTCATTTCCTCCGAATTAGCTGGCCATTGCACTTTTTTAGATTAATGGGTGAAAACCCTAATGGTATGCTACTAATATGCCAAGTTTCATCCCGAATTGAATTTCCCAAGTCGTGCCCTCTACTTGTAAGCTAAATCCAATGAATCTATATCATTAAGGCGCACACCGTTGGTCGAGGAATTCAAAGAAATTTATTTGTCAATGAAAACATATAAGGTTTTTCTTCAAAAAAAAACTTAGCCGCGACCTGCAAAGGGGTCGCTACAAAGTGAGTCGCTACTAGTAGTGAGGGGGCTCGGAAATGAAAATAGTTCGCGTACCACTTCTTTAGGGCAGCAGAGTTTCAGAACTCACTAAAATTATTTTAAAAATCTGTATTTTTGTTTTTACTCTTATTTGCTTACTTACGATTCTGAGAGTTAGATTATCAGCGAAAAAAGATTTAAAAAAAACGAGAAAAGAAGAAAATGAATGAAAAAGTAAGACAGACATTGGATGGGGATGCACACCAAATGGTTTTAGAAATCACCAAAATTCAGTCATTACGTACAACTAAGTGACATAATTGGCTAAGGCGAATAGCTATACTTTCTGTCTTTGAACTTAGCCAGAACTGGATTTTCCGATGCCCATATTTGGCACTAAGCCAACTCTCTCTAATGCTCTTCTTTTTTCCCCCTCTAATCTCAATCATGGTCAGCCTTAGCGCTCTTCATTTGTTTTTCTTCAGTTTATCTTGGCTGTTTTTTGGCATCACGTAGTGATCTCAAAAGAATCACAACGTGATTCTTGAGGGTTGGGGAGCGGAGCGAGCAGGGGGTGTAACCCCGTAGTTTTAATAATTTTTTAAATATATTTTTGGTATATTTTACAACAGTACTTTTCATTGCTGTAGGGAAATTCAAACCGTTTTCAATGTTTAAACAAATATTTAATTGCGTGTTTCTCTTTCGTTGTTGATATCTGAGGTAATATTCTAAGATATTTAGGTTTCATATTTTATTTAGATTTTAACAATTTCTTTTGGAATCTGTAAACCAAGATGTCTGACATATTACGTATATTAAGAAATATCTCTAGTAAGATGAATGATTATAGTTGCTGTTTTCATTCTTTTTTGAACATGTTTTAATCTAACTAGCATGCCGATGGCCATAAAATATGCTGCGCCATTTTAATGTTGAAATCAAATGCACATTTTGCAGGAGGAATAAGAAAGCGAAGATGGCGCCGAAAACGTGCAATTAGATGTTACATGACATGGCCAGTTATTTGACTCCCTTAGGGACATTTATGTAGACAATAAACGGAAGAATTGCAACGCCACTAAAAGAATATTGGTTAAATATCTAAAACAATCTAAAGTTTAAAACTATGTTGGTATAGGAGCTATGAATATAAAATAATGCAAGATTCAATTGAAATTATATTCCCGGCGAAAACGCTGGTCGCCTAAGGCGGCAAATATGTAGGCCTAAATAACAACTTAATAATTATGATGAAATTATTTTCATTATAATACATCTGAAATAAAAATTAAAAAAATATATATATATTTAATGTCATATATATAAAATGTCTCAAAAATACATGTTATTTTTTATTATAAATATCATCTTATGATTATATTACTGCTCAAAATTGCTTCAAACAAGGTTTAAAAGGTTCATAATGGTTATAAGTATCGTAACATAAAATTTCATACATAAATTATGCGTATCTAAATTTGGAAAAACATGTTTTTAAAAAACTGGAAAAACTAATTTGCAGACGAATCTTTGGTTATGTTTGTTTGCATTTAAAAGTTTTTATTTAATGTCTTTCGGCATTTACAATCTAAACATATTATACATTGCCAGAATCAGTGAAAAATCCTCTATTTTTTTAGTCTAAATCTGAAAAATCGATTTTTTGAAGGTACTTATTGTCCCAGTTCCCTTAAGCGGTAACATTGAGAAAGTCTGTTTTTAACATTAATTAACATCTTCAAAGTGTTGAAATTTTGAAGATTCCCATTCTCGAAGCATTACACCGGAAGTTGGTCGGTATGGCTGAAGTTCTACATAACCACAAATAAACAAAACAGAAAAAGCGTCAATATAAAAAACTGAAATGCCATTTTTTTTGTACACTATAGAAATGCAAGCTACTCAATAATATTTCTCCAAATTTTGCTCACAAATACTATGAAGCATGTGGAAGGTTTCAGTGAAGGTTTCGTGACAACTCATTAAATCTATACTTATAAAAGGCAATGTTTGTGTGCGTGTGTGTATATGTGTGTGTGTCTGCGATATCCAGACGAACCAATCGTAGTTACAGCCATGAAATTTGGCACACAGGTAGAAATAATGGTGACTGAATGCTTCCCGAAGCCGGAATTTTAAAATTTATCTAGAAAATTTTTATTTAATATTTTGTGTTGTTTTGGGTGGTTTTTCGCACTCATTTCTCAATAACATGGCTTTAAATAAGTGTTCGAAATAAACAGTTACTTCATCGGAAAGAACAAACGATTTCCGTTCTAATGAAGTTTGTTTCGTACGTCTAACGTAATTTACTGAATTATGAGAAATGTTTGAAAATAGTCACTTTTATGGTAATTTTTAATAAGGATTTATTCAAATCCTCGCATCTGACGTTCTAACATATCTATAATTTTCATTTTTTACAGCTTATAACTGAAACGTTTCTGTCGGATTTAAAACAAGAACGGTTAAAATATCTTTTTTAAATTAATTTTCCCTGATCAGTTCAAACAGTTTTTTTGCTAGCGAGATTTAACAGCGAGAGTTTCTCCGGACGAGCCCAGAATACATTGTTGCAATTTCATTGGCTGGTGCGTGACCTTCTTTGCTGCAGGTGACGTCATATGCTTTCATTCCCAGTATGCATTTATACAATCCGATTCCTTCCGGCAGGTGACGTCATTGTCGAGAGGAGAAAGAAGCGGGCAAACTCAATAGTATATAGTTTATAGTAATAGTAATAGAATAGTATATAGCATTTTTGTTTTGATAAATGTCATTATCGCAAAGAAAAATAAGCGGGAAAATCAATAATGTACATCTTTTGTTTTGATTTTGTTTTCAAACTTTTTCGTGTCATTTTGGGCATTTCCCCCCCTTTTTGTTGAAGTTCTGATACCACGGGCAACGCCGTGCGCGTACTGCTAGTAGTTAATATTTTATTACCTAAAAACCCTTTTTCCACTGAACATGCACAATAGTTCGTTCTTGACTGAATTGTTTAAAAAAGATGCAGATGTTGAGAGGATTTTGTGCAATATGATATTTTTTAGAAAAATAATTTTTGTATTGAAGATAGACATGATAGGATTTTTATCCCTAGCAACGCCAGCTAGGGATATAAATCCTAGTAAAATAATCAGCCAGTAAAACATAAAAAGAAAATTTTAATATCTGTACACGGTTATCCAGAAGTTGATGTAAACATGGGTTTATGTTTGTGGCTTAAAAGAAAGTATATAAAACTAATCTAAGGACAGAAATTCGGTTATCGAAAAGTTAATTACTCATAATTACTAATAATTTTGTGGAATTTTCATAATCAATCCTTTAAGATTGGGAATTTAAAGCTTTCGAAACCATCTGTTTTAAATCAAAACTTAATTTCCGAATTCTTTCAAAAATAACATCCCAGATAGCACGTAAGTTTGCAGCAAGTTTGATTTTGACTTGTCATGGCAAAATTTGAGGCGTCAAACTTGAATCGAACTTGTCGCAAGTTCGATGTGACAAGTAGCGCCACCTCTTTGCAAATCAAACTTGCAGCAAGTATGCAAAACAAGCTTCCTGCAAAGATAGCACAATAAAGAGATAATTATCTTTGTCTCTGTTTTAAAAAACATCCGATTTTTAATAGCATCTCCTAGACCGTAATTCTTTTTTATTAATTCAATAAATCAATGATAATTTGTGAAAAAAATAACTTTTTTATAAAAAAAATTTTTGAAGCATTTTCCATCTTTTTACTAAATATATCACTCTCACTTTAAAGAAAACTATATCGCCTTTTTCTTTTTTTATTTTTTTGAAATTTTAACGTTTATAAACAAAATTAAATCTAAAAAACAGTCGGTGTTTGTTGAAAAATAATAACTAGACATTTTGTCCCATTTTAAAGTAATTACTTTTGAACTCTAATTTCATAATTTATTCTACTAGCAAAACGTAGTTATTAGCGAAAATCGCTCTCTCTTTGACTTCAAATCGTATTCTCAACTCAAAAAATTAATGAAAACCAGAAAATAGTTTAAAATAAATCGTATACGAATCGCATCGAACGATGTTTTAGCGAAATCTATCCTCTCCTCTCAGAGTTCAGCTGGCTCAACGGTTAGCGTCCCCGCTTCGGAACCGGGAAGTCGCGAGTTCTATCCTGGGTTGTGTTCGTGTTCTGTTTTTGCTATATTTGCAATGAGTTTGACACGGCAAACTTGCTGCAAGTTCGTTTCATGGTGACTTCGGAGCTTTCGTTAACTTGCTGCAAGCTTACTGCAAGCTTGCACACTTGTCATGACAAATTTGTGGCAAACTTGGACTCTTGTCATGACAAATTTGTGGCAAGCTTGCTGCAAACTAAAATTGCTATCTGGGATTTATGCATAATTTATAATTTCAATTTTTAATGCATTCTGATTAGAATTTCTTAGAGCAATAATGTATCAGCTTTTTGAGTAGATTTAAACCAAGAGAATTGTTAATCAAACAGAAACTTTTTTTTATTTTATGAATTATATATTCTGAAGTGGCGGAATTGCTAAAAGGCAAAGAAGGACAAAAAATTATAAATTTATAAATAATATAAATAAAATTATAAATAATTTCTCCCCTCACGTAAATTTCTTTTAATATAAAGACATTTTAAGTGAGGGGAGAATAATTGAGTCGTCGGATGAGTTTGTTAGATTTAACGAAGTCATTGGCATAGACATAATTCTACTTTATGTAGAACTTTTATTTTAGTATGTATTATTTTGTGTCGACATGGCTGAAAACTACATTTATTATTAAATACTTTTTTTTGAGACTGCTTTTTCCCTAACTCTTGTATCTAATTAATTAAATTCCACAAGTATTTTTGCATACATTGCAAATATACAAGTATATTTGCATTGATAGACCTTTGACTTAAACTATATGTTTTACCGACGAAATGCTCATATATAAAAGATATTATTGTACTTAAAATACAATATGGTGGATTTTGTGCTTAACTGCGTGTTATAGAATACAGAATAGAGTATGAATTTTTGACCTCTGCCATTTGACCATTTGGGTTCAAAACGCAATCTATTAATTCAATGTCAATACCATATGTGATATTTTATTTATCTAGCTTTTGAATTTTTGAGTTATGGTATTCAGAATCACACTGATCAGTGGTGTACGGCGGTTCTTAAGCCGGTCATTCACTTCACAGGCAAACTGTATATTTTGGAACGCGAGAAGGGAAAAGCGATAAAAATCTGTGGAAATGAGCAAAACGGCTTGCCGTAGTTGGAATTCCGTCTGGACTGAAATCTGAACGAAAAATCTGAGGGACCCTGAAAGAGGCTATCGGAAAGAACAGTGCCTTGCGTAGATTTAAGCTTCGCTTCGAGGTTAGCATAAATTAAAATCTTCTGACTGGGGAAAATCGAAGAGCGATTAACAAGCAGCTGTAGAGAGGGAAAGAATTTCTCTCCCCCTACCTTCGTTCAGAGTTAGCGTCCTTTTAAATACAAGTGAATGGCGTGCCTGTATTTTTCGATTAAAATGGATGGGGGAAAATCGTGCTTAGGACAAATGGCATGGCTATACTTCAATTGAATGGTCGACTTTAGAGCTACTGAAGCACTCGGCTTTTAATACACATAATACCCACAATATTATTCATAAAAACTTTATAAAATGGGGGAAAGTTACAGAATTTTGGCCATTTGGGCAATTTTTCAATGAACAGTGATAGACAAGTAATTTTAATTAAAAATTACTTTTTTCAGTTTAATTATCTCTCAAACTACATAATTAATTTTTTTATGAAATACAATTTAAAGTAGGAAAAATCCAGCTTAAATATTATGTCAATGGTCCAATTAAGTAAACTGGCTGCCCAAATTGGACCACTGGCATATCAGAAATCAATTTCTCTAAGCACAATTAAAGCAAAAATATATTTGAATCACAAATTCTATTTGTCATGGTCCAATTAAAGAAACAGGCTGCCCAAATTGGAGCACTGTAATCCCAGATTGGACAATCAATTTCTTTAAGCACAATTGAAGCAAAAATGTATTTGAATCACAGAAGAACCCACGGGAAGCAATGTATGCACTCTAGTATGACATTTTATACACTATATCAGTTTTTTTCTTCCTTATGTCTGATTCGAAACTATGTAAGCTTAATTTTTATTCTTTTTCATGACATTTTATCTCAATCTGTTATGGTTTCCTTATTCTTTGTTTTGGCTTATTCACTTCCAATTTATGAGGACTATTAGTGGTTATAACAGCTTTTTGGGTTATTCCTCTAGTTCGAGATAACAGGGCTCCATTGATTTAAGCAGTCCAATTTAGGCAACTGTTTGCCAATCAATCTAGGAAACTTTTGATCAGAAACAAAAAAATTTCCCTAACCTGATTCTTAAACTATTCTAATAAAATTATTACAGTAAATTGTAGCCAAACAAGTTTTCTTCCTTAGGGTATAATGACAATTTTTTTGTAACTTACTTTATAACAGCGTAAGGATCTATTATTCATTTCTTAAAATTTACAAATATTATCTCTAAATTTAAACAGTTGTTCACATAACAGGTTGTTACAGAATGCAACGCCACTCCTAAATGAAATAATCACCAGAGCTGGATTATACCTTGTAGAGGCTCTTGAGTAATACAAGTTTCGGGGACCCACTGTTTCCTGCCCAACTTCAAAAACCAGATTTTTTTATTGTTTTTAATTTGAATCTCATGTAAGCATTTTTAAATAGTAAACATTACGACAAGCTGAAATGACAAAGCATTTATTACGGGTCACCTTAATGAGAGTTGGTTTTAGCAACTAGTGTATAAAAAAATTTAAATTCAAAAGTAATTTTAAATAGAATAACAAAAAAAAATTAACACTTTTTTCAAAAAAAAAATCAACACTTTTTTTCAAAAAAAAAAATCAAACATTTTAATGTAAAGTTTGGCAGGGCAGTGGAAGTAAAATTCATAACAATAATGTTCTGACATTTAAACAATGCTTGACTTTAATTTGAATAAGTTCGAGTACACGGCCCTTCTAAAGCAAAAAAGCACAAAAGTAAATTACTTTGAAAACACTCGAAAAGAAATTATTAAAGCCTATAGACCTTCAACGTTGCGAGACCCCTAGCAGTTGACTGCTTTGTCCAATCGATAATCTAGCCCTGGTAATCATTCGTAGAAAGTTTCTATCTTTCTTTTTCTCTGCGGGTAAATGCAATGCTCCACACCCGCTCCGAAAAGTTTCGCAATCAGCGTGAAAATGTCACTATGAGCATGAATTCAAAGGAGTTTCAACGGAGGTGGCGGGATGAAGCATGCATCACTAGCTCACTTAAAACAGGCCTCCAAGTTTCGCTGGGAAGATAACATTAATCGGCTTTTTCTAATAAGGTAAAAGATGAAGTGTAAGCGAAGAAGAATATGACGTATTGACCATGAACTCAACGAGCCAATAAGAAAGCGACCTTCAATCGAACCCAATCACTCATCACTTACGCACTGTAAGCACACGTTTTTACATAACACTGAATGTCTGCTCAGAAGCTAAATTATAGTGAAAGGAAGGGCGTTTCAATAAGAAATCCATCCGCCCGTAGCGACAAAGCAAACGCGATCGTTTTGCTGAAAGTTTTCGAGAAAAAAAATTGTAACTCACTACTATACAATGTATGAGAAAACAATTTGCTTACTGAAGCACTGCTTCACTTGCTTCGGTTGAATGCACGCCACTGACACTGATAAATAAATTGAGAGACATTTAACCCAAAATGGATTTGATCCAAAATTTGATAGAGATTTTGCAATTCTTATGATAAAACCATACGCCAAATTTCATCATTCTAGGTTATGGCATTTTTGAGATGTGAAGATTTATAAGTATCTAAAAGTCGAAAGTTTTGACGAACACGATACTTTCTATTTGCATACTTAGTAAGCGAGAAAGTTAAATCATAGGTTTGTGCATTAGGATCTTTTTTATCCTCTCATATTAAAATCAAGGATTTTTAACAAGACGAACATTTCAAACTGGCATACTATCTGTGAAATGGGTGATGCGAAATCTTTTAATGAAAAGAAAGAGCTGGAGGAAAAGGAAACTTGTACTATAAACAGTTGCTATAAACCGCCCCGTTTCTCTGTCCCTAATGCCATTACAGCAACTGCACTAGTTGGATGGATATAAGTCAGACAGATGGACTGACATTATTTCTATAAATTGCACGATATAAAAAAACGTTACACCCGGAATTCAATGGCTAATGCAATCATACGAAGACCAGACGAATCAAGACTCAAACATTATCATTAGGGATTGCAATCCGGTACAAATTTCAATCCGGTCGGATCCGGCCGGTTTGGATACTTCAAAACTATTTTACCTTTTCGTTCCAAAATCAACTGTATAAAAGATGATAAAGTGAGTGTATTATAAAGTTTATAAAAAAAAGCGTTCATTTCTTATGAAATCAACTTTTTTTACAATGTTATAATTAATCAACATTTACGTATGAATCAACAATAAAAATTTAGTACAGTGTAACTAGTTAAATTATAATTGTTATATTAGTTTAGTAATAATTAGATAATGACAGGCGGTTAAGTTCAGTCTCACTTACTAGATTTCACAAATGATATCAATGATAACTTTAATGTAACTTATATTATGTAAGTAACTTATATTAAATCTAACTAAATCAAGCTTATCAACTGAGATCACAATAATTAGGTATTTTAGACACGCCAAGCAGTCTCATTCTTATATTTATGACAGTAATCATGAATCTGCTTAATCAATGGCACAATTATACAATAACGAGTTTAAAACTTCTTCGTATTTTTTAATATATTTACTTTAAATTATTATTTTAAGTAAAACAATAAAAAAAACTCACTTTGATTTTGAAAAAATTATTGTAGGAAACAAATAGTGTTAATTGTGTCATCTGTCAATCGACTTCTTACAGAGCTACAAAAATAACCAGCGGCCTAGAAAGCCCTTTCTGCTTCTACACTTGTCGGTTTTATTATCAACAAATACTCATGAATAGAAGACAAGTATTTTCCTCTAATTCCTTCACTTTCACATGCAGTCATTTCCTTTCTTAATGTTTTCTCATAATATTTCTCTTTTTTTCTGTATTTATGCTCTAGGTTTTCATATCTTGCTGGATTTGCATTTGTAATTTTTTCTGTAATGTCAAATCACTTTTCAATGACGATGAATCTCAGTTATTTTCTACTATATTATCTACGTTTTCTTTAAAGCTATCATTTTGAACAACTCATTCAAAGATATTTTTCATTTCTAGTCTTACAACTTTTTTTTTCGGCATAGTAAATGTATCATCAGTTCGTCTTGTATCATCATCATCTTTTTCTTATTCTGTAAGTATATTAATATTCCAGTTTTCATTTTGAATTGGTTTCAAAAGTGACATGTTTATTTCAGAACTTTTAGACTAGTACCTGCAATGCAAAACAAATAGGTACATACTTACAATTTAAAGCGTTATTTAGGTCACTATGTAAGAAGAAAGTCGTATTATAAAGAAAAATCAGAAATATGGATCGTTACTCAATTCATTTCTAAGTCTAATTATCTACTTAAATCATTCTCGTACTCGTAAATGCAACATAAACATAATTCATCAATCAATTGAACAATAAGAATGTCTATATGTGAACCGGGTGAGCAGCGTCGAACGACTCATACACACCACGCATTTAAGTACCTACTCTTGCAACAACGCGAGTATTTTTTCAAGGAATCGGCTTCATGTATTTTTTTTTAATTTACCGGAACCGGTGATCGGATCCGGCGGACGTCTAATGATGCCGGATCCGGTTTTCCGGATTGTAATTCCTAATTATCATGCTACAATGCTTCTGTCTAGACGTAGAATTTTTTTTCCATTCATACAATCCAAATACGTATAAACAGTTTTGATATATCGTATGATTTTATAAGAAAGAGTGATTGAAAAACAGAACCCACCTCCAGTCGTATTTTCAGTTAGTCAGACATTGTGTTCCTTTGAACCTATTACATTTACTTTAATTATATTTGAAGCTATGAATACCAGAATGGGCCATCCCTCAAATTTTGCTAAAATGATATAAACAATACATTCAAACATCCAAGATGAAGTATTTAGTAACTGTTACTATTTAATAGAGGACTCACCTGTAAATCATTCACTTTAAATCCAATATGGAAATACCCAGATTCTTTCAGTAAGTTTACTGACACATTTTTAATCCTTAACCACCCTGTTGGCTTCTTAGAACTAATCTGACTATGAATGTTTTGAATCTTCGTTAAATGCGGCTACTATACGCCTCATCTCTCAGGTAGCATTCTATTTTTTATTTACAACGTCTGAATCTTTAATTTTCGTATTTAATACCCAAGATATATTTATATTTGCTTATGTCGTTTTATTTCCATTATGTTTCCAAAGCATCCTCCGGAATTTTTACAAAACTTTCTTATCAAAATGATTGCACTTTTTAGAGCTTAGCGTTGAACTGAATCTCTTTCACAATTTCTAAACGAAATTCAGTCACTACGTTAAGTCCATTCTATAGAATTTTAAACATAGAAATAAAGAGGAAATAAAACTAGTTACTTCAGGCGTATCGATATGGGAAATCGGATTTAAAAAAACACTTTTTTAAAAGAGAGAATTAATTAATTAATTTTTAAACATAATTAATTTTATCTTTTAGAAGAATATTTTTTTGAGATCGTAATTTTTATAGCAGTCAGTTCAACATTTGGATAAAACAATAGGAGTTAAATTTTTCACTGCTTCGGTAGAACTAAATCAAAGACAAACGACGCAAAAAAGGGACAATGGTAAAAAATGGGTAAAGGATGAACACAAAATATACCCGAAAGGTCTGAGAGATCGGTTGTGTCTAACAAAAGGTTCATAGGCAACATCACAGAGATTAGTCTGCTTATATTAATAAAATTCATTAGATTTTATTCTGCGGTTGAAATGTGAATTCCCACTTTGTTGTAATTTAGTAGTATTCAATTTGTAATCTCGCAGTCCATAATTAATTTTCACTTCCTGTTTAATTCTCGACGATGTTTGCTGTCTTGATTATTTTTGTTTCTCTCGCTTTTCTGTAATATCTATAAGTGTTTTTCCTATCCACCATGTGTATATACATCTGTGTTCTTTTTGTAAATAATAAATTATTCTTCCTTTCGGTCCACTGATGCTTGTGAATTACTTTAAAACACTTGTATCATGATTTCTTAATAGCTCTTGATGAGTGATTACATTTATTCACATATATCTTACCTTTTACTATCTTTTCCCAGCTAAATAAAAATCTGCAGAAAATCTGAAGGTATTTGGAACATGTTTTTTTCAGAATTTCTGCAGAAAAAAAATGCAGAATATCTGAAGAAAACTATGTTTCAAATACCTTCAGATTTTCTGCAGAAAAAAATGTAGAATATCTGAAAAAAATCTGTTCCAAATACCTTCAGATTTTCGGCAGATTTTTCTACAGTCAAAGTTTAATTATTAATTTAACTTGCTTGTACGATGCCGATTGAGATTGTGACAAAACTTCAAATTCATCCTGTCCGGGATACGAACCCATGTTCCTATAGCTGGCTGGCAGGCGCGCTAACCACTACGCTATGCCGTAAAACACGAGACCGGGATAAATTAATCTATTTAAGTTCTAGCGTCGCCATAGCTCTCGTGGCGCCATCTAGTGGTGTAAAAATCAACCAAGGTCAGAATATGTGTTTCAAAGTTGTAGAGATGAGTAACAGATGGAATTAATAATATTTTTGTTCAATAATTTAGATTCTCTGTTTCAATAAATTCGTTTTCACCTTGTACCGTCCTAGCCGCTATGTTCCAGGCTGGCCGTCCCACTGGAGCCGAGACATGGTTCTGAGCTGTTTCGCTGGGACTAATGTGCTTCCCTAAAGGAAGCGAAGTGAAGGGACTTGGGTTTTTGTTTTTTCGGAGAAGGTTGTTGTGTGGGGTCTCGACCGGAGCGGTGAAAATGGTGGTGATTTGTGAAAGTTCGGCTAGAATGCTGTAAATTCAATTTTAGGATGTCAGCAAGATGCTAATTATATGTAACAGTGCTGATTTTGAATGATATTGACTTTGATATTGGGGTTAATTTAGTTTTAATAACCCATGAAATATTTTATTCATCTAAATTTGTTTTTATGTTAATGTTTATGTCTTGTGTCTATGAATAAATGTCTTGAGAATTGTTAAAAGCACAGTTTTCATTTCTAAGATATTACAGACATATAATTTGGTGGCAGTTGGTGTGGATAATTCGATCCACTTTACCTTGAAACCTCAAAATCAGTCCTGTTACATTATTTTAATTTTCAGACTAGCTGGGGGTAAGCTCATTTTGCCTGACAGTACCCTTCTCTGAAAATTGTATTTAAAATTGTTGAGTTAAAATATTACGTAGTAAAATTTTTGCATGTTGAATATGAAATGCTCATCATTGTATAATAGTGATATTAATTAATCAAAGAATTTTGTTTGTGCGGTATACAGGATATGGTATAGCATAATTGATTCTGGTTGCTTTATTCATAATATAGTATCGTTTTGAATTAATCTGTGTAATGTATTGTTATGTATAGTATAACGATAACTTTGGTTTTAGCAAAGATTTAATTTTGCGGTGTACCTTGTATAGCATAAATTAGTCTGGTTGCTTTAATTCTTACTAGATTTAATTGTTAATTTATACAGCATTCAAATTGACAAAGTTATTTAGTGCACTGTTGGTATAAAATAACTTTAATGTCAGGTAGGCTATTACACTTATTGTGCGGTAAACTTTTGTTTAGCACAATTGTAAAGTTTTGTTCAGCGGAAAATAAATCATTTAAGAAATAATTATGTGTTTGTATAACATTGAAATTTAACTGATATTATTTGTATTGCTGCTGGTAACTTGCTTATATGAATAGAAATTTCATTTGAATGTTTTGAGTAATTTTACTGAATTTATTGGTATCATTATTGCATTTATCTTTAAAAGAATTATTACTCTATTTTGAAAACGAAAGAGGAAAATATTAATGCGTTCTGTTTTCGTAAGATTTTTTTATACTTCGGATTTCTTCTGAATTATTTATGAGGGCTATTTCCGGTTGTAAGAATATTTTTTTTGTGTAGATATTAATAATGTTTTTATTGCTCGCACATTTTTATTCTTTTCTTTTTCACTGCTAAGAGATATTTACAGTGTTGCATTTTATTTTTGTTATATATGAATAACGGAAAGAAATAAGAGTATCGTGATTACATTTATAACTCTTTCTTTGAACATTATATTTTGATTGTGGGCTTTCAAAGAAATATTTTTCATATTTGTATTTAAAATATGTGCTGAAAACAGTTCAATTGATAATTAAATTTATTGCTTAGTAGTTGAGCTGTTTTATCAAAGGTGGTATTAAATACACCAGCAAAATAATAATAAAAAAGAGGTTTATTATTGTAACTCTTTATTGATTTTTGTGCATTTAAAACTGTGTAAAAGAGTGGGGATCGCTTAAAAAAGTTACTAATAATATTTCGGGGAATTATTTTTTGGCGAGATGGCTTTTTGGGGGAAAGCCTTAAAGGCTGATTTACAAAAGTTAGCGGAGAACCTCGGGGTTGAAGTTGGGGCCTCTGCAACTATAATTGAGATTAAAAAGGCCATCCAGGCGATACCCAATTATGATGAAGTGGTTGACTATATTAAAGAATTACTGGAAACATTAAAGGCAACGCGTATTGAAGAAGAAAAGGAAGCAAAGCGGCTTGAAGAAGAAAAGAAGAAGCTTGAAAGAGAAGAGAAGCGGATTGCAGAAGAAAGAGAAGGGAAACGGATTGCAGAAGAAAGAGATGCGAAACGAATTCTTGAAGAAAAAGAGCTGGAAAATGCTTTTCAGCTGAAGAAATTACAGCTAGAATTGGAAAATAAATCAAGACCGAGTGAAACGGTCCCAATGGCAAAACCAAAGCTGGAGATGAGACATCTGATGCAAAAATTTGATCCAAAGGAGGGAGATATAAGTCTTTATCTCGTCTTGTTTGATAGACAAACCAGACGGGTGGAAATTAATGAAGACTCGTGGGTATCTCACTTAATTGGATTGTTACCTTACGAGATGTCACAGCTGATTGCCAGGGAGTCGGAAGAAGTTTCAAACGACTACTCGCATATTAAGAAGTTATTGCTCAAAAGATATAAATTTTCGGCTGAAAAATTTAGACAAAAGTTTAACAACCACATAAAAAGTTCTGACAGTAATTGGACAGACTTTTGTATGAATTAAGAAACTACTTTGAAGAATGGCTGAAAGGTCTTGAAGTAAAAACCTTTGCCGAGCTCAGTGACTTAATAGTGACCGAGCAGATAAAAAGAAGAGTTCCCTGGGAAGTTAAAGAACATTTCATAGACGAGTGGGCGGACATAAAAAGCCCAGAAGTACTCTCTAAAAGGCTGGATGAATATAACAGTGTTCGAAGCCTTTGGAAAAAAAAGTCTTACAGTGGTAATTCAAAGGAGAGATTTCCAACTTGGAAGGCTAAATCTCCGATTGAAAGTAAGGCCTTGCCGGTCAAAAGAGAAGAACACGGTGTCAAGAAATCAACCACAAATACTGAAGATTTCGAAAAAAGAAGAACTGTTAGGTGTTATAAATGCGGGTCTAAGGAACATATTAGACCAAATTGTCCCTTGTTGAGGAACAAAGAGAGTTCCGCATCTGTAAATCATCTATTTGAAGCTTACGAAGATGATGTAATGTCACCACATACCTCTATAGGCGAAGTAAATGGGTTCCCTATGCCTATTCTACGTGACACGGGATCTAGTATCGATGTTGTGTGCTTGAAAGTGGTCAAGCCAGAAATGTTTACAGGTGAGCATGTCTGGGTACAGCAACCATTAGATGACGCACCGATGTGCTTACCACTAGCTGAAGTTGAACTGAAAGGAGAATTCGGGCACTTGATAACCAAGGCAGCCGTAGTGTGCAACAAAGCTGATAAAGGAAGATATCTTTTAGGGAACAGAACTGTAGCTATTGTGGAAAAGATGAAAAAAATTCCTGTTCCACAACAAGTTAATGCAATCCAAACACGAGCTCAGAAACGTTTGGAAAAGCAGGAAGAGGTAGTGTATGTCAAGGACAAAGATCCCATATCTGTAGAAGAAACTGAAATGGCAGCTACAGAAGACATAGAAATCGAAAATGATGATCTATTATCTTTCCCTCCGAAGGAAAATAGAAGAATTTGAGAAAAAGAAGAATTTCAGGGCTTGTCATTGTTAAAGATTTATTCTAGAGCCTTTATCGAAGCTCAACAAGGCTGTAAGGAATTGCAGTCATTGACGAAAAAGATACTCGAAAAGACAGATTCAAGGAACGAGTTTGAAATTCTTCCGAATGAACTCTTGGTGAAAAGGAAGACTAATAAAGTTGGTGAGGACAAACTTTTATTAGTGGTGCCTAAAGAGTTTCGGGAAAGACTGAAGGCTCTCTGCCATGAAGGTGCATCGAGTCGAGTCACTTGGGGGTTACGAAAACTAAGGACATTCTTGCAAAATATTTCTTTTGGTCTAACTGTTTTCAGGACATCGAAGAGGATGTCCGAAGTTGTGACCATTGTCAACGTGTGGGAAAACCCAATGATAAGAAAAGAGCACCTATGAAATTAGTTCCTATAATTCAAGAAGTGTTTGCTAAAATAAATGTTGATGCTGTAGGACCTTTGCAGATTACTGCATCGGGAAAAAATATTTGATTACAGCGATGTGCTTGGCGTCTAAATATCCGGATGCCGTGGCTGTATCAGATATCACCTCCATGTCTGTGGTCGATGCAGTTCTTCAGATTTTCAGTCGCATGGGGTTTCCAAAGGAAATTCAACATGATCAAGGAACTTCCTTCATGAGCGAATTAATGACAGAATTCTTTGAACGTTTTGGAGTTAGGGTTGTCCATAGTTCTACGTACCATCCTCAAAGCAACCCAGTTGAACGGTTTCATCGCACTCTCGGACGAATACTTCGTGTTTTGTGTTCCGAAGAAGGCCCAGACTGGGAGAAACATATTCACGCAGCCTTATTCGCTCTAAGAACAGTGACCCACGAATCTACAGGATTTAGCCCGGCCGAATTGGTGCATGGGAGGAACCTTAGAACGCCTGTTACTTTACTTTATGAAAACTGGCTACAACCTGAAGAAGAGCAGACTCCAGTGACCGAATATGTGTTCACTCTACTCAATAGACTGAAACGGTTTCAAGGTCTCGCTGTTAAGGAGATGGAAAAGTCTCAACAAAGAAATAAAACTTGGTATGACAAGAGAGCCGTGAAACGAGAGTTTCAGGAAGGGGATTCAGTGCGAACAGGCTTAGCCCACGATGGACTGGGCCTGGTACTGTTTTGAAGAAACTCTCAGAAACCAATTATGTGGTGTCCTTATAGAAAAGACAAGTCTCAAGTTTATCATGTGAATATGCTAAAGCCATATTACAAAAGACCAGAGCAGATTAATTTCCTTTCTTTAGAAGCTGAAGAAGGAATAGGAGTCGATGAATTAGAGATTCCGTGCATTGAATAAACTCCAAATGTTCTTGACTTGTCAGAAATTATTCCAGAACCGATTGGAAGTACATTGACTGAAGATCAATGTCAGCAACTGGGGAATGTCATCTGGAAGTATATAGAATGCTTTTCCAATGTTCCTGGAAAAACTGACCTTCTCACTCATGACATTGAACTAGTATCGGATGAACCAGTGATGTCGAAGCCTTACCGGACATCGCCAAGGCAAAATGAAATCCTGCAGAAGGAAATTCAGAAAATGCTTTCCATGAAAATTATTGAAATAGGATATCCAGATTATACTTCACCTATGATACTGGTCGAAGGACCTGGAAAAGAGCCACGACCATGTGTAGATTATCGAAATCTCAACAAGATCACTAAAACCAAATTTTACCCACTACCGAATATAGAGGAAAGAATTGAAACAATCTCCTCTGCAAAATATATTACGGTTTTGGACTTGTCAAAGGGATATTGGCAAATTCCTATGTCTAAAAATGCCCAACGGTTGTCCGCATTTGTCACAAACTTTGGCACATACATACCGTTGCGTATGCCATTTGGGCTGAAGAATGCTCCTTATGAATTTAGTCGAATGGTAGCACAGTTGCTTGAGGCTTGTGAAGACTTTGCTGTGCCCTATCTCGATGACATTGCAGTCTTCTCTGTTATGTTCCAAGAGCATATCAAGCACCTAGAAACAGTACTGCAAAGAATACAACAGGCGGATTTGACCATTAAGCCGTCCAAATGTAAATTTGCTCAGAGTCAAGTCCAATACTTAGGACATACAGTTGGACAAGAATGTAGAAGGCCATCAGAACTGAAGATAGAGGCTGTTAAGAACTTTCCTACTCCGCAAACCAAAACGGACATAAGAGCATTTTTGGGTCTAGCGGGTTATTATTCCCACTATATTCCAATGTTTTCAACGATTGCTGCGCCTCTCACAGATGCCTTGAAAGGAAAATGTCGAAAAGGAGTTGTTCATTGGACAGAGGATTGCGAGAAGGCCTTTAATTCATTGAAGCAAGCTCTCGCAAGTCAACCAGTCCTTCACTCTCCAGACTATAACCGTCAATTTATCTTGCAGACAGATGCCTCCGACAATGGTATAGGAGTAGTTCTTTCTCAAGTAAATGAAGATGATAAAGAACACCCAATCGTCTACCTTAGTCGTAAATTTTCGGATGTAGAAAAAAGATATTGCGTAAGTGAAAAGGAATGTGCTGCTATCATATTTGGTATCCAGAGACTGAAATACTATTTGGATGGCCAAGCCTTCACTATTGTAACAGATCACAATCCGCTAACTTGGCTAAAAACTAATGCGAGCAAAAATGCTCGAATTTTGAGATGGTCATTGGCACTCCAACCTTTCAACTTCGTTATAACCCATCGTAGGGGGACACAGCACAAAAATGCTGACGCGTTGAGCAGGATCCTACTCTTGATGGCATATAATATTTGTTGGGGTACTGTCTGGCAAATATGAACTTGATTTGAAGATGTTCCTATGTATTTCTATATATATATATATTCTATTATATATTCACTTTTTGTATTAAGTGTATTTTCAGCTTTTCTTGCCCTGCTGCGAAAAGTCTCCAAGAGGGGAGGAGATATGACTGTACCGTCCTGGCCGCTATATTCCAGGCTGGCCGTCCCACTGGAGCCGAGACATGGTTCTGAGCTGTTTCGCTGGGACTAATGTGCTTCCCTAAAGGAAGCGAAGTGAAGGGACTTGGGTTTTTGTTTTGGCGGAGAAGGTTGTTCTGTGGGGTCTCGACCGGAGCGGTGAAAATGGTGGTGATTTACGGAAGTTCGGCTAGAATGCTGTAAATTCAATTTTAGGATGTCAGCAAGATGCTAATTATATGTAACAGTGCTGATTTTGAATGATATTGACTTTGATATTGGGGTTAATTTAGTTTTAATAACCCATGAAATATTTTATTCATCTAAATTTGTTTTTATGTTAAATGTTGATGATTATGTCTTGTGTCTGTGAATAAATGTCTTGAGAATTGTTAAAAGCACAGTTTTTATTTCTAAGATCTATCTTTCTGGTAAGCCTTCTCTCCCTCCAAAGGGCGCAAACTCCATTTTTCCCTTGTTTTTTTGGAGGAAAATAGCTAGTCAGAAAGACAGTTGGAAAACTAATTGGAAATTAATTAAATTATGGGGTGAAAGTTTAAAATGGTAAAACCTCAAATATTTATTTTAAAGATTAATTTAGAATTCATTTTTCACTGGCATATTTAAAAAATTTAGTGCCTAAGACAATTTTCGATTGGGAAATTTTTTGAATCTTCTGTCTGCTGTAGAATTAAACAATAATGATAATTACATTCTAATTTTGTTTCACATCCTTTGGAAAATAAAGCTACAAGATTAGAGAACATGGTGAAAAATATGTATTTATAGAGAAATGCCGATATTATGAAACTGCAGTTAAATCTTCAAAAAATCAACAGATATTGATCAAGTTTAATGATTTTGTGAAAATCTGCTAAATAACTGAAAATTGAATTGAAGACAAAATGCAAAGTCTTAAAAAATCTGCAGGAAATTTAAAGAAAAAAAATAAAAAGAATTTTTTTTGCAGATTTTATGGAGATTAAATTGAAGGAAAAAAATGCAGATTTTTTGCTATCTTACAAAAATCTGCAAAATATTTAGAGAGAAATATATTAAGAAAATTTTCTGCAGATTTTCTGCTGATTAAATTGAAGAAAAAATACAGATTTTTTTGTCTTCAAAAAATCTGCAGAAATCTTTAAGATATCTTCAAAAAAAAATTTTTTCTGCAGATTTTTTTTAGCTGGTTTCTTTCGGTTCACGGATGCTTGTGAATTACTTTAACACACTCATATCATGATTTCTTAATAGCTCTTGAACAGTGATTGCATTTATTCACATATATCTTACCTTTTACTATTTTTATGTTTTTGAATTTCTTTTAATTTAATCAAATATAGATTTCATTATATACCTGGCGCTTTTTGATGAAATATTTGCTCTTGCCTCTATGAACCACAAAGAAATGAAAACATGCCAATCTCCTTCTAGCGGAAAGGTTGGGTTAATTCATTCTGGTTCTGAATATTTTATGTATATGCATCCATAACAATTTGCATTACAAATTAAAAATATTATGATTTAATTTTATATTTATTTCACTTGTTGAGAATTTATTTGTGTTTCTGTTGTATTTATGAATTCACCGAGTTTGCTTCCGTTAACTTCTATATCTATTGTACCTTGAGTTTATTTCGCATGTTTGCCTTTCAAGTTAAGTTAGTTAGTAGCTTATGCATTTTACTGCTCTTCATACTCGCATTATTAGCACACTGGAAACAACATTTATTTCCGGAAAAACAACACTTTTCATCCCCGCTTCCAGCCATAAGTTTTATTTTTTACATTGAGTAAATTCTCATTTGAAAATTTTAAGACAAAGGACAAAAACCTCAATAGAAAAAGCTTCGCAATTAGAAATAAGTAGCACGCTTTGATCTTTTTGATGATTTTTTGAACTCTCGAGGAAAAACACAGAGTAATTTCTTTTGCCCGCATTGTGTTCATTCAGATGATTTCCCAAAATAGCCTCTTTCTTATTGTGCAAGTTTTTTTCTGTAATTAATATCAACAATTCAGTGGTTTACTGACGCGAGAAAACATATGAAATTCATGTAAAAGTAGAAAACAAACTCCTTAGTTGAATGGAAATAAACTGGAATTAAAAACTGCTTGCATTTAATTGGATACTTTTTAATTATAGATAAACACTAGTGTATTTGAGTTTTCGAATTCCCAATGTATGCAGAAGGTAACTTACTGAGAAGCAATTAATGGAAGGAAACAGTGAAATAAAAATATGCTATAAAACACAAAACGAATTCATTAATTTTATATAAATTCAGTTAATTTGGGCAGTATTTGTTTTCAACGTAAATAAATTTTTATTAACATGAAATCATAACTATGTCGGGAAACTGACATTTATAAACGTAATACGCTTTTATTTAACTTGACATCTTTCATGTTGTAAACATAGAACTTTGTAATTGGCCTTTCATGCAATTACATATGGGTTAAAATTCTTAAATTTTACACAAGTATGTGCTCTTGATCACAAAATACTATTTTAATACTTTGAGAGCTTACCTGTCGTATAAACGATTAATATAAATTACATTTTGATTACATGTGACAAGCACCATCTGGTAGTGAATTTGAGAAGAATGATGCTAAGAATCCTTAATAAGTATTATAATCAGTGGCGGCTCGCCCATAAGAGCTGCAGTCCCCTCCCCCTGAAATTATTTTAAAAGATTGTATTTCCGTTTTTATTCTAATTGGCTTACTTTTCCACCTTCAGAATTCAGCGATCAACGAAAATGGCAAAAAAGTAATAAAAAATGGAAAAGAAAGACGGAAAATCTATCAAGAATAGAGAGAGAGAGACAGATCAGAGCTGCAAAAAGTTTCACCCCTCGTCAGGATCCGAAATTAACGCAATGCAAAGCGGGAGAAAAGAAACACTTTCTCTGCTTAAAATTGCATGCATTTGAGCTGCATTTTCCCAGCTCACGATTGGCGCGACTTCCTCATTTGGCTTTTTTCAGCTTTTTCACAGTAGTTAAGTAGTTTTCTTAAAAATACAATTCTGGAGGAGTTTTTGCTCCTTTATGTTTTTTCGGTGCAGATTACGAATCTGATTTTTGCCACCAATAATTGTTGGAATTTTAGTTATAGCCAAAAAACATGAAAAAAATTCCCCCGTTTTTTTTCTTATAACTCAAAAACTATCAGTTTTTAGTATATCATCATTATATACCAAGATAATCAGCACAAAATTAACTACAACTTAGGTCTACACAACTTTTGGAACACCAGCTTGTCTCTGAGCTGACGAGCCGGCGCTGATTATAATAAGTAATGAAATATATTAAAGAACAAAAAAAGAAAATAATAAAAATTAAATGATTTAAAAACACATTTTTGTTAGTGTACCTACAAGTAAAAATTATTTTTCTGTCATGCATGCAGAAATGAAAACAAAAGGGCAAAACTGCAAGGCACTAAAAACAGTGCTATAAGAAAATTTGCCATTAATGAATATTATAAGAACTAAGATGACTTCTCAACATTCATTAAAAATACATTTTAAATGTGATTAAAATTACACTTATATTAAATTTTTCTATCAGCGTCTC
Organism: Araneus ventricosus; assembly: GCA_013235015.1. Classification (NCBI taxonomy): domain Eukaryota; kingdom Metazoa; phylum Arthropoda; class Arachnida; order Araneae; family Araneidae; genus Araneus; species Araneus ventricosus. The sequence continues at coordinate 216,366 of BGPR01001302.1, read as the reverse complement.
ACCCTATTCCAATTCTCCGATTTTTTTTATAAAAAAAATCAATTCTTCTTTTAAGTTCTGTTGTAAATATTTTCCTTGATTATTTACCTATACTGCTCATATTCTAACCTTCTTCACAAATACTCATAATCTTGCTAATTCATTATTAAATAGCATTTAATAATTCTTAGTATTTTGTTATCTTATTTTATAATACAACTGTTGCTCATCTCATACTCTAACTGACCTCATAAATGATTTTGATTTCTAATAATTTACTCTTTCTAAAGTTTTCATAGTACTAAATTACATAAACAACTAACATATCTTATTTACCATCTATAGTCTGATCTTTTACCATACTCTAATATTAAAATTTATCTATCATCTCATATGCTATGTAAAATCTCATACTGAAATTTACCAATAAGAAAATTTAGATACTTATAGACAGCAACAGGCAAATAAGCATAATGTTTTGCACTGATATTTATTTCTGAAAGTTATTAAATCAAATTCAGAGAATATAAGCATATATGATTATCAAGCAAAATTTATGTGCACAGTATGCGTTGTGTTTTTCATTTAATGTAGTCAATTTTGCATTAACCCTGGTTCTCATTCTTTCTCGGTGCTTAAGAGTTTGACAAAGGAATTACACCAAATATGCCACTAATATATATTTATTTAACTCAAGATACCCTCACACATTACAAATAAAATTTCACATTTTGAATTCTTATAGATAATGATCTTAATTTCCATTTCAAATGAATACTAACACAAAACAAAACATTGGCATATATTCCAAACTCCGTATATTGTATTATATGAGTCGACCCAGTATTTGCACAGACTTTACTTTATAAATTCATTCATATTAACAAAATCAATATTCACCTCTAAATTCTTCCTCAACACTAATTTATTATATTTGCTAAAATTAGAATTGTAATAGATTTTAATTAATTAATGTAAACATTTAATGCACGAATTCATTTACACATACAATTAGGCATTAATCTAGAATACAATGTTATGAATAAATCAGCATTTCTATATCCTTTTATAATTCAATAACACATCTATAAATTATTTTTAAATGTACAAATATTGCATTTTAGTTTCTTTACACTTATATGATTTGCATATTTATCTTGTATAAAATTTCACATCAGTTAACAAATTTAATTTACATCATGCTTATCATGATAAGTTAAAACCTGTATGTTAAATAGAAATACAAAATTTCAGACTAAACAAAATCCCTATTAAGAATCTTGACCCTCTTTCCCTTAGGCACAACAGAAGAAAAAACATAACTAAGTCCAAAAAGTCTCTCAACATTAAAATGTGGTTTAATTTTTTTTTTTACTTAACTGTCATCATGATGGTAGCTGGGATTTCGAGTCCATGCTTATCTCCATCATTCTATATAGAATTTTGTTGGCAGTAAACAGACAGTATTGGATGAAAGTGCAGACAGTGCAAAGGAAGCCTAAAAGACAGCACCATGTTATCATCGGCTTTGTAAGGAACGAGATCCCTAATTTTTTTGCTGTCGCATTCTATGCTTGATAAAATGCATGGATAGATGATTTTCCTCTAAATTCATCACCAGAAATACCGCTGGGCTGGACTGGGGGCCTAAGACCATCAGAACGATGTCAAATAAGGCAGATTTCATTCTACGGGGCCTATAGATATTTTTTTACTGGAACTCGCCGCTAATATCATAAACGGGCATCAGATATTCCACGGGCATCATCTCATTTTTTTCGCCTTCGCATTCAGTACCGCTACAGCATGCTTTTCAGAAATCACCTTTTAACCATGGCTGAATCTTTTTAGTTCTCATTTCGATTTCACTCTCTCCTTATTATTTTTATTACCCTATCTTCTGTTTTTAAACACCTCTTGGCAAAGACGCCAGGCCAAAATTCGCTAACTTATTATGTCGTCATTGGTTAAAAGTTTGCCATATTACTTTTATCTAACCTCTTACGTCCAATCAAATTAGAATAAACAGATGACATCACAAAATGAGCAAAACTCTTTACAACGAAACGATATGACAATATATGTTGTTCGCTTGCCAGCGGTACTGAAATTGGATCTGACCGTTTTACCATTTTTCAATTTCACTGCCTCCTATTCCAGATGTATTGAAGGAATTATTATCAACAACCTCGCACTGAATCCTTATTTCTCACCGAAGAGCCAATGAAAAGTTAACGAGGGCATGAAGTTTTGTCGTTCTTGTTCTTGGAATCCAGGCAGAAAGCTATAAATCTATCAGGGCTTTGCAGAAAGGATTCTAATACTGAATTTTTCTCGGCGGCGAATTTTGTCTCAAAAGGGTAAAGGGAATAGCTCTCGGGCTCATGTTTTTCAGTTGTTTACAAGCAAGTAAAAATTTACTGTAATATGTCGCAAAAGGTGGAAAATTTAGCAGATGTTCTTCAGGGGAAAAGGATGGGAGATCTATCTTCTTCGATAAGTTCAATGCACTCTGCTATGAAACCTATCTCTAACTAAATCTTTTAGTTAAAGAGGATTTAAATTTTTGCCCTAAAATTTTACTTTTAAGGGATAATTTTTTTGAATAATAAAATAATAGATTCGAAGAATAAAATAATACAAGAAAAATAATAAGTAAATAATTTATATAATATCACGGATGTGTACTAGACTTTTATCATTGCTGGAATTAATTTATAATTCCATTATTTTTTAAAATTTCACAAATAAAAATAATTTAATTAAGCTTTTTATAATTTAATTAAACTTTACAACAGTGCACTAATAAGAAAGTGTGTTTTATAAAACCCTTTTTTTAATTATTTTATACTAACACATTATGACAGTAAATCCCTTTATGTTCCCTAGTGTTTGCCTTTATAACGTAGAAAAATATTTTTTAAAACAACCTAGCAGTAGATTAAATAGTAATTAAAGCAGTAGGTTAAAATAAATGCATAAAAAAATCCCACGGAAACCGTCATCGTTGCCATGAAAATTTCTAAATTACAGGAACGTTAGCAAATAAGGAAGCAAATGGAAGACTCAAAATAAGTATTAATTTCTCTATGAAATCCACGCTATCATTCATTTTTTATGAGAAGTGACATTTTGAAATGATATTTTTATTTTTATTGGGATATTTTTCCTTACAAGAACAGTGAATAAAATTGAAACATACAATTAAGTTAGATTTCATGTATTTGTCACTTATTCCGCCTGACATTTTTATTGGGCCAAACTGTGAATGGCATCGGAATTGTAAATCTAAATTAAAATTTTCTGAAGCCTGCGAATCTTTATATTTCTGTACTATGTGTTCTGCTTTGTGATTATTTTCCAAGAAACTCAATTAGCTTAGAAAAAGAAAGCAGTCAACTGGTTTACGGCTGTTGGGTAAACCAAAATTTTAAAAATAACCAACCTGAATGTGGTACTCATCGCTTATAGTATTAACTATCCGTTACCCGCGACTTCGTGCGCGAAGAATTTAAATCATTAATTTTTTTTAATTCACGAATGTATATGTTTCGTTACTACCTTCGTTCGGAAATTAAAAGTTTTGACGGTTGATAATACATAATTGGACAAGTAACAGGGATGTCTGCTGTTATAGTTAGGTCATTTGTTTATCTATGCTAACACACTTTTGTATATGACGTTTTTTTGTTTTACGTTTTTCACACGGATGTAGAGGTTCTGTGGGCTGGACACACGTGAACACGCCACATATAGTTAGTTGCCCATGCGAAAAATATGGTTTTTCCAAACGTACACCTGCTCCTTTGAGTGTCTGGCCCTGAGCCTGTCATGCTAATTTTAAAGGGAATTGTTACCTTTTGAACTGGGATGGTAAATCCTTAGGTATTATCGGAATGCGTTGCATTAAAAAATTCTCTCCTCTCGTTATGCCAGTCATAACAGTAGCTGGCACGACGTTCTGACCTAGGTATGTAATTTGTAACCGTGTGCCATTGCGCAGTCTCGTTTTCCAGGTTACGTATCAATAGTACTGGCACACCGACTTTTAATCTCAGATTGTCGGAAGGTATCCCTGAGAATTCTAAGGAGTTGAAGAACTCTACAGGATATGATGTTACTTGTTATTGCCCATTACCATATCTACAAGTAGATATTCTGTAATACATCCCTTCATTTGTGAAGTATTTTTTTCATTTATCTGATCTAAGCTTTCATTAGTCAGTGCCAAAATTACCCATTTAACAATTAATCTCTACGGGAAAAAGTCTATTACAAAGTTGTTCAGCATCATCGATTTATTACAACAAACATCTTGCGCACAAAAATGATACAAATGAAAAGCCCAAAAGGCACATTTGTTTGATCGCGTTGAACAAAACAGCACTTGCCGGAAATGAGGCTCATCTATCTGTCATGCTCAAAATGGTGTCCTTCAGCAACAATACACATCTGGACACGGGACTGCGGTTCCCGCTGCACAATGTACAACATGGCAGGTGACACGCTGGCACAAGCATCCGCAATACGGTTTCGAAGTTCCTGAAATGTTGGTGGAGGGGTTGCCTACACTCGCTGTTTGATGTATCCCCACAGACAAAAGTTTAATGGGTTCAGGTCAGGTGAACGTGGAGGCCATTCTACGCAACCACCATTCCCAATGACTTGTTGCTGGAATGTGTCCCGAATGTGCTGTTGGGCACTTGACACCTTGTGCGGAGGGACGCCGTCGTGTTGAAACCATACATTCCGGAGGTCACTCAACGGCAAATCCTCTAGAAAATCGGATATTACGTCCTTCTGAAATTCCAAGTATCGAGATCCCGTTATCGTGCCCTCGTAAAATCAGTCTGGGCCAATCAGTCTGTTTTTGAAAATTTCGCACCAGACATTTATCGACCAGCGTACTTGATGTCGAACTTCGACAGCACATCTAGGATTATACAGCTACCAGAAATGGATGTTCTGCTTATTGTGCATAGTATTAAGCGAAAAGCATGCGTCATCCGTCCATATGATGTCGGCAAGAAACGTTGGCTGGACCTCTAAGCGGTTCATGATGCAGTTGCACCAATCATAGCGTCTCTGAGCATCCCCTGCCATTACGCCTGCATAGATGTAGGCCGGTAAGGATGAGCACCTAGTTCATTCAAGATAGTCCAAATGCGGCTTTTTGAGAGGCCGCAGTGTTTATTGATCTCTCTTATGCTGCTCTGAGGATGAGCGAGCGCATATGCTAATACGTCTTCTGGTTGCATTTGCTGTCCTACTCTTCTTGGTCTGCCGGGTCGAGGTCTGTTGGTCACATTGCCCGTCTCTCTGCCTTTACGACGACCTACCATGAAGGATGTGGCCATCCGAGAAAACGTTCACGATATAGTCGCTGTGCCGCTCCTGCCTGACGCCCACATTCAACGTTTCAACCAAGACCATCTCGCAATACTCATTGGTAGAAAATGTCGTCACAATTATGAGTTTCAACATACAACCCCCGCGGAACTCTTTCTTCTATACTTGTGTCTGGCGCAGAGGTATGACGTGTCATATTTATTTGCATAATGCCGAAATTTATGCTATTCGTATACCAAATGAGCGTTGAGTTGATGCGCTTGCTAAACGATATTGCACAATCCGCATCGTCTACTAATTTTGTTACGACAGTTGTAAGGACAGCATGCACCAGCCGGGTCTTGAACTGGGGTCCTCTTGTATTGTAATCACGCACGCTAACACTGTGTCACGATAAGGGATGCTCTGGAGTTTGAAGTTTTCTCCTTTCTTCCGCGTTTTGTCGAGTTACAATTTTGGGAGTTGCGAACCAAACAAATATGCATTTAAAGTCTTCTATTTTTAACATTACTGCACGCGTAAGGTGTCTTCTCTAACTAAATCGATGATGCTGAACAACTTTGTAATTGACTTTTTTCCCGTACATCATACCGTTTTTGAGATAATATCGCTAACTCCGAATTTTGAGGGCAGGTGGCGCTGTAAGCGGTTTTCTTGCGTAGCGCATGGCAACTTTACTATGACTAGACACCACTTTTATGACTCTTGCCGTTTAGAAATTATTGGGGTGACAACGGACTTTAGCGGGCACAATGTATATTATACATACATATATAGTAATCAATATTATCAAATATATAGTAATATACAAAATCCAAACAAAATAAAAATTGCAATAGTCCTAAAGCTTAAATGGTTTCAAAATGAAATACAACTACCTTATCTATAGTCAGAAACAAAAAGAAAATCCTTAAATTCTCTAACCTTATCAGAATTATCACAAATAATTAAGATAAAAAATACTATTAGAAACTGAGCCATTAAATATTGAAAAAACTCTAAGAAATTAATTCCATTTTAAAATTCCATCTAGAAATCTTTTTATTCAATATTTTGTTGCATTTTGGATGATTCTTTGTACTCATTTTTCATTTGCGTTTTTTCTAGTAATCGTGTTCTAATGAAGTTTATTTTAAACTTCTAAAAGTCTTTTTTAAACGAAAAAGGTGCCGCACATTATTTTCTCTAATTTTAATAAATTTTTAAAATTATTTTTTGGTATAATTTGGTAAGAAAAGAACAGAGTTTGCACGCACCCTATTACACACTGAAGTACGCAAGTACTACACTTTGAACAATGGAAGCAAGACATGGCGACGTCGAAAACAAGGGCAGGCTGTACTGGAAGAAGCAGAAATAAGATCGCTTTTAACGTTTTTATACGTTCTTTCCATAAAGCAAAAGTGTCAATGAGTAAAATGTTCCGCTTACATTCATCTATACATAAACTATTTCACAATTCTGCTGCAAAACTTCCAGATATATATTAATTTTTAAATTTAAAGGGGCTGCTCACAAATTTATAAGAAGATGTTTATAGCAGAAATACAAATTTAATATACAAATATAGGTTATACAAAACAAGTCCCCTTAACATAGAAAAGCTGGCAAATATCTGTCTAGTGATGCATCATCCATCATGAATTGAAAAAAATGTTCCAATGACGCTTACTGCTACTCAGTTTCATTGGTAGATAGTTGCAACTATCGACTTGATAAAGAATGTAAGGACAACTTGGGAAAATAGAATTTCACATAACACAGAAAAATAGCCTAATATTGGGCAAGAATATTAAATTATTTGCTCTCAGCGTTGTGTGTATTATTAAGTTTTACATAAAGGCAGTGTCGACTCGTCCTTTAGCGCTGCAGAGTTGCAGATCTCATTAAAATTATTTTAAGCATTCGTATTTTTGTTTTTATTCTGATTTGCTTACTTTTCCGCTCTGCAAGTGGAATTATCAACGAAAAAAGATATAAACGAGAAAAGAAGACAGAAAAATAAATGAAAAAGTAGTACAGACATAGGATGGGACTGCACAGCAAATAGTTGGGAAAGCACGAAAATTCACTCATTGAGTAAAACTAAGTGACATCTCGAGCGAAAGTAAATAACTATCCTTTCTGTCTTTGAACTCAGCCAGAACTGAATTTTCTGATGCTCGTGTTCGACCCTAGGCCAACTCATGCTCTTTTTACCTCCTTCAATCTCATCCAAAGTTCACCTTCGCGCTCAAGATTTGTTTTTCATCGATTTCTCTTTCATTGGTTGCTTTTAAGTTTCGGATTCACTTTTATGTTGCCTCAACGGGAACTTGACTGGTTACTAAGTATTCGCTTTCTGTTGCTAAGTCACTCACCGAAAAAAGATGCGACTGAAATTTTCTAAAATAGAATTCAGATAATTATAACTACAAGTTTCGATTATTTGAAGATAAAACTATGTTTGAAAAATTGTATTTCAGTTGCATTCTAGAAATATTTTTATAGCACTGCTTTTTTCTGAGTAAATGAGCCGTCACTGCTGATATATCACCGTAAATATTTTTCGAATTTTCACAAGGTGAACTAATTTTGAAAATACTTCAATTAATATATTTTTTAACTATGTTTTAAATTTATAAAAGTTAAGAAATACTTTGTTATTTCCTGATTCCATCCTTTTAATAACTTATTGAAATATGTATGTTATCCATCAAATGCACGTCGAAAGACTGCATCAAACAGAAGTAAGTTGCATGGAAAAGTGGTCTAAGTCAATAAATTTGTCGTCTTATATCTCTAAGTTTTTCAGATAAAAGCGTGCAACTTTGCATATGAATAGATGAATGCAAGAAAAATATTTTATTAATTGAACTTTTTGTACAACGGGGGCGTATGAAAATTTGATTTTTTTATCTATTTATTACCAATCCCCTTAGAAGTTATAGTACTTTTTTACAAATTCTCACCATATTTCATGAAACTTTTTAATTGGAGATATATGTCAATAATATATAAGGAAATAGAAGCTTGTTAAAATCAAGATGAAAAAAGCCAGTTCCTCCCAAATTGGTGTACTTAAAGTAGCAGAAGTTCCCCGTAAGATAAACAGTGCATTTAGATAGGGAACAGAATAAATCGTGCAGAACATCACTTCAAGAAGTTTCGTGGCGGAGATGGGCTTCTTGAAGGAAATGTGGATTGAACTAAGGGCAATTATTGAATCAAAGTAGTCTGAGAAGTTGCAGACGAATTTCAGACCAATCAGTGAAAAGTGGTCGACACTTGCACCAAAATGAAAATCCAAAAGGTTTTGCAAGGGAGCCTCACAAGAACTGAACAAACAACAAAATATTTCTTATTATGAGGTTCGATCTATACTTCTAAGCAGCCGAAATGGCCCCAGCATCAGGTTGTTATATGTGAAAAAATGATGTGTTATATTCGTGATGGAAAGTAGATTCTATACACCAATCGAAGGCGTTCTGAGCAGTTCTTGGCAAAGAAAAAGCAACAAAACATTTCCCAAAGACAAAGCTGCATTGAAAAAAGATCCCGGTCACAGTTGCGTGGACATCAAAAGGAATTATTCATGGAAACTTTCTGAAGATTGGTAAAAATATTACAGATACTGCCATGCATTAGAAAGAATGCAGCAAGAATAGCAAGGTTTTCATCCAGCACTGCCCAACAGAAAAGTACTCCATCTTCATGACAATGCCTAACCATATATCTCACAAATCATCCTACAAACTTTGAATGAACTAATTGGGCTATTAAACCTGACCTCAGCCAGTCTATACGCCAGAACTTTCTCCAACTGAATACTACTTATTCAAATACCTTGACAACTTTCTCAGTGGGTAGGTGTTCAAAAGCCAAGAATCTGCCGAAAATGCCTTTAAAAGTTTCATTAATTCTAGATAAGCTCTATTCCTCTGGGTGAACAAACTTGTTTCTTCTTGGGAAAAATGTGCAGATATCAATGGTGTTTTTCTTAAATCAAAAAATTATTTTCAAAGTTATTGAAGAATGCTAAAAAGGTTCAGAAAAATAGCATTTTTTCCCCACTGACTCAATAAGTAATATTTTAATGTACATATTTATTCGTGAATATTAAGGTTTATAATAACATCGTTGAGGTATCATTGGTGTCAAGATTCGAAAATTAGAAATATATATTTTCTTCTATGTTAACTATGCAGGTATTTACAAAATTTTAATTTCACGGTTGTTAAAATCTCAATCTCCTCCACTAGAATAAAAAGCCTTATGCGACGGTTTTACAAAATCTGCATAAATATTTACTAAAGCCCAATTGGTGAGATCTTGCACATTTTTCTCCAAATTATTCTTCGCTGAAACACTGCTTTTATCTTTCTGACAACGCACTCAATTGGCGTCAGTTTAATTTTTATTTCACTTTCCATTTCATATATCATCAATACAATGTCTCCGTGTACTTTTACCAGGTTTTTATCTTCATGGAACATGCAGCTTCACTTACCGTCAGCCGCGAAACCAATCTATCATCTCTATGTTTGTGCTATCAACTAAATTTACTTATTGAAATTCTGAAAACGTGACAATCTCGCAATTTTTTAAATTCTTAATAGTTAAATACAGTTATAATTGTATTCGTCGGTATATAAGCCTACAATGTATGCACAGTGGGGTAGGCCATCAATTTTTTTATTTCGCTGTGCCGCAGAGGACTTGCGAATTGGTGAGAAATAAAACGAGGTAAAAGTTAATTAAATTGATTGATACCTTCCGCTCTGGCATCGTCCTTGAAAGCCCTAAAATTTGCCAAAAATCAACTGTTTTTCTTTAATTTTTCGCAATTTAAAATTTCTCTTGATCTCTTTATTATACAGAATTAGTTAATAAGTACTCAAATTCTTAAGAGTAATAAATTTTATTTGATCAAAATCAGCCATTAATTCCTGTGGCAGATTCCTTTCAAAGTTGGCAAAAACTATATGTGAAATTACTTCAATAAGCAATTTTTAGTTCCTCATCATCGCATTAATATTTACACACTACCTTGTCGAAGAAATGCAACAGGTCGATGTATATGCACAGTAGAAGGTTATTTAGGTCTAAAAATATCAAAATTATTTATTTTGTTTAAGATAACAAGTTGCAAAATTAAACACCAAACTAGAATATTATTTGTTAGTTTAGAATGTGTGCTAAGAATACAGAATGTAGCAAAAACTAAAAAACTTTTAGGAAAATACCTCGGCTAATAAAACATCTTCATGTTTCTTAAATGTTTTGCAAAGCATATTACTCTTTTACTCTAGCACCTTTCCTCAACTGGAAGTCAGATATATTGTGGAATTAGAGTAATACCGGGAATAATCATCACAGAGCGTTGTGATGAAACCGTTTCTGGACTCATTTCCGCAAATATTTCTCAATACTTCTAATAAGAGTTGCCGTTTAGATTTTGAGGCCTTGAGCACATATATGGAGTGGAGATTCCAGTAGCTAAAAACGTTTTTTAAAGGTTTGATGAGCGCGATGAGAAAGAAAAATCAGAATATCTATGTATGAATCAACCTTCCAGTTAGAGACAATAATTAATTATACATATTCTAGAAAGGCAAGATAAAATTTAATGGCTTGAATATTATTCGCAGTTGGTATATTCCAAATAGTTAAATATCCTGAGCCTAATTTTCCGTGTTGCTATTTACTGTTGTGATAACTTAACATTTTTTTAAATACCGGCAACTATAATGTTTTATGATGTCTTATCTGTCTTAGTTTGTTTTTGTGTGTGGGATTGGGGATACAGGAAATAAATCTGCCTAGATTTCATAAGCTTATGACACTTTCTTAACTAACGCTATATGTTACATTACATTACACCACCTGAATCCACGTGTTTAGAGCCTTTTGGCTCCTTTCCGGTTTGGATGGATGGAGGTGAATTTTATTTTTTAGAAAGGACAAAACAAATAACAGATACAAAAACAAATAATAATAAAAAAAGAAACATACACCGGTCAAAACAAAACAAAATGGAAAAAAATACGTAGAGGGAAAGAAAGAAGAGTCATAAGTAGCCGGAAGTGTGCTTCAGTCTGAGTGGATGCGTGTTCAATGATTATCCTCTACAATGAGATTGTTCTCATCACATTTGAAGCGCATTAGGAGTCGAAGTCGGGTTCTTGATAAGTGCTTCGTGAGAATGTTTTTCAACCACTGTGATTTAAGTGACGCTGTAGGCGTTTGGAAATGCCAGGAGAGGGTAAACCGACATTTTGTGGCATAGTACATTGGATCTCCTTTTTCTCCGCACGAGCAGTTGTCATGTGTTCGAAGATTGAAGCGATGAAGGTATGAAGGGAAGGGCCCGTGTCCTGTAACGAACATTAGCTCTTCTCTATTCCATCCTACTGGCTTGTTTGAGACCCTAGGCACTATATCGTGTGCACTGAAAATTGTGGGATAACACCTCTGTGAGATTTCACATGGATTATAATGTTATTCTATATCTTAAAATAAATTCTTTAAAGGAGAGCATTGGTATTTTGTGGGGTTTTGGGGAGTCTTGTGGAAGGATCTTGGGTAATTAGAGGGTCACAGATCGAGACCCAATTCTAGGCGAATATCCAACATGTAATACGGACCAAGTGCGCGGCAAATCTGTCGGGGATCAAGCGTCCTACTGCCGCTGAACTATGGAGAGGGGAGTGCTGGTTCAGGTGACAGTTTCCTCATATGACCGTAAGAAACCACGAGTTCCATCCAAAAATGGTCTGCGATTAGCTTGAAAACGGAACATCAATACAACTCAACTTCTTTACCCTTCTTCTGCCCTTACTGTAGTCCATTCGCCTTGGTAAGTGAAAAAAATGGCGGGAGGCTGTCTTTTTGAAACAGCCGCTGATGTTAAAGGCGTAGGGATGCTTTACTCGCGTGACTCTTTTGTTTCTCGAAGATTCTCGGATTGTCTTTGTTACTCGCGATACTCTTTTGTTTCTCGAAATTACTGTCAATTCTCTTTTGTTTCTCTGAAATACTAATGTTTGGAAAATTGGCGAAATAAAATGAAACTAAAGTTATAATGAAAATTGTTTTATTTCTTAATAAAATATATTACAATGTCAATTCATCTGTTTTGAATTCTTCAATCGTGCGTGGATATGCCACAATTCTGTGTAGGATCGGTCGATGATATTAAAAGTAACATTCATAATTTAATAATTCTGGACTAAAGTTCCTTTTAAAAATTGAATCAATATATGAATTCCCCAAAATACTAGGATAATTTGTTGGCACCATGACTAAAATTCCGATCTTCAAAATTTATTGGAACTTCTGTTGTTACCCTTTATTTCTAAAATAAGACATTAGTTATGTTTTTAACATATGTAGTTACCGAGATATGGAGGATCTCCTATACAACTTTTTGTGGCGTTTTGGTGTGTGAATCAAATTTCTTCCTGAGACACCAATGGGAGGAACGTAGTCCTGCGTTAAAAAAGTATAAAACTAAACTAAACTTAACTTAATATTTGGCGTCAAATCTCAAAATGCTGCGATTTAGCATAAAATTTGTGAAAGCGAATTTAACGTACATAACCAGATGTTCAAATAAATTGTTACAAAGGCTTTTAAAAAACATCACATATATAGAATTCTGGGAAAAGGTACAAAAAATTGGATCTATAAACTACGTGCCTCGGTAACAAAACTGAAAATTCTTGCTATTAAAATCACTGAATTCAACAACTTTATTCCTGAATCGAACAATATTTTTTATTAAGGTCATCTTTGATACATTGTTCTATTTTCGTAACAGGTTTCGGTTTTATTCAATGAGCAAGAAGTAATATTTCAACGAAAAAGACTTTTCCTCTGGAATTTCTAAAACGCTTGCATGTTCTTTTTTCTTTCGCATAGTTGTCTCGTTTTATTTCCTGAAAGTACTAGTTGAAAGACAAAACTTAAATGAATAGAAACCGTCGTCTCAATTAGAAAAATTAAAGGAACAAGAAACTTTATTTTAAGAGATTTTATTCAATGTTATGAATTGAACTGTCGTTCTATTCACAGCGAAATAAAAGAATAAAAGAAATTCAATTTAAGAATTTTCCCCTTTCTAGCAGAAAGAATTTATATTATTTTTTCTAGGAAAGAATCTATGTTCATTTAGAATAAAATAGATTCCGAAATTCTTAAGAGATAATTTGTTCCTTTCATGGATAAACAATACACTACATGTTTTGAATGAAGACAATATAACAACTTATAAATATACAAATTGATCAACCATCTAAAAGGTGAACTAATTCTGAAACATAATAACATATGGTTTAATTTGTTACTAATGATCTTTCAAACTTTAGATTATTATGAAATTAATTTAATGCATTTCTAAAATGTTGTGCAGAATCGATTGTTGAAGAGAGAAATACTACAAAGGGATTTTTTTTAATATACGAACCTTTAATTTGGTTAAGAAGAAATGTCATTAGCTACTAAATAAATGTCAAATTAATTGCGTTCTATATTTTTATTTATGTTGCCGTACCAGAAGAAGAATTTATCTGAAAGGATGCATTGATAATCGAAAGTATTAGAATCTAACTATCCAGGAAAGTAATAAGGAAGCATGCTTGCTGCTATATAAATCTCGGCTTGCATAGAAATTAATTGAAATATCTAGCATTCTATTATGTTTTTTCCTCCCTTAAAAATCCAAATATTTAATAGATACTTGATTTTAATGCGATGTTTTCTGTCAGAGTAAGAATTTCCTCACATTTTTCTCATTGTCTGTCTGTTTTTTCTAACAACCATATCAGGATTTACATACAAAATTAATAAATTTGATACAGAATATCTTCGAAAAACTCTTCTTAATTCAAATTATTAATCGTAGAAATTACTTTAATTCCAAAACAATGATAATTGTATTCGAAATATTCAAATTAAATGGATAAAAGCATCAAAAGACTGAAGATCTTCAGAGTAAAAACAACAGTTATCTCTCTCTCTTATAAATTTATACTCTTATAATTTGTACACTTATAATTTTTAAACTTTTATATTTTTAATCTAATTCAAAAACAAAAATTTCTTTTAACCTCCTTAAATTTGCAACATCTAATCTGAAACATCGTTGCGTGTTAATATTTTAAGTTTGATCCGCCTGTCTTGTCTTCGAAGGAAGCGGCGGGCTAGTGATAAAGTCTCGGTTTCGCCGGAAGACTGCAGATTCGAAATCCATTCCACTGAAAATTCGCCGTGTTTGTGGGCCTGGTGTAAGTTAAACCACATATGGGTCCATCGTCCTCCCGTTGGCGTGGTGCGGAAGTTTGGAGAGGGAGGTGACAACTCAGGTGACGCCCTAATAATCTGACAACGGTACAAAATTTCGAGGTCCGTTTGTTGTTTCAGAACGGGGTTTTAACATAACTGAAATAAACCAAGTAAACCTGTCTTGTCTTCGTGTGGCTTGATTGCATCAACCGTTACATTCTGTGGGCATTCCATGCAATTTTACATCACGCAACTTGCACAAAGAATCCAGCCTAGGAACGTTATCATTTTAATAAAAGTAAAATTGAAAATTATTCTCTGAAATTATTATCCAAGGAAAGCAAAGTTATCATAACGCCAACAATGGCAAAAGCACTCGATTGATATATTTGTGGAAAACAATGAAATCTTTTTAAATCCCGTTACAATAATAAAAAAGTATTGTTAAAAATTATGTTTAAAATTAATTTTGAAAAATTTACTACAATTAAAGGAAATATTGAACAAAAATAAAATTAGTGTTACTGAAAACTAATTTTTTTTTAGTTTTAAATTCATGCGAACTTTTATACAAAAGTATGCTCCCGATTAACTAAGGAAAAACATTAAAATGTCGATTAATTTTTAATTAATTAAAATTTTAATAAACCTTTTCCTAGTGAGCACATACTACCCAAGAAGTAACTACTTGTCGAATTTGATAGCTCTAGGTTCATTGTCAGCTCTATAGGACGTTTTAAACGATTTTTGAATCTAAGTTTTCCTCGACAGTCTCCTCTCCCCCCTCTCTTTTTCCTCTTAGCAGCAATAATAAAGCTTTTTTACATCGATTTCTTTAAGACGAATTCGTGTTAAAATACTGATTAAATGTTCTCACATTTCTAGGTCATTAAAGGAGAAAGAAGATGTCGCTTTTAACGTTTCCGAAAATATTATTGCAAACATTTAGGTAGATTCCTTAAAGGAACTCTACCTATTGCAATGTTGCAATGGTTCTCATGACACGACTTCCGAAAAATTTCTGCAGATCTTCACCGATCATGACCCTTAGAACTCAAAATCACCGTTCGTTAAAAAGTGTATATATATATTCATTATTTTTAATAACAACAGTGTTCTTTCACTTGTTGACATATAATGTTTAAACTTGATTTTTGTTTATGGTAGCTTTAGTAATTTCAATTTATTACATTTTATTTAAAATTGATGTATTGTTCAAATAATGACTTTTTGGTATAGGATTTAATTCTTGTTTACTTTATTTCTATATGATTATATACTAGTTATATTTGGATTTATATTATATATATATCTATAGGTCTTTGCTCGGAGTTATATTATTATGGTATGTATATCATCGTTAAAATTTTACCATTGTTTCATCATTAGTTTGCATTTGAATTTTAGTATTTATGGATTTGGTACATGGAGAGTCTACTGAGGGAGATTGTGCAAATAGAGCAGTTAACAAAAAAAATTTTAAAATATAAAAAAGACAAAAAAGATACTGCAGCTATTATGCCTAAATTTGGAGATTATTGTGAGTTTGATACTGGAAATAAATTTAGTCTACTTTCTTGTGATGATATTGATACAGACTTTCATTCTACAATTGATTTTCAAACTGTTTATAATAGTAATACTTCGCAAAATAATAATTATAGAGATTTGAGCAGCATTCATGGTGACAATATAAAGGGATATGATAATGGATATAGAGATAATACTACAAAAAAGTATAAAACCAGGATTTTTTGGAATTCAAAATACAAATATAAAAATAAATTGGCTTCCCCTATTTCACATTATGCTCTGCAGTTCAATAGTAATATGAAGCAAATGAATAATAATGAAAAGATTGATTATTTATAGAATCTTAAATTCAAAATTTGTAATAATAAAAGATGCAAAACTTGTGCAATGATTAATGAAGCTCAATTAGATAATAGTTCTGAATTTCTTTTTTGTAAAACTTATAATCGTATATATATGTTGAATTGTAAAATTTGTTATTTCATGTATATAGGACAAACATCTAATACAATTAACTTAAGAAATAATCAACACCGTTCAGACGCTAAAAAATTTGAAAATAACGAAAATATTCATAATAAAATAGAAATTGGTCATTTTAATGCACATGGTTTTGATAATGTTGATATTAGCATCATTAAGATAGTTCCTTACATAAAAAATAGATTATGGTGCGAAAATTTTCTTATAGAATACTACAACACTATTTATCCTTATGGACTTAATGTATTGTGTTTTGGGAAAAACATTTTCCAAGTTTTAAAAGGTAATGAATCTCATTACTTTTATAAAGTAGAAGCTTCTAATATAGGAAAAAGATATGGTAAATCTAGTATAGCTAGACACAAGAGAGATAATAGAGAACATAAGATTGTTAATGAAGATTTATTGGTACTGTGTAGGAATTTTGATAAAGACTTTATCATAAAAAGATTAAACTATATATGTTTGGATTAAATAAAAAAGAAATAAAAGCTAGTAGAGAATTAATTATGAATAATAAGACAGACTCACATGGATGGGATTTGATTAGAGATATCTTCAAATTTATTTATAAAAAATTTAATTTATCACATAACACTTCCAATAAGAAAGATATTGAATATTGAACCTTCCTTTTTATGAACAAAAAATATGACAAATGTAAATTTTCTGCTATATTAGATAAACATATTAATTGCTTCCCTATAAAAAATATTAAAATTAAACGTGCATTTAAATATAACACACAGTTAGGCAGAATGATTTTTAACTATAATAATATAAAAGAAAGTAATACGAGTGATTATTGCAAGTGTTTAAAATATAATAATTTCTTGAATGAAGATCATGGACATATAATTACTGGAGATTTGAATATTGTTGGAAATGAAAAACTTAGAGAATTAATGAGTAGAGGTACAAAGCATCGAAAGGCTATAGCTAATAGTAATGAAATTATTAAAAAGCAAATTAAAAAAGATATTGAGAAATTTATATTTAATATGGCAATTGAATATAGTCTGCCTCTAGAGGCATTTAATGAATTTAGACATAAAACATTATTAGATCTGCTTAACTATAATTTTAAATCTAATGATTTTAATAGATATCCTGATATTAAAAAACATATTAAAGAATTGCAAACAGAATTTGTAATAGTCTATAAAGACAAACTGCCCAGTAATTTTGCTATAATATGTAAATGGTTTTACAAAAAAATACTTAATGATCATATTATTAACAGCGATATATATAAAGAGACAAAATTAGGTGACAGAGAAATTTCTAATAGAATTCATGCCTTCCATAATAAACTGGGAATTAATTATATTAAAAAAGATTATCCTCACATCTTTCTTACTCCAAAATTTCACAAGAGTCCTCTTAAATTTAGAAGTGTTGCTAATGGCTGCAATGCTTATATTACAAAATCTGGCAAACTGTTGCAAAAATACATACAGACAGTGATAGAGAATTTAAATAAGCGAAAAGATACAATTATAGTAAATAATAGTGTAGAGATATTAAATGTAATTAAAGATGTAGAAATAACTAGTGTACATACTTTTGACTTCCAGGATTTATTTAATAGTATAGATATTGAAGATTTCACTAATACTCTAGTAAATATACATAAAGATTATGATCTTAAAAAAGATATTAACATTAATAATTTTAAAAATCTTATTCATCTTGTTCTAAAAGAAAATTATATCTTTTTTGATAATAAGATTTTCCATCAAATTAAAGGATTACCTCAAGGAAGTCCAGATAGCAATAGTTTAGCAAATATTTATCTTCACTACTATAAGAAAGATTTGACTAATTTTTGCCATAGTATATTATTCCGCTATATAGATGATTTAATATTATTCAATAAAGAAATAGAACTTAAGCCTCATATTGACTTCTATCCTGAATATTCAAAACTTATAAAAATTAATGACCCGAACCTAAAGTCGATTAACTTTTCAGAAAAAAAAGTCCCAAGTCGTGGCGGACATACACACACCATCCATAGTTGGACGGTTTTGAATGGTAAATTATCTAATGTTGACGAATGCTCCTCCGTCGCTGGATTGCACTACAAAGGCTTTAATACCTCCACCCAACTCCCACGAACCTACCGTTTTGTAGGCTCGTCGTCGTTCATCTCTTCCGAGAGGGCTCCCTGCGGCTGTGGACGGCTGGGGTGCAGCGGTGGTGGACGGCTGGGCAAAACACACCTCCGGTGTGGTGGCGGACGGCTCGGTTGAACGCATCTTCGGTGTGGCGACGGTGTGTCTCTCTGGCGCATACATCATAGCAGGTCCCCAATGGAAACGTTTGGGAGGGTTCTCATCCACTATAAAGATATATGAATAAACAAATACGTTGAAAATCGCATTATTTTTTAAGAAACATATAGCATTGTTTGAGTTCTAATCAGAAAGATTTTCGTGTAAAGAATTAAAAGTTTAAATAAAAAATAACAAGGATGATTTTAAAATTCAGTTTGAGATTTAAAGTATGTGAAACAGATTTACTTAAATAATTTAAGATTACAATCTCTCTTACTATTATAAAGATTAGAAGAATTAGTTTCGAGCAGCTAAAATAAATTTACAACACGTTAATGAATGAATGTTACTTACGAGATATAAAAAGATGATCGTTTCCATCATCGTCTTCAAAGCATGGAGAGTTTCCTCGTTTAGACATCTTCTGGAACGGCTGGTGTCTCGAGCTAACGTTGGAGTAATGAGAGTGCCAACTCGTGTGTTTTATGCGAGTTTTCAATGTAGATAAGACAATCTTATCGATGCAATGCCGAATCACTGATGTCAAACCTCATTATTAGCGTGATTTGTTCGAGAAGAAAAAATTACACACATCGACTCTACACGTTTAAATGTTTAGAGAAGAAATATCTAGAGTGGAACTATTGTCTTTAATGGAAAAAGGGTACAATTTAAATATTATTATTATTAGAAATTTTATAGTGTCCGAAGGCTAAGGTTGTCACACCGTCATTTAAAATGAAACGTTTATCATCTAAAGGATTTAAACACACCTTTTTAGTACTTATTGTGTATAGCTGATGATTAAAACTTCTAATTTGTGTAATGTTTTCAGATGTAAAAATATGATAGAAGAGACATTTTTTAAAAATAAAAGTCGTGTTTGAGTTTGTGTTTGATAACTGCTTTTGCAACCCCTTTTGCAGTTTTCTTGTCTGAATTCCCCGATTTAAATGAATACATTTTTGAACGTAAACCCACAAATTCATTAATAATTGAACCATTTAATTCATCTTTCATTTTACCTAAAACCCTTTTATTTTTATCATTATGAAGAGGGTGTGCGGAGGGATAGTCAGAGGTGTCAAAATATTCCGAATGGAGTTGCATGTCTGCATAGATATCTTCACATTCAATTTCATAACACAAAGAATCTGTATCTGTGAAGAGGAGACTGGCTTTTTCATCGTACAATTTTTTAATAAAGTTATAATGAAAGTTATACATTAATGTTTTGCTGGAGCTCTAAAATTGAAAAACCTGCATTGATGGGACGATTGGGAAAAATTTTTTTGTTGACTAAATGAACTGCAGTTAAACCTTCATCAAAAATTTTGAATGATTTAAATGCTGGGGAAGAAACTAATTTTCTCGCCTGACTTTCATTACTTGATAATCTTATATTGGTTCTCTCCCTCAAATTTTCAAGCGTCTTACCGAAAACTGCGTTATTCATTAATTTAAAAAAGTTTTTCTCGTATGAATTTGTTGCTTTTTTTCCGTTGATCTGTGTTAAATCGAATATATGACTCTAACCATGGGGATTGCTTAAAACTGAGTACTGCGTGTGATTTTTAATCCTAACTCTTCATATAATTTTAAATTTCTGAAATGGGCAACATATTTAGTTTTATTATTAATGTTTGGTGTAAGTTTGGTTATAGATTCAGTGGTTTTATATCCTAATTTATCTACTAAATTTAATTGATAGGGAGAGAGCATAGATTTATCCGTTTTCAATTTTTCGGCAGCGACAGACAAACAATTATGGGTGTTGTGAATTTCTTTGGGGTACTCTAAATAGACTTCGAAGATAAAACCAATTTCCCCTTCATCAGGAATTTGCAGAATTCTTTCTTCATCCCACAACTCTGGAGATTCCCATTGAAAATTTTCGAGCGGAAGAGCTTGACTCATAGCCCAACCGTAAAGATTGTTTGCATCATAATACATAATGTATTTAGATGGGTTGGATGAGTCGAAGTTTGACATGTATTTATTGTTAGCTCGTGCATAGCGTTTGGTGATAGTGCTTACCCCACCTCGTATGCCTTATTCTAAAAATAAATACATGCTGGGGTCTTGAATCAATTCTAATTTTACCTTTGGCATTTTCAAAAACGATTGCCATGCAAGTCCTGGTGCAGTCAGTAAATGACATAGATCGATTTGGTAAAACTCTAAACATAAAGATCTAAAATTTTGGAAAACATCTCCCAGCAAAAGAACGTCTGCTTTTAAATAAATATCGTGGTATTCACCGAGCGTTTTTAACTGCAATGTTTGCCAGACTTCATTTGCATAAGCATATTCATCTTCTGATATGAGTTCCCCACTCAATGAACTAAAGAAATGTTCCCGCGCGGGTAATTTTGTTTTATCGAATTTTGAAAAGTCATCCAAATTACGCCTACATGGCTTGGGTTAAAATGTTCTCGCATGATTGAAAACTTGTATTTTGGTAAATTACTGATTAAGTAGTGAAGAGATGCTGTCATAAATTGATACGAATCCAAAAATTGTAATTTCCCGATTGAAAAGGTGATGTAATTTTCCATGTTTTTAGCAATACAATCAATTTTCCTACCTTTAAACTGGCCTAAAGTTTGCATGATAATGTGTGTGTCATAGTGTTTCGCGTTATGTAAAATTACAGGAATTTTCCAACTAATTTTAAAGTTTAAATTACATTTATTGTGAGCAGCCCCTCTATATTTCCCGGTTAAGTGATCGTGATCACGCACTCTGTCTTCTTTCAATTCATCTCCACAAATATGGCACTTAATAGCTGATTTAAAGAGTTTTTCCTCATCATCGGTTATGGAAAGGGGGATAATCTTTTTAAGAATTAATGAAATTGCTTCTCCTTCTTTCAACGTTAAAGAAATAAACATCTTTGCTGTATCTTCTCCGCGATAAACAGTAGGTGGTTTGACTGATTTTCCGTCAGGTCCGATAACCACATAACAAAAACCGCAAGGAACATGGAGAGAAACAGCATTCTCCTGTTGTGAATTTGGAATAATGAGGGATTCAAAGTATGAATAAATAACATAGGGAACGGGGAGTTGATAATGAAAATTTTCAAAAGTAAGTGAGTGTTTGTGGGCATTTCAACCTTTTGCGGTTTATGAGTTCGACAGTAGGTCAAATGATCATCTAAAATAGCTTGTGAGTAACATCGGTGTAGGCAGTAGTTACAGTAGAAAGATTTTCCGTCATGTTTTGAAAGAGATGATAAAAGTCGACTCATGTTTTTAGTATAACAAAAATGGTTTGTTTTGGTATTGGAGAGGAAAAGTAAGTTGACGTGAGTATCATATTTTTTCTCGGAAATATAGAGAGGGAACAAAGTTTTCTCATATCCGAAAACATTTATGGAAATTTCATTTAATGTTTCAAATTTCGGAACTTTATTTAGCGTGAATGGGAAAGTCATATCAGAATCAAATTTCAACTCGCTGGTATATTCAGCGTATTTTGACACTCTCTCTGGGTTTGTTTTGATGCGGTGAAGAGCATGCTAACACCGACCACATGAAACATTTATTATCATGATTTTGAATATTGATAATGCGAGAATAGAGTGGATTTTATCTTATCGGGTGTAGGGTTGTATGAAGAGCCTGAAACAGGAGTGTAGGTAGAAACTTTTAGCTCTAAGTGTTCGATGTAATCAATTATCCACCCGCTCCCCCGTGCTTCGAATTCATCGAATGATAATTTAACTTTTGATAATGCGTTCTGAATATCGTTATTTACATTTTCAAGTAAAAGAGTTCTCATGCATTCACTTCGGAAGTAACTAGTGCAAGTTTCTATTTCTTCAACCGTTACCATTCTGAAGAAATGAATTTTAACAATTACAAACCATTTAATGGATGTTCGTTCGAGAAGGTGATTTTCTAAGCGTTCATAGAGAGGCTGTTTATTAAACTCTAAAAATTGGATTAAATCTTCGCGGTTTTCATCATCAGATGTTAAAATTTCGGATGTGAAAGTATTTAAGTTCCTTGAAGAAACTGGAGGGCATTAGAACGTTTTTCCTTAGCCGGGGGAGGAGGGTTAGAAATTGGTGGGCGTTTCACTGTGGGTAATCTATTATGCACTTGAGTGATATGTCGGTCGAGATAATCTTGTCTATAAAAAGTTTTATAACAAATGGTACAAATTTTAGCCTTAATCGATGTGTGAATTCTTTCGTGACGAATTAAGTTAGATTTTTTTGAAAAATATTTATCACAGTGATTGCATTGAAAATTGTTTGTCTGAAAAAGAGAAAAAAATTAAAAAACAGTTCATGATACCTTAAAAAGAAAAAAGAGGGGGTCTGAATTTGGTGAACATTTTTACGGAGGAATTCTATTATGTATTCAAGCGAGCTTAATTAATAGGTATATTTTTACAAAACTAACTAAGATGAAAATTGTTTCTCACTAAACAGAATTTAAATATAATAAAACTAGCTAACATAAGAAAAAAGAATCAATTTAAAAAGAATGTAAATTATCTTACCATTTCAGAATCCATTTCCATATAAAGGAAGAGGGGTTCACCAGAAACTCACTTCCTTTTGTAAAAGAAAAAAAATATCAGCTCACTTATAATAATAATAATAATAACTCAAAGAAAATAAAAACGAAAAAAAAAATTACTAACCTCTTGGAACTTGAGTGTCGATGAGATGGAATCGTGTTGAAACAAAACTGGAGTGTGTCTGAAGATGATGTAAATAGTTGTTTTGTTCTATATCAATAGAAAGGTCAGGGAAAAAGTTACTTATTATGAATCATGTGATCACGAGAAGTTTAAGGTCCAGCTGAGATTCTTTATCAGCAATCTGCTGAATCCAAAGTGCTTCTGACAGTGTTAGTCTTCATGAATCATTTACTATCTCTTATTTGCATGATCACGAGATGTTAAAAGTCGAGAAAACAACCGAAATTCTTTAATCAACAATCTGCTGGGAAAGATTTTCAGACGAACGATTTTCTTTATTTTGACTCATAACTTCTAGAATGACTTCGATTACCCGAAAGCTTCTCGCTAGATAACGCTCGGAAAAAAGATTGTCTAAAATTTCGTTAACAATTTTTCAGAGAGCTGATATAAAATCATTTAATTGCGAGAAATGTGTTTAAAAACAGATTGAATTTAAATCATGTAAGAAAAATTAGTCAGAGCTAAGTAATCAAAAGGAAAAAATAATAATTGTTGAATAAGAACACTTCAAACTTTGGAATTGTTAATTATGAATATTTTTAAACGTGAAATATTTAAACATTTTTGTTTTTAATGTTCGATTGAACCTTTCAACCACCGAAGCTTTTGTAGCGTTAAAAGTTGTAAAAAATTTAACTTTATTTTCTTCCAGAAATTGCTGAAACTTTTCATTTTTGATTTCGGTTCCCTGGTCTGTTTGCAGATATTGAGGAGGACGTTCTTTAAACATAACTTTAAATTCATTGATTATCCACTCCTCTCTTTCGCTTGAGAGGAATGGCTCAGGCATGCTTCGATAGAATATCTATACATGTAAGAATGCAACGAAAACCCTTATTATACTTTTTAATACTAATTAAGTCTGCGAGATCTGCTTGCCACTGTTGATCAATTGCACGGACAATCACTCGATTCGTTGGAAATTTTTTTCGAACGGGTTTATGCAGTGTGTAGGCATTAACCCCTTGAAACCATTTCGGAATCACTTGCTTGGAGACTCGGCCACGGTATAAGCTATTGACACCGCCATAACTTGCAACGTGTTTGGGATCCTGATACGCTTCGTTCATTATAACAGGACAAGAATAATTTGAATACACATTCCTAGAATACAATTGAAATATTTCCAGTATCGTTTAAACGCAATACAAAATCAACACTGAATTTTTCACTTTCAGAAAAAATATAAATCCCGAAAAATAGTAAACCAACGCAGATATAAGCACACACACCACTAACAACTTCTTCTAACGAAGGCATGATGAAAAATAAATTTTTTTAATGTAATCATTTAATTATATATATCTTATTATCAGAGGAATCAAACCCTCGTGAAACCTTTTTTCCAATTTTTAAAAATCTTCTCGACATATGGCATTCGAAACCTTAAGTTCTAAAATAAATCTATAGCATAACTGAAGCAGGTAACCATGGTCGAACGGTTAAAACACGAGAAAATCGGTCAATCATGATGATCTTTCGTCGAGTTCGAATCCACCCTGATACATAATGAAATAAAAACATGAGAAATAATTATTTAAAAATATTATTGACACTAGATGGCAGCACGCGAAAAAACTTTTTTCTAATTTAAAAATTCAAAGCCCCAACAGATGACGTCCGAAAACTCAGAAAAAGCCCAGGAATTCCTTATCAATTGCTCCTCGTGAGTTGAAACTGTCTTTTTTCCCCTACTTCTCATCAGCCGCATTCACTTTCAATTTTTATACGGAAACACGTTGATATACCTGGCTTTGCTCCGGATTAAAATGTTTTCATATTTAATATTTTTAATGTAAAACTATTGTATAAATATTATAATACATAAATTGCTTTTCTGATCTGAAACGTTTTTAATTAAAATGAGAATATCAATTGAACCAGAAGAGTTTTAAAAATAGTCGATCCATACATTATAATTTTTATATAGGTACTTTAAATTTTGTTAACAATTACTAAAGTAAAAGAAATGTTTTAATGAATATTTTGAAACAATTAAATTAACTAGTTAATTATTTATTAATTTAAAGCATGAAAATATATCAATATCTATGTCTACTTTTAAAATTTTCTTTTAGCATTCTTCCTTCTGGAAACAATTCTTCGTATTATTCTTGTTCTTCAACAAGAGTATTGTTACGAATTTAGTTTAAAATTAATTTTGAAAAAAAATATTAAATGAGAGAAACAAATTTATGGAAATGAAAGATATCTCCGAAAATCGCCTTGCTTAATTTTTAATTAATTGAAATTTTAAGCAACTTTTAGGCTTTGAAAAGTTGAAGGTGACCTTTCTCGTTTCTTAAATAAAAAGTGTGCAAATTTTGGTTGAAATCATTCCAGTGGTTTAGGAGGAGATGTGGAACATGCATGCATAGCCACAATGACTTTTATTTAAAGATAATTATTAGATAATTATAAGATTAAGATTGCTGGCATATAGTATGTGCCATAAAAAACGTTTTAGTGAAGATTTTGTCACAATTAATTATATAATTTTAATTAAGTAAATAGTTAATTTTAATTAATCAAACAGTTAATTTTAATAGTTAATTTGGTAATTAGTTAATTTGACAGATTAACTAAACATGGCGGGACCAGGAAAATTCAATATATAATAGCCTAAAACGATAGATATTTAAATAAGAGTTCCCTTTATCCTTTTTGATATTGAAAAATATCTCCTTAACTTTAAAATTGTTTTGGGATTTTCTGCCTGAGCATTTGGTTTTTACCGTCGATGGAGATGTAAATTTACTGTTCAAATTGGATGCATTCATGTCCTAACCTTTTAAACACGTATTAAATTTGTCACTCACAATGTTTAAGAATTTTTATTCTCTTTTATGTTAAGAATTTAGTGACTATTATCTCTGTAACCAGGGAGTTCTCTAAATGAGCCCATTCTAGTAGTGTTTAAGTGTTTCATGTCATGTGATTGTACCATATGACAAAGTAATGTACGCACAATTAATTATATAGTAACCTAGATTAAATAAATTAATTTTTAAATCTAAAGTCTTTCTTCATTCGTGTCAAGATTCAATTTCTTGTTACTGTTTCAGGTAGGCTGGCTTAATGTTATCTAGGAGATATTTGCACTGCTGAGATGTTTATTTAATTATGACTCCTACCTGTTGAATGATTATGTAATGATATTATAAAAAAATTGACCAATGTACTGACCGATAATTCTAGAATAACCTTTTGGAATGAAAAATGGAATGATAAAACCTTGATATAGCAAAAAGTTAAATGTCATGGAAACAGAATCACAGCGTAAATATTGCAATGTGTGGAAACAATAAAGTCATTGACTATCTCTGTATTGTTCTCAATATGTAATATTTCATTGCTTTTGTAACATAGCATAAAGGAATCTACCTTTGCCTTCAAGCTTGCCGAAAAGGGATTTTTTTTGTATATAACTCTGTTTCTGAAATACATTTTCTACAAGTAATTTTATGCATCTACACAAATGTTCTTACATCTTAGAATAAAATTCAAGCAGCATTGCGTTACATTATCGAAATGATAAATCTTGTAAGGAAATAATCAAATTAGCTTATAATAATAAAGATAAAAACTTTCGCATCAGTTGTGTTTTGGATGTTTATGAGAAATTTCTTCAAAATAAAAATGTTACTTGTATGAAACATCTAACCCGTATATAATCATTTGACAATGAGACAACTTCGCTCATAGCAGTAAAATTAGGTACACTATATTCGAAAATACGAAATAAGAAAGTGGGCTCAAATTTAATCATTTCATAATGTAATTACAAATGAATATATGTTATATATCTCTTAACTATAGTAGAGAAGGGATGTCATATAATTAGATAGTTCAGTTTAGTCGCCGGTGACAGATTTCCATTCGCAATGTTTACCGATCAGTAGAAGCAGATGCGCGTTTTCTGGTTTTTTTTCAGTTTTTCTTGAATATCTCGAAAACTGTTCAGTTTTCACACTACATGTGAACTAACAAATTAAAGAGCGTAAAATTCCCTACAAATGCATGCTCTTATTTTTCTTCTAGTTTTAATATTTTTGCAGATAATGGCTTTAAACAAATTTTTGATTTCCAGTTATTTATGACGCCCTGGAGCATCGAAACGGTGTGTCTGAAAGAAAACCGTATTTGAAACATTAATAGTTTTGAAATGTGTCCAACAATTCTCGGACACCCATTATTTTGCAAGAGGGATAAGAGTGAAGTTGATGGCGACAATGTGCAATTTGATGTTGCATGTTGCAACCAGTCACTCTATTAGGGACGTTCATACAGACAAGGAACAGAACAGGTGGAAAACTATTGAAAGAACATGGGTTAAATATCTATCACAATTTGAAATTTAAAATTGTTAAGGGAACCACGAATATCATATTATGCAAAAGAGATTCAATTGAAATTATATTTCCGGTGAACAAACTAGTCGCCGAAGGCGGCTAGTTAGAAATAAGACAGTCTCTACACTTGCCTCAAAGTGCCTGATAACTTAAACATTTATTCTTTCATTAGGTGTTTACTCATTCATATAAAGAGTACCGCTGTACAAATATTTATTAGCCGGCGGACATTTGACTATCAATATGAGGGGCAAATTGTACCAGGCCCAAATGCACTGCGAATTTTTGATGGAATCGGGCTATCTTTCAATACACTTCCACAATCGGCTACCCCTAGCCTTTCTTTTGACCACATGAACCTCTCACCTCACCCTCATGCACTTTGAATTTTTTATGTAATCAAGTTTCGTACCTGGAGCCTTCAGGTCTTGAAACCAATACGTTACCACCAGGCCATTGCTGCCCCAAAGGAAATATTGAAAAAAATATTTGGTTGCGACAAAAACGATGATGGAAATGTGGACTTTTTTCACAAGAGATTCCTTAAATATACCTGTTTCTCAGGAGATAAATCGTTAAACACCAGTTATTCTCTCAAAATTCTAAATTCTTTCCAAGAGCATAATATATATGCAGACAATTAGAGAACCAAAGGAATTGAAAAGAAAATTTCATTACAAAAATAGTCATTGAATACATATCATCACTTTCAACGATGCTTTTCTTTTAACTTTGTGAGAAGTTAAGAGAATACTCTGCTAATATATTTAAAATAGTTGTTGAAAGACATATCACATAGTGTTATCAAGTAGATGCTTCAAATATTTATAAGAAATGGATTCGAAATACGATAGTAATGTAATTGAAGAGTTACGAGAAATTTAGGCAAATTAAATTTATTTGCAAATTATCTCATCCATCAAAGATTATCATTTCTTGCACCTAGAAAATAAATTTTTAAAAATTCCCACTTTCCGAGAAATATAAAATAAAAATCGAATCGAATATTTTGAAGATACGTTGAACTTTTATGTGTCACATAAAAGTTGAGTTGTGAAGCACATATATTGAAAAATAATGTACTGAAAAAATTAAAGAATACTTTGTTTGGATTTTAAAAAATACACGAAATTATTAGAAAAGACATTACTAGTATATTTTCAGTTTCCTTGACAGAAAGAGGTGACTGGGAAATAAGCAGGAAAACATTTGAAAGATTTGAAACTTCAAAAGTATCTAGGAACGAAACTTCAGTTGTTGTGACTCACTTCACAATTTCATTGACACAGAATTCCCCATACTTGTTTTAATATTTTCTTTACAAATTGGATGGCACGTGCCTCGGCTCGGAAATTTAAGATTTATATAGAAACATATCACAATTCAGTTTTTGCCTGAATTTCTGCAAATTAAAGTTAATAGTGTCCTCAGTTTCATTCAAAAGTTCAATTTACAAGTTTAAAACATTTTACTCGTATATTTCAGAATTCGATCACTTTTCGAGAGTTTTAGAATATAAGGAAGTGAGAACTTCAAAAGACACAATTTCAGTGAAAACTACGATAATATTTATAGCATGGAAACAAAAATTTTGCATGAAAGTTGCATGCATGATTTTTTCATGATGTCGCAAATTTTAGCTATTTAATTGGAAAATTACAATTTATGTATTAGAATTTATAACAACAATGGCATCTTTCCATTGCATTTTGATCTGTATCTTCTCGTCTTTATTTTTCTTTCAAACATTATGAACAAAACGAAACTAAAAAAATTAGAAGTATATTGAAATTAGTGAAACTAAATTAAAAGTATAAAATCAACTAGTTATAATTTGTGTAATTATTACTTAACGAATAAAATCAATCCATATTCAAACCTTATATATTTTTATTTAATATATTTGTATATTTCAGCCGATTTCACTTTTAACAACATATTGAAAATAATGTTGAAACTAAAACGAAGTTAAACTTTTCGTAACAATTGTTCAATAAATGTTATTATTTAAATATTTATTGAAAATAATTGACACCAGTTAGAATTTTTTTATTCCCAACTACAATAATAATTCTAAATTAAGACGATGAAAATATTCCCATCAGTTTACTACTATTTTGCAGAAAATAAGAGAGCTTTAATAATCTAATTATTGGATTCTTGGAAAGGAGCAATTGAGAAGAGAAAAGAAGGGAATTTAATTAATAATTTACTCTCAGAACAGGATAATATCTAATAGTTCATCGTGATTGGAGTTGAAAGAAGGCACTTTAGGGCTTGGAATTTGAAAAAATAAGATTGTAATTCAGAGAAGACAAAAGATATACAAATTTTTTTTTTCAGTAATTTTTTTGCATCATCATTCCAAGTAAGGATTAGGTCTTAAAATGACAAAAGTTTATATTATTTGCCTTAAGTATTATTAAGTAACATTTGGAAGAAAAATCTTGATTTGGTATTAAATTCTAATGAAATGTTTTTCTAACAGAGCTAAAGATTAATTAAAAATGAAATATAACTATTACAAAAAAATAATATTTTAAATGATCCAGTGAAAGTAGTTGTGTCTATTATTTTTCAAAATAATGAATAAACTGTAGAATAATGTTGATATTAGTTGAGTTTTTGATTTGCATTCGAGGTTCTCTCATATTCCTTATTGCTTTATTATCCCCAAAATTAATTGAATTACATACTTTGTTTAAAAGTATGAAAATTAATTACATTTTTCACAGATTTTAGTAATTTTTTAAACTTTCTATTTTTTGTGTAAAAATATGTAATATATGTGTTTGTTCCTGTTAACTGTTTGATACTTTCAATTCCTTAGAGAAAATATACGCACTTGTGCATTAAAGCTTTATAGTTAAATTCCATTCTTGAGTTAAAAAGCAAAGGAATTTTTATTACAATACCCAAATTGATAAAATATTTTCGATTGTTTTAGAATTTTGAGGATGAAATAAGCAACACCTGATGGCGCAAATGATGTTGATTGTGAAGGCTAAATATCCGCGAGCAAAGAACAAGGAACCATCCGAGTGGTAGTTCGTATTGTTAATACTCAAACATAGCATGTGCGTAAGCCATATATGACACATACGGACACTTCTTCTATGTGTTTTCAAAACGAACAGCAATGCAGAAGATGCATCTAGGAATATGACAAAGCATTTGGAGATGACACAGTAAAAGGAGAAAACCGTACAGCAATTGTTCAAAATATTCCGATCCAGCAAAAGAAAATTAGAAAATTAACCCCTTGGACATTCAGCACCAGTCATCGAAAACGACGAATCTCGAACACTAGCTGAGTGTGACCCTTGATAAACAGTAAAGTGCTACGGCAGATCAATTAAGCTTACTGTATACGATAGTTGTCTGCAATATGCAGCTGCTTCATTCAATTTAGTTTAAAGTACATACAGGATTCCCACTTATATCCGTTACACACACCCACTTAACTTCTAAACGGTGACAGCTTAGGCCATAAAGTTGGTGTCTAGGTGTATTAAAAAGGCTATGCGCTACTCGATGAGACAACTTACAATGCCATCTATCGGCAAATTTTTGAATTAGCGATCCTATCTCGAAAACGGTACAGGATACTGGAAAAAAATCAAATACAAAATTGTAGAGCGTCTTCGATTTAGTACGAAAAGACACCTTCAGTGCAATAATGCTAAGAACAAAACATGTAAAATGCGCATTTGTTTGCCCGCATTTTCGGAAATTTTGACGTCATATGACACGAATAAAAGGAGAAAATGTTATTTTTCGGGAAAAAAATGACTCCATTATACTTTTTTTGTGGAAATAACTGAAACAGCAGGTGTATGGACATTTCCGCCAACATTGCGAGATGTATTACTGTTGCTTGTGTTTGCTATAACGATATGCTAAAACGTGTGCAAAGTGAAATTTAAGCAAGGACTCAAATCTGCATTGTAGATGACGGACAGCACTTTGAACACCAAAAATAAAGGTATATTGTGATAACTAATGGTTTTTACTCGTTTTAAACCGTTTAGAGACGTGTCAGTTTCGGAAATCTAGAACAAACCAATGTGCACTTTAAACGTTCATTTCTTCGTGTTAATGTATATAAGGCATCTTTTTGTGCTAAATCGGAAACGATCTACAATTTTGTAATTGACCTTTTTCTCGTATCTTGTACTGTTTTCGAGATAGGATCGCTAATCCCAAAATCTGCAGATAGATGGCGTTGTAAGTTGTCTCGTTGAGTTGTGCATAGCCTTTTTGTTATACCTAGACACCAACTTTATGGCCTAAGCTGTCACAGTTTAGAAGATTAAGGGGGGTGTAATGGACATAGGTGGGAACCCCGTATTTAAGTATACAGTAAAGTCACTTTAGCTTAGTTTAGTTACGTCCATTATAACGTCCTATTTTGACAAAACACGAGGTCTGTTTTGGTACGGACCTCGCAATTTTGAATCATGGTCAGATGGTGAGGATGATATTCGAGTTGACAACCGCTCCCCAAACCTTCACGCCACACCAGCGGCTGGACGTTTGAACCTGGTTCCGAGGCGTCCAGTTACGAACCTGGATCCCTCGGACTTTGAACAAGAGACTTACTACTAGGTCACCACTAGATCACTTCTAGGCCAAAAACCTGGATAAATGAGAATCAGGAGCTCACTGAACGAAACCTGAATAGTCAACTAAAAGTCTTTACTTCTCTGTCCTTCCATAACAGAGACCCTCCACGTTTGAATAGAGAAGTGACATGTAATGTAACTTGGATATTTTGTGATAATCTGCATAACGGCTACATGTCGATGAGAGCCGAGACAAAGCCTTCACCCGACGAAGATAATTGTGATTATTTGTTGGTCAACATCTGTGGCCACATGCGTTTTTAAAACGTCGGAAAATTATTAATACAGAGAAAATGCTGCATACAGCTTGATATAATGCATCATAATAATGAGTTATGAACTATGCAGCTTAGATTGTTCAACAGAAATGAAGTTTTATTGCTTCATCACAATGCAACATCACCATACATTTCCAGATTGGCTGTTCAAAAAGTACACAACTTGCCTTATGAGACTCTTCCTTACCTTCACACTCCCCAGACCCTCCGCCAACCGACTACCACGTTTTGAATCATTGGGACCATTTTTTGACAGAGAAAAGTTCACCAACGAAACAGCCACCAAATCAGTCCAGAACGCCTGACTTCGATGGTACTGGCATATATACTCTGGTATCTCGATGGGAGAGATGCTTGTATCTAATGGTGCCCATTTTGAAAAATAAACTTCAAATCCCTTAAAATTATGATTGCTTCAAGTTTCTCTCGCAAATCTGATATTTCATCTGCAATAATCCAACATTAATACCATAACTTTTTTCATTTGTTCTGTAGAGCATTGAATTTTTAAGGGAAACATTGTGTTTTATTGAATAATGGTGCTTGAGATGAGATTTTCAGAAAAATCAAAGGGAACAAACATCATATATTGATCGGGCACTCCCGAATTTCAACCCTTTATTCCGAATTGAAAATGTGTCCTTGATTTTAACTTCTCTGAGTTGGGTGAAAGCGCTGGTGTTGAAAAGAGTTTACAGTTATTTTTTCTATTTCCCAATTATAATAATATTTTACACAACTCATGCGTTCAGAAATTATTTAAAGAATTTTTATAAGAGTGAAAAGCGTACAAGTGTTGTCAACAAATTCCATACTGATGTATTCTGTAAAATATAAGTTATTTGAACAATTGTGCATCATATAACATAAGGTGAATTTTTTAAAATATTCAATAAACAAGTATACGGTATTAAAATAGAAGTGTCTAATAGTTGGAAATGTGATGATAAATCATTTCAAATTTAGATAGTTAGGTCGTGTGTATGCGTACATGAAACATCATACACTGTAAAAAATATCCGTTTTTTTCCCGGAGTTTTTCCGTATATTTGACGGTTTAAAGCTGTTTTGTTGCCAAAACGGTTTTTCACCGTTTTCTGCTCCAGCCATAAACGGTTTAAAACCGTCAGTTCGTTTTCTATTTTTCGTCATACGGTATTGTTTTCCGTACGATAACTTTCCCTTTTCTTAAATGTAATTTTATTGCATTCATTTCATGTTTTTATTAGGGTACCATCTCCGCTATTGTTTACACATGTTGCAGTAACCTGTTGTCACTCATGAAAGCTAACCTTAAAACACGTGTTCTAGCAATAGTTGATATTCACACCACTAAGTGGCGCCACTAGAGCTATAGTGACTTTAAAACTCAAATAGATTATTTTTACTTCATTTTATGAAGTCTCCGGTGGTCTAGTGGTTAGAGCGACTGCATTTTTTTTCTATGAACGCGGTTTCGATCCCCGGCTCGGAGGTGTTAGAAGTTTTGGCACCATCTTGCATCGAAATCGTCCAAGTAAGTTCAATTAAAAATTATATTAATTAAACTAATTGAAATTAATAATTAAGCCTTGATTAAAAAATATTCCTAATTGATAATATACATCAGCACATTTCAACTGAACTCGAACAGATGGAGAAAAACAACTCGACTCAGTCGATGACTTAATTTTTACGGAGAAAACTTGATTTCATGCGGTAAAAAACCGTTGTGACTACGGATTTACTTCGTAACTTTTACGGGAAAAACTTGTTCCTGTATGGTAAAAAACCGTTGTTCCTACGGATTTACTTCGTAACTTTTACAGTTTTGCACAACCAACCCAGCTGCCAGTTTAAAACCGTAAATTTTAGGGGATTTTTTACAGTGTAAGAAAAAAGGAATCAAAATAGCAATGAAGAAGCTCTTGCAGATTCGTGCTTAAAAGTTTTGAAGCATTATGCAATTTCCCTTCAAGCCATCGACCTTCGATATTACTTCACTAAAAGTAATTATTATTCACTTCTTGAGAAAATATTTAGTTATTCGACAAACTAACGTTTGCTCAAAATAGGGCGTTTCCCTTTCGGAATTATCTTAAACGGAAATATATGGTGGAAGGTCAGCTGCTTTTCATATCCCACCTACGCCGGGAGCAAGTCATGCCTTTGATATTTGTTAGTCTTTTCGTCTTTTTTTAATGCTTAATATAGGATATTTTATTTTGAACTTAATCTCTCTCTCTTCTCTTGGCAGATGGAAGAAATGTCCATTTGAGTGCATTTGGAAACATGGTTGTTATTTCTAGCATATTCCGCAAATCCGTATGAAATTTACACGGTTTTTAAATCGTTTTTCCTTTGTTTTCAGACAATTTTCTATTAATTATGTTGATAAAGGTTATTCTACTTCTCTTAGCTTCTTAATATATTCTAGAACAAACAATTATATGTTTAATAGTAGTTCAAGTACACTCAAAATTCAAGCATTAAAATGATAACATTTTATATCTCTGGATTGTGATTTTAAAAATTAAGTAGTTGTTAAGTAGATGAAATTATGTAGAAGTGTACATAGATGCAAAAGAAGAGACCTTCCGTCTTGTTTTTGCCCGCGATATTTAATCGGGTAAAAATAATAATAATATATATATATATATATACATTTGTTTTCCGTTGGAAGATTTGATGAAAACTTTCTGAAACTGAATTGAATTTCGTTTGAACAATAATCAGTTTTAGTGTGTTAGCCTCAACTTTCAGATATACTAGTCCAGTCAAATTGTACCTAAATATGGAAAAATACACAACAGCAATTTTATTCCTTTAAGTTGTTGGGTCGGCCACACAAAACATGGCACTATATTTTGCACCCCGAGATCGAACCGGACAAGGGGGGGGGAGAGGAGGGAAATTCGAACGATCATTTTTTGCGTTGAAATAAAAGGATATTGATCTGAGAGGAAAATTTTAAATTTAAGAATCATAGCTAATAAAACGATCTATAAAATGAGTTGTAGAACGTTAATATAACTTAATAGGGCAGAACTAAATTTTAAAAAAGTTTTTTACTTTTAAAAAAAATAAAGTGAAATTTTTGAAACTTCACATAAATACGAATTATATAGTAGGGTATCTATGGTAAAAGTTTCAGATCCAGATCTTAAATATTTTTTGAAAAATTCATTTTTTTCTGAAAAAAGAACATTGTGGTAAAATGCCAATAAATACTTTTTTATCAGCTCAAATTCGTGGAACGAAGCAAAATCCTACTCTAAATTGTTGTTCTATGATATAAAATGTCTTTGCAATAGTCGAGTTTTAGAAAAAAGTGAAGTAAATTAAGTTTGAATTTATCACTTTGTCTCATTTATTATGACTAAACGAAATTTCCCCATCGCAAAAAAAATTCCTTTTGGGGAAATGCGTTCAGGCAAAATAAGCAAGACAAAATGATAATTTCGAACTTAATTTTCTTCACTTTTTTCTGAAAATCTACGATACAAAGCCATTTAAAATTGTAAAACAACACTTTTAGAGTAGAATTTTACTTCGTTCCACGAACTCGGGCTGATAAAAGAGCACTTACCGGCAGTTTACTACGACGTTCTTTTTTCCAAAGAAGTTGAATTTTTTAAAAAAATATTTAAGATCTGGATCTGAACTTTTTACCAAATATACCCTACTATATAATGCGTGCTTGCATGTAGTTTCAAAAATGATTCCAGAGTTTGAATGGTATGGCCCGATATTGACCCATTGGAGACATGCATTTGCTTGCGATTACCGGATCTAAGCTGGAGATTCGGGGAAAATGGTCGCCATCCTCGGGTTCGTCTTACCACATTGTATGAATTGATGAGTTCTTTTCGATTTATTTATATGAACTTGGTTTAAGAGTCGCTTAGTATCGCTTGACTCTTCAAAGCTGCCCGGCTGACTTGATATAAACGCCGCCGAACAACTTTATTATCCTTAATGGACTGGGTGGAAACGAAGTTTCTCTCCGTTGACTTAACATATAATCCTTAATCTGATAGTTTACAGAATGTATCAAATAGAAATGTTTTGATTTTTCGGATGTGGCAAGGGTGTGGCACCAATATCAGCCACCGAAGACCACCCAGAGGGATCAAAGAGCGTAGCAAGAGAAAGCTTGTCTGCTTTTATAAGCTTTTAATCAACTTGATTGACGGTCGTGTCCTCAAATCTTGAGACAGATTTCTTACCCACTTCCAATCGAGCTACAGCTTTGAAATTTAGCACAGTGGTGGACAAAAAGTTATTAAAATTTTAGCCCTATACTTAGGCAATAAAGTTAAAAAGGTGGTAACTTCACGTTACGGATGGCTGTAATAACACCCAGCGCTGCACCGATGAATGACGTAATAGCTCGTGTTTCTACACGTCCCTTGTTTACTTTCTATAAGAATTCGCAAACAACCAGATTTTTTTTTACTTCGTGTGCGCCAAACGTTTCGCACTGAAGGCAAAAAGTTTTATATTGAAGAATTCAATAATTGAATTTGGCTTACTATGCCTAACATGTCGTGTGTGTTCGTGTCAGCCATCACTATAAAGTAGGAAATAAAATAAATACAAAAAATTTAAGGCATAAGCTTTTATTCATGCG
This sequence comes from Araneus ventricosus, assembly GCA_013235015.1. Lineage (NCBI taxonomy): Eukaryota > Metazoa > Arthropoda > Arachnida > Araneae > Araneidae > Araneus > Araneus ventricosus. The sequence continues at coordinate 178,890 of BGPR01001302.1, read as the reverse complement.
AAAAAATGAACGCAAGAGTAGAAAATAATTTTCCTGATTTCAATAAAATGCATGGTTCGAATAAAAACGTGGGAGCTTTTTCCTTCTAGGAATATTAAATTTGTTTAAGAAAACATACATAAAATATAAGGTTTTATAAAAGGAGCACGTTTCTATTCGAACCATGCATTTTATAGTAATCAGAAAAATTCTTTTCAATTTTTGCGTTTATTTTTCCGCATGAATAAAAGCTTATAACATATTTTTTTTATTTATCTTATATTAGATTCTACATAGCACGAATCTTTCCCAAGCTGCATATTAGGGTGGATCGAAATTTTTTTTCAGAATTTCAAAACCTACCTATGCGGGAAAGATGTTCTATGGTATGGAGATTAAGAGAATAATAATAAAATAAATTCAATTCAAAATTTAATACTGCCACAAGGGGGTTGAATTTTAAAAAAATGGAAAAATATTGAATTTTGATTATACGAATTTAAAAAAAAATATTATTAATCAAAACCTACTTATGCGGAAAAGATGTTCTATGGTATGGAGATTAAGAGAAAAATAATTAAAAAAAATTTAAATTCAAAATTTAATACTACCGAAAGGGGGTTGAATTTTCGAAAAAAAAAATGGAAAAATACTTAATTTTGATTATTGATTATACGATTTTAGATTCGAAATAACAGTTTTTTTTTGCAATATAAATAACCAAAAGTGATGATTAATGAGTAGTGAGTAATAAGTAGTAAGTAGTATAAGGTACATTGCAACATTTTATGACTCAACTCCCCCTCCCCACACCGTTAAATCAGTCCGGTTAAACAACTAGAGAAGTAGGCAATCCTATATTTTTTCTGTCTCCTGCTTTTTCCTAACACCCCTCCATAAGTCGGAAGTGGTACTTCATGGAATCTTCTCCACAGTCACATCTGTAGTGACAAAATTTTCAGCTGTAGCTAGAACATTGAACCGATTTGGTATTTCTGACCGAGCAGGCGCTGCCATAGTGTCAGCTGTTTTTCAAGATGTGGGCATTATCTCAGAAAGCAATCTTTTGAACGTTGTTGACAGAAATAAAATTCGGCGTGGGAGAACAAACGCAAGAACCACTCTATTGTCTCAGGTCAAAAACGATTATGACCATGACCAGTTTGGTTTATACTTCGATGGGCGAAAAGACAGGTCTCTATCAATGGAAGACACTAGAAGAAAAGTCATAATAGAAGAACACATAAGCTTGGTAAAAGAACCTGGCTCTAAATACATCCACCACGTGTCTGTAAATTTCGGGAGAGCGCAAATTATTGGAAATAACATGTATAGTTTTTTTGTCATGCGTTGACAATGACACATATGTAACAAAGTTGGTTGCGACGGAACAGAATTCTCAGGTTCAATGTAGCTCACGAAAATTCATCCGTGTCTTTATTCGACATTCATCGCAAAAGTCTATGCGTCTGTGTGGTTCATGATCAAAACGAAACCATAATTAATCTATGAGGCACAGCATTTGCATCAATCAATCGTTCTATCGCGTTATTTCTCGAAGGATTTGAAGGATGTCATAGACCTTGTTATTAAAAGAAACTGATTTTTTGGCCATCCAGAAAATGTCCCGATATTAATGCTAGCTGACGACAGAAATCTCATAAGGGAATTAGCCCTTTGAAGAATTCTGAAATCACGCAAAGTCATTGCGTACTGCTCTAGTTGTTTAACCGGACTGATTTGACAATGTAGGGAGGCGGAGCTGAGTCTTAAAATGATGCAATGTACATTATACTACTCACTACTAAATAATAATCACTTTTGGTTATTAATATTGCAAAAAAACAATTATTTCGAATCTAAAATCTTATAATCAAAATTCAGCATTTTTCCATTTTTTTTTGAAAATTCAACCCCCCTTTCGGCAGTATTAAATTTAGAATTTAAATTTTTTTATTATTTTTCTCTTAATCTCCATACCATAGAACATCTTTTCCGCATAAGTAGGTTTTGATTATTAATAATATTTTTTTAAATCGTATAATCAAAATTCAGTATTTTTCCATTTTTTCAAAAATTCAAACCCCTTGCGGCATTATTAAATTTTGAATTGATTTTTAAAATTATTTTTCTCTTAATCTCCATACCATAGAACATCTTTTCCGCATATTCAGGTTTTGATTAATAATATTTTTTTTCTCCATAGAAGAGCGATCTACCCTACTGCATATATACAAATGAAGACCAAAGGAGATAAAAGGTTAATTGCCGAAAATATTCAAAATCTCATTTTAGGTTAAAGCGTGAAATGAGTAATGTTTTATAATGTGGTAAACAAAATGTTCCTTGTTGTCCTCTAAGTAGTTTAAAAGAGCGTATTAAGAGGTCGCTATTGTGAACAGTTTTTTGAAGTTTCCCAAAATCTTCGCTTTCGGCACTTGCAACTCTCACCACTTTTTGAAGTCAAATATGCTTATACGAGAGTAAAGACTAAAAACAAAATTATGAAAAAACAATTTTGAATTTACATTTGTGACGAAAATTAACTTTATAAAATGTGAAATTGTCTAATTAACACTTTCTCACTAAAAAAATTCTTCTTTCAAGCCAGAAATGTAGATGATAAACTAATTTTTGAAAATAAATTTAAAAATAAAAAGGAAATAAAGCAAATATGCGTCAATGGATTGAGAAGAGCCAAGAATTTACTTTTTTAAAATTATTCAAATTATTTAAGGTTAGAAATGAATAAATAAGAACAATAGAATGTTATGATGCAAGAAAGACACTGCCAATGTTTTTTATTTTATTACTTAATTGCATTGTAAATGACTAATGGCATTTTTTTGAAACCCAAAATCGCTTTAATTGAATATTTTCCAGAGAAAATCGATGTTTTGGTAGCTTGCATTTAATTGTTTTCCAGAAATATTTAAGCATCTTCGTACAAAGAATCCAATCGTTATTTTCTTTCCTTAAAAACTCTCCAACTATTCTACATCTAATAAAAACTCGAGTTCGGAATAATTTATCTATGACAGTGTTAGAATCGATTATTAAACTGCTTTCAGGCTTTCTGGTGAAATATATCTTGTGAAAAAATTGAACAACCAATTTAATGCTAAATTCATGATATAATAACATAAATTGAGAATAAAATTCTGTCTTTACTGCTAATGATACTAGAGGATATTTTATTATTGAAAATTTTATCCATTGTAAATGTAGAAATAGTGATACCTATGGCGCCAATTTGATATAGCAAATTCTTTTCTTTTATTTCAAATTATTATAGAACTGAGATAATGAAATTTCCTTTGGTATAACATTTCGTATCCGCCTTTTCAATTCTATTTCTTTAGTTGTGTAGGGGCTTATTTTCAAGATATCTAACATTATTTTTCCAATTGAAATTGGTACCAATGGGGAAACAATTCTTTGAAACTTGATACTTGGCTTTTGCGGGGATCGAAATCATGTGCTTGTTTTTCTTTTTAATTCAATTAAGTTCCAGAATTTATGGCCTACACGAAAGGAAAAATAAATATAGCGAACTCTTATATTTGTAGAAACCACTATCTTTCAAAATTTCTTTGCTTTAAATTTGGTGTTGGTCATATGTTTAACTCTGATAGTATATTTGATTAACAATGCAAAGGAGGAAATATTTAAATGATCAAAATGAATCTATACTTATAAATGGAAATGTTCGTGTGTCTGCGTGCGATGTCCAGACGAATCTATCGCACTTACAGCTATGAAATTTGGCACACAGGTAGCCTTAACGGTGACTCAATGCACCTCGAAGCCCAAATTTTAAAATTTATCTAAAATGTTTTTTATTTAATATTTTGCGTTGTTTAGGGTAATTTTTCGCGCTAATTTCTAAATAAAATAGGTTTTGATAATCGTAGGAAGAAAAATAGACACACCATCGGAGAGAGAAGACATTTTTTTTTCTATTTCAATTTTGTTGGCTTTGAATGTCTAACGTAATTTACTGAATTTCGAGATATTTTTAAACAATAGTCGGTTAACCCTAAGCAACTTTCGTTTGAATTTTATGTTTCTTCAATCGTCTAATTTTATTATCAATTTGAAATTTGCATAGGGCATAATATACGTTTCTCGTGATTTTAAATCAAGAATGGTATAAAATTAACAGTTTGTGTGAATTTATATTAATTTTTCTGAAGTGTTAAAAAATTTGTCTATAATTCACTGTGATTCTTTCGTTATCAAGGGTCCGTGACGTCTTCTTTCCCAACATAATTTTCGTTGCGAAACCGTGACGATATAGCGCTACTTCAGAGGTTTTGATAAAAGTATGTTTGTTTGTTTATACTTTCATGTCAACATTATGATGACTATCTTTAAGATTTAAAGACTGGAAAAAAAAGGCATTGACTTCAAGAATATTACATAATGTAGCTTAAAATTCGCTGATGGAAGATTTAATCTGTTTTTTCTTTCCTCGTTCATTTTGATATATTTAAATACCACCAGAAATTATATTGTCTCTGTCTGTATTATGGTCCACTTTGAAATCATTTAAATTTGTTCGTTCATTCTTTAACATTTCCCTGGTTAGAGATAATCTACAAAATCTAACAGTTTTTAAAAATCAGTTTGTTGGTGCTTGATTTGAAATCATTTCGTTATATAAAACTGTAAAGAAATGTCCTTAATTAACTATTTTGCAACTTATGATCAAAAGATTTTTTGTCATCATACTAGATATACTAATATCTCTAATTTTATGACAATCAGCTGGTAGTTTTACTCAGTTGAATTCTAATCTCATCGTTTTGACAAACTTTGCCATTTCACTGTCCTTTTTATTTGTCTTCAGGATTAATAATTGCTGTCAGGAAGAAAAAATAAGTGGACAGATAAATAATATATACTTTTGTGATTTTGTTTTAAAATTACTGACTATTGGGCTTTTGCAAAAAAAAACTTTGTTGATTCTAAGCGACACCACAAACGCTTGATACGTTACTATTGTTTATTTATATTTGTAGACAATTTATGGTTTAAAACAAAAGAAACAACCACATTTTTAAAGTCTTTGTTTTCTTTCATTTACTTATTTTGGATTGAAACTATGGGACAGTTGTGATTTCCTGAGAAAGTGTATTATAGATGCGTTTTGGTAGAGAAAATGGTCAGCTAGCATCTCAATGCAAAAAAAATCATAAATTTTTTAGAAAGATATAAAAAAGATTTCTGCAATTTTTTGAACAAGAAAAAACTGCATTTTTCTTCAATTTAATCACGAAAATCAGAAAATTTTCTTTTATATTTTCTCTAAATATTCTGCAGCTTTTTTGAGACAGAAAAATCTGCATTTTTTTCAATTTAATTACGAAAAAATTTCCTTAAAATATTTTCTCTAATAAATATTCTACATATTTTTTGAATAGGAAAATCAACATTTTTTCTTCAATTTAATCTGCATAAAATCTGCAAAAAAATTCTTACTTTTTTCTTTAAATTTCCATATAAATTTTTATAAGACTTTTATTTTGTCTTCAATTCAATTTAGTTATTTAGCAATTTTCACAAAATCATTAAAACTTGACAATATCTGTTGATTTTTAATTCTTCTGTTCATAATGTCGGCATTTCTCAAATACATATTTTCATCATATTTTCTAATAATACAGCCTCATTTCAGATGTAAAAATAAAATTAAATAATTATCATTATATTATTCGTCCAACAGACCGGAGGTTTTCGAAAAAATTTCCCAATCGAAAATTGGTACTAAATTTTTTAAAACTTGTATAGATAGAAAAATGAATTCTAAATTAATATTTAAAATAAATATGAGGTTTGTTTTGGCTTTAATTAATTTCAAGTAGTTTTCAACTGTGTCTTTCTGACAGGCTACTTTTCCTTCAGAAAACAAGGAAGAATAGATTCATGTCTTGCCGGAGGAAGAAGACTTACCAGAAGATAAACAGAAGGTGAGGACGAATTTATTGAAACAGAATCTAAATTATTGAACCAAAATATTACTGTTCTTCTGTTACTCGTCTGTACAAAACACATATGGCTGACCTTGGTTGATTTTTTACACCACTAGATGACGCCAGAGAGTTATGGCGACATACAAACTTTCGTAGTGTATCATCACTTGTATTACGGCGCAGCGTATTAGTTATGCGTCTGCCAATAACTAGGAACAGAGGGGTTCATCGGACAGGATAATTTCAAGTTTTGTCTGGCTCTCAATCGGCATCATTAAAATGAGATTGTATCCCCAATTAAATTAATTCAATTAATTGAAATTAATAATTAAACTTTGACATGAAAATCTGCCGAAAATCTGAAGAATTAACTGAGCGGTTTTTTTTTTTAGATGTTATTCCCATTTTTTTTCTGCAGAGAAAATACAAAGTATTTGGAACATAGTTTTCTTCAGATAATGCAGAAAATCTGAGCTTTAGGCCAATACCTTCAAATTGATCACGAAGCTGGATGGAAGAAAATTAAAGGCTTTGTATTTCTGGTGTGTGTGATAGGATAACATATGTTTTAGTTTTAGTTATCTCAATGTGCGTCTTGAAAGAAATACTGGGAAGCTTCTTTTCAGACGAACTCGTAATTTCAGTAGATGAATGACGAGGACGCCATTTCATCAGCACCTCCTTTCCAAATTTTTTCAATACAAATTTCGGCCACCACACGGAAAGGAGACATTCACGCCAGATTTGTAACTCAAACCAGAATACATACACAATCAATCTCCAAGTGGAATCATTGTTTTGAACACGGAACCATCAGTCCCGCAGTCGGAAATCTCATTTTGTGTTTTCATGGCCTCCACCTATTTACGAATAGGAGTTTAAAACATATGAATGAATGGAGGTCTCTAATATTTAAGTTTATAAGGCGCCTTTATCCATATTAGATAATACTAACTTCATTACCATTCCACCAGTAGCAGAGCTTATAAAAAATATTGAGCAATGAGCACTCACAAACATTGGTTTACGTTGAACAATTGAAAATTTGAACGTTCTGTTAGTTTGGTTAAGACAACAAGGTTACACAAAGTTCGCAATATCTTTCAATGATTGACTTTTGGAACAAAGATAATCACTCAGTAGAGAATAACTTCGAAGATAAGCAATAAGTGAGTTGTCTCAAAAAAACTATTTTTTTAAAATTGTTCCCAGAATTTTTCTCATTCCATTTGGTCTAATAGAGAAGAATGATGAAGTTTCACCCTCTAAGTTGACAGCAGGGTTTGCCTGTAAATATAAACTTGAAGAAAGCTCTTAAAATGTTAAATTGGAAATTTTTTTGAAATTATGGTTTGTGTTAAAATCAGTTTATATTTGTTCCTATGGACATGTTTACATAGAATATAACACAAATAAGAATGCT